>CP144695.1:47460617-48053117 GCA_036885675.1 Vigna mungo | reverse complement strand
TAATAATAATCATCATAATATTAATAATAGTAATAATTGTTATCATAATAATAATAATAGCAATAATAATAACAATAATTAAAATAATAACAATAATAATATTAATAATAATATTCATAATTATACTAATCGTAAAATCATAATCATAAAAATCAAAATAATAATCATAATACTAATATTAATAATGATAATAATAATAATAATCATAATATTAATATTAATAACAATAAAAATAACAATAATAATAATAGTAATAATAACAACAATAATAATTATAATAATAAATATAATCATAATCATAATAATAATGATAAAATCATAATCATAATAAAAATCATAATAATTATAATAATAATAATCATCATCATAATATTAATAATAAGAATAACAACAATTACACTAATAATAATAATAATAATAATAATAATAATAATAAATATAATCATAATAATAATAATAATAATAATAATAATAAAAAATAATAATCACAATATTAATAATTATAATAATCCTTATCAACGTAATAATAATAATAATAATAACAATAACAATAATAACAATAACAATAATAATAACAACAACAATAATAATACTATTAATAATAATCATAATAATAATAATAATAATAATATAATAATGATAATAATAACAACAATAATAATAGTAATAAAAATAATAATAATCATAAATATAATAATAGTAATAAAAATAATACTAATAATCATAATAATAATAATAATAATAATAATAATAATAATAATAATAATAATAATACCAGATTTAGCTAAGTACTTGTGATGCCGAAGGGCCGAACACTTGATGTTAGATTTGGCTAAGTACCTGTGAGGCCGAATGACTAAGTAATTGAGGCCGGAGGGCCGAATACCAGTTGTCAAATTTGGCTTAGTACCTAAGGCCGAATGGCAGAGGAGTTGAGGCCGAAGGGCTGAACACTTGATGCCAGATTTTGCTAAGTACCAGTAAGGCCGAAAGGGCGAGCAATTGAGGCCGAATGGCAAAGCGATTTAGGCCGAAGGGCCGAATACCTGTAGCCAAACTTGGCTAAGGACCTATGGCCGAATGGCCGAATGGCCGAGAAGTTGAGGTCGGGTGGCCAAGCAATTGAATCCGAAGGACCGAACACCTATTGCAGAATTTGGCTAAGTACCTAAGGCCGAATGGAAGTGGAGTTAAGGCTGAATGGCCGAACACTTGATGCTAGATTTGGCAAAGTACCTATGATGCTGAATGACCAAGCAATTGAGGTCGAAGGGCCGAATACCTGTTTCCAAATTTGGCTAAGTACCTAAGGCCGAATGGTCGAGGAGTTGAGGCCGAAGGGCTGAATACCTGATGCCAGATTTGGCTAAGTACCTGTGAGGTCGAATGGCCAAGTAATTGAGGCCGAAGGGCCGAATACCTGTTGTCAAATTTGGCTAAGTACCTAAGGTCGAATGGACAAGGAATTGAGGCCGAAGGGCCGAGCACTTGATTCCAGATTGGGCTTAGTACCTGTGAGGCTGAATGGCTGAGCAGTTGAGGCCAAATTGCCAAGCAATTGAGGCCGAATGGCCGAATACGTGTTGCCAAATTTGGCTAAGTATCTAAGGCCGAATGGTCGAGCAGTTGAGGCCGGTTGGTCAAGCAATTGAATCCGAAGGACCGAATACCTATTGCAAAATTTGGCTAAGTACTTAAGGCCGAATGGAAGAGGAGTTGAGGCTGAAGGGCCAAACAGTTGATGCCAGATTTGGAAAACTACCTGTAAGGGCGAATGGGCGAGGAGTTGCGGTCGAATGGCAAAGCGATTGAGGTCGAAGGGCCGAACACATTTTGCCAAATTTGGAGTAGTACCTAAGCCCGAATGGCCGAGGAGTTGAGGCCGAAGGGCAGAACACTTGATGCCAGATTTGGCTAAGTACTTGTGAGGCCGAATGCCCAAGTAATGGAGGCCGAAGGGCCGAATACCTGTTGCCAAATTTGGCTAAGTACATAAGGCCGAATGACCGAAGAGTTGAGGCCGAAGGGCCGAACACTTGATGGCAAATTAGGGTAAGTACTTGTAAGGCCGAATGGGCGAGGAGTTGAGGTCGATTAGCAAAGCGATTGAGGTCGAACTGCCGAACACCTTTTGCCAAATTTGGATTAGTACCTAAGCTCGAATGGCCTAGGAGTTGAAGCCGAAGGGCCGAACACTTGATGCCGGATTTGGCTAAGTACCTGTGAGGCCGAATGACCAAGTAATTTAGGCCGAAGGACCGAATACCTGTTGCCAGATTTGGTAAGCACCTAAGGCCGAATGGGCGAGGAGTTGAGGCCGAAGGGCCGAACACTTGATGCCAAATTTGGCAAAGTACCAGTAAGGCCGAATGAGTGAGCAGTTGAGGCCGAATGGCAAAGCGATTGAGGCCGAAGGGCCGTATTCCTGTTTCCAAATTTGGCTAAGTACTTAAGGCCGAAAGGCCGAATTCATGTTGCTAGATCTGGCTAAGTACCGAAGGCCGAATGACCGAGGAATTGTACCCGAAGGGCCGAACACTTGATGCCAAAGTTGGCTAAGTACTTGTCAGGCCGAATGGCAGAGCAGTAGAGGCCGAATGGCCAAACAATTGAGGCCGAAGGTCCGAATACCTGTTGCCAAATTTGGATTACTACCTAAGCCCGAATGGACGAGGAGTTGAGGCCAAATTGCCGAACACTTGGTGTCAGATTTGGCTATGTACCTGTGAGGCCGAATGACCAAATAATATAGGCCAAATGACCGAATACCTGTTGCCAAATTTGGCTTAGTACCTAAGGCCGAATGGCCGAGCAGTTGAGGCTGAGTGGCCAAGCAATTGAATCCGAAGGACCAAATACCTGTTGCAAAATTTTGCTAAGTACCTAAGGCCGAATGACAGAGGAGTTGAGGCTGAAGGGCCGAACACTTGATGCTAGATTTGGAAAAGTACCTATGATGCTGAATGGCCAAGGAATTGAGGTCGAAGGGCCGAATACTTGTTGCCAAATTTGGCTAAGTACTTAAGGCCGAAAGGCCGAGGAATTGAGGCCGAAAGGCCGAATACATGTTGCTAGATTTTGCTAACTACCGAAGGCCGAATGGCCGAACACTTGATGCCAAAGTTGGGTAAGTACCTCTCAGGCCGAATGGCCGAGCAGTTGAGGCTGAATGCCCATGCCATTGAGGCCGAAGGGCCGAATATCTATTTCCAAATTTGAATAAGTACCTAAGCCCGAATGGCCGAGGAGTTGAGGCCGAAGGACCGAACACTTGATGTCAGATTTAGGTAAGTACTTGTGAGGCCGAATGACATGTAATTGAGGCCGAAGGGCCGAATACCTGTTGCCAAATTTGGGTAAGTACCTAAGGCCGAATGACAGAGGAATTGAGGCCGAAGGGCCGAACACTTGATCCAGATTTGGCTATGTACTTGTGAGGCTGAATGACAGAGTATTAGAGGACGACCTGCCAAGGAATTGAGGCCGAAGGTCCGAATACCTGTTGCCAAATTTGGATTAGTACCTAAGCCTGAATGGCTGAGGAGTTGAGGCCGAAGGGCCGAACACTTGATGCCAAATTTGGTTAAGTACTCGTGAGGCCGAATGACCAAGTAATTAACGCCGAATGAGCGAATACCTGTTGCCAAATTTGGCTAAGTACCTAAGGTCGAATGACTGAGGAGGTGAGGCCGAAGGGACCAACACTGGATGCCAGATTTGGCTAAGTACTTCTGAGGCCGAATGACAGAGCAGTTGAGGCTGAATGACCAAGCAATTGAGGCCAAAGGGCCGAATACCTGTTGCCAAATTTGGCTAAGTACCTAAGGCCGAATGACCGAAAAGTTGAGGCCAAAGGACCGAACACTTGATGCCAAATTTGGCAAAGTACCAGTAAGGCCAAATGGGCGAGCAGTTGAGGCCGAATGTCAAAGCGATTGAGGCCGAAGGGCCGAATTCCTATTTCCAAATTTGGTTATGTACTTAAGGCCGAATGGCCAAGGAGTTGAGGCCGAATGGCCAAGGAGTTGAGGCCGAAAGGCCGAATACATGTTGCTAGATTTGGCTAAGTACCGAAGGCCGAATGACGTAGGAATTGAACCCGAAGGGCCGAACACTTGATGCCAAAGTTGGCTAAGTACCTGTCATGCCGAATGGCTGAGCAGTTGAGGCCGAATTGCCAAGCAATTGAGGCCCAAGGGCCGAATACCTGTTGCCAAATTTGGATAAGTACCTAAGCCCAAATGGCCGAGGAGTTGAGGCCGAAGGGCCGAACACTTTATGCCAGATTTGGCTAAGTACCTGTGAGGCCGAGCGACATGTAATTGAGGCCGAAGGGCCAAATACCTGTTGCCAAATTTGGGTAAGTACCTAAAGCCGAATGGCCGAGGAATTGAGGCCGAAGGGCCGAACATTTGATGCCAGATTTGGCTAAGGACTTGTGAGGCCAAATGGCAGAGCAGTAGAGGCCGAATGGCCAAGCAATTGAGGCCGAAGCTCCGAATACCTGTTGCCAAATTTGGATTACTACCTAAGCCCGAATGGCCGAGGAGTTGAGGCCGAAGGGCCGAACACTTGATGTCAGATTTGGCGATGTACGTGTGAGGCCGATCGACCAAGTAATTGAGGCCAAATGACCGAATACCTGTTGCCAAATTTGGCTAAGTACCTAAGCCCGAATGACCGAGGAGTTGAGGCCGAAGGGCTAAACACCTGATGCCAGTTTTGGCTAAGTACCTGTGAGGCCGAATGGCCATATAATTGAGGCCGAGGGGCGGAATACTTGTTGCCAAATTTTGCTAAGTACCTAAGGCCGAATGGACGAGGAGTTGATGACGAAGGGCCGAACACTTGATGCCAAATTTGGCCAAGTACCTGTGAGGCCGAATGGCGGAGCAGTTGAGGACGAATTTCCAAGCAATTGAGGCCGAATGGCCGAATACCTGTTGCCAAATTTGGCTAAGTACCTAAGGCCGAATGGCCGAGAAGTTGAGGCCGGGTGGCCAAGCAATTGAATCCGAAGGACCGAACACCTATTGCAGAATTTGGCTAAGTACCTAAGGCCGAATGGAAGAGGAGTTGAGGCTGAATGGCCAAACACTTGATGCTAGATTTGGCAAAGTACCTATGATGCTGAATGGCTAAGCAATGGAGCTCGAAGGGCTGAATACCTGTTTCCAAATTTGGCTAAGTACTTAAGGCCCAATGGTCGAGGAGTTGAGGCTGAAGGGTTGAACACCTGATGCCAGATTTGGCTAAGCACCTGTGAGGCCGAATGGCCAAGTAATTGAGGCCGAAGGGCCGTATACCTGTTGCCAAATTTGGCTAAGTACATAAGGCCGAATGGACGAGGCGTTGAGGCCGAAGCGCTGAACACCTGATGCCAGATTTGGCTAAGTACCTGTGAGGCCGAATGGCCAAGTACTTGAGGCCGAAGGGCCGAATACCTGTTGCCAAATCTGGCTAGGTACCTAAGGCGGAATGGACAAGGAATTGAGCCCGAAGGGCCGAACACTTGATGCCAAATTTGGCTAAGTACCTGTGAGGCCCAATGGCCGAGTAGTTGAGGCCAAATTGCCAAGCAATTGAGGCCGAATGGCCGAATACCTGTTGCCTAATTTGGCTAAGTATCTAAGGCCGAATGGTCGAGCAGTTGAGGCCGGGTGGTAGAGCAATTGAACCTGAAGGACCGAATACCTATTGTAGAATTTGGCTAAGTACCTAAGGCCGAATGGAAGAGGAGTTGAGGCTGAAGGGCCAAACAGTTGATGCCAGATTTGAAAAACTACCTGTAAGGGCGAATGGGCGAGGAGTTGCGGTCGAATGGCAAAGCGATTGAGGTCGAAGGGCCGAACACATTTCGCCAAATTTGGAGTAGTACCTAAGCTCGAATGGCCGAGGAGTTGAGGCCGAAGGGCCGAACACTTGATGGCAAATTAGGGTAAGTACTTGTAAGGCCGAATGGGCGAGGAGTTGGGGTCGATTAGCAAAGCGATTGAGGCCGAACGGCCGAACACCTTTTGCCAAATTTGGATTAGTACCTAAGCCCGAATGGCCGAGGAGTTGAGGCCGAAGGGCCGAACACTTGATGCTGGATTTGGCTAAGTACCTGTGAGGCCGAATGACCAAGTAATTTAGGCCGAAGGACCGAATACCTATTGCCAGAGTTGGCAAAGCACCTAAGGCCGAATGGCCGAGGAGTTGCGGCCGAAGGGCCGAACACTTGATGCCAAAAATGGCAAAGTACCAGTAAGGCCGAATGGGCGAGCAGTTGAGGCCGAATGGCAAAGCGATTGAGGCCGAAGGGCCGTATTCCTGTTTCCAAATTTGGCTAAGTACTTAAGGCCGAAAGGCCGAATTCATGTTGCTAGATATGGCTAAGTACCGAAGGCCGAATGACCGAGGAATTGAACCCGAAGGGCCGAACACTTGATGCCAAAGTAGGCTAAGTACCTGTCAGGCCGAATGGCCAAGCAATTGACGCCGAAGACCCGAATACCTATTTCCAAATTTGGATAAGTACCTAAGCCCGAATGACCAAGGAGTTGAGGCCGAAGGGCCGAACACTTGATGCCAAATTTGGCTAAGTACCTGTGAGGCCGAGTGACATGTAATTGAGGCCGAAGGGCCAAATACTTGTTTCCAAATTTGGGTAAGTACCTAATGGCCGAATGGCTGATGAATTGAGGCTAAAGGGCCGAACCTTTGATGCTAGATTTGGACTAAGTACCTGTGAGGCCGAATGACAGAGCAGTAGAGGCCGAATGGCCAAACAATTGAGGCCGAAGGTCCGAATACCTGTTGCCAAATTTTGATTACTACTTAAGCCCGAATGGACGAGGAGTTGAGGCCGAATGGCCGAACACTTGGTGTCAGATTTGGCTATGTACCTGTGAGGCCGAATGACCAACTAATATAGGCCAAATGACCGAATACCTGTTGCCAAATTTGGCTAAGTCCCTAAGGCCGAATGACCGAGGAGTTGAGGCCGAAGGGCTGAACATTTATGCCAGATTTGGCTAAGTACCTATGAGGCCGAATGGTCGAGCAGTTGAGGTCGAATTGCCAAGCAATTGAGAGCGAATGGCCGAGTACCGTTTTGCAAATTTGGCTTAGTACCTAAGGCCGAATGGCCGAGCAGTTGAGGCCGAGTGGCCAAGCAATTGAATCCGAAGGACCAAATGCCTGTTGCAAAATTTTGGTAAGTACCTAAGGCCGAACGGCAGAGAAGTTGAGGCTGAAGGGCGGAACACTTGATGCTAGATTTGGAAAAGTACGTATGATGCTGAATGGCCAAGCAATTGAGGTCGAAGGGCCGAATACTTGTTGCCAAATTTGGCTAAGTACTTAAGGCCGAATGGCCGAGGAGTTGAGGCCGAAAGGCCGAATACATGTTGCTAGATTTGGCTAAGTACCGAAGGCCGAATGACCGAACACTTGATGCCAAAGTTGGGTAAGTACCTCTCAGGCCGAATGGCTGAGCAGTTGAGGCTGAATGCCCATGCCATTGAGGCCGATGGGCCGAATATCTATTGCCAAATTTGAATAAGTACCTAAGCCTGAATGGCCGAGGAGTTGAGGCCGAAGGGCCGAACACTTGATGCCAGATTTAGGTAAGTACTTGTGAGGCCGAGTGGCATGTAATTGAGGCCGAAGGGCTGAATACCTGTTGCCAAATTTGGGTAAGTACCTAATGCCGAATGACCGAGGAATTGAGGCCGAAGGGCCGAACACTTGATGCCAGATTTGGCTATGTACTTGTGAGGCCGAATGACAGAGTAGTAGAGGACGACCTTCCAAGGAATTGAGGCCGAAGGTCCGAATACCTGTTGCCAAATTTGGATTAGTACTTAAGCCTGAATGGCTGAGGAGTTGAGGCCGAAGGGCCGAACACTTGATGCCAGATTTGGTTAAGTACCTATGAGGCCGAATGGCCACGTAATTAACGTCGAATGAGCGAATACCTGTTGCCAAATCTGGCTAAGTACCTAAGGCCGAATGGACAAGGAATTGAGGCCAAAGGGCCGAACACTTGATGCCAGATTTGGCTAAGTACTTGTGAGGCCGAATGGCCGAGCAGTTGAGGCCAAATTGCTAAGCAATTGAGGTCGAAAGACCGAATACTTGTTGCCTAATTTGGCTAAGTATCTAAGGCCGAATGGTTGAGCAGTTGAGGTCGGGTGGTCAAGCAATTGAATCCGAAGGACCGAATACCTATTGCAAAATTTGGCAAAGTAGCTAAGGCCGAATGGAAGAGGAGTTGAGGCTGAAGGGCCAAACAGTTGATGCTAGATTTGAAAAACTTCCTGTAAGGGCGAATAGGCGAGGGGTTGCGGTCGAATGGCAAAACGATTGAGGTGGAAGGGCCGAACACATTTTGCCAAATTTGGAGTAGTACCTAAGCCCGAATGGCCGAGGAGTTGAGGTCGAAGGGCAGAACAATTGATGCCAGATTTGGCTAAGTACTTGTGAGGTCGAATGCCCAAGTAATGGAGGCCGAAGGGTCGAATACCTGTTGCCAAATTTGGCTAAGTAGCTAAGGCCGAATGGCCGAAGAGTTGAGGCCGAAGGGCTGAACACTTGATGGCAAATTAGGGTAAGTACTTGTAAGGCCGAATGGGCGATGAGTTAAGGTCGATTAGCAAAGAGATTGAGGCCGAACGGCCGAACTCCTTTTGCCAATGTTGGATTAGTACCTAAGCCCGAATGGCCGAGGAGTTGATCCGAAGTGCCGAACACTTGATGCCGGATTTGGCTAAGTACCTGTGAGGCCGAATGACCAAGTAATTTAGGCTGAAGGACCGAATACCTGTTGCCAGAGTTGGCTAAGCACCTAAGGCCGAATGGCCGAGGAGTTGCAGCCGAAGGGCCGAACACTTGATGCCAAAAATGGCAAGTACCAGTAAGGCCGAATGGGCGAGCAGTTGAGGCCGAATGGCAAAGCGATTGAGGCCGAAGGGCTGTATTCCTGTTTCCAAATTTGGCTAAGTACTTAAGGCCGAAAGGCCAAATTCATGTTGCTAGATCTGGCTAAGTACCGAAGGCCGAATGACTGAGGAATTGAACCCGAAGGGCCGAACACTTGATGCCAAAGTTGGCTAAGCACCTGTCAGGTCGAATGGCCGAGGAGTTGAGGCCGAATGGCCAAGCAATTGAGGCCGAAGGGCCGAATACCTATTGCCAAATTTGGATAAGTACCTAAGCCCGAATGACCGAGGAGTTGAGGCCGAAGGGCCGAACACTTGATGCCAGATTTGGCTAAGTACCTGTGAGGCCGAGTGGCATGGAATTGAGGCCGAAGGGCCAAATACTTGTTGCCAAATTTGGGTAAGTACCTAATGGCCGAATGGCCGAACCTTTGATGCTAGATTTGGACTAAGTACTTGTGAGGCCGAATGGCAGAGCAGTAGAGGCCGAATGACCAAGCAATTGAGGTCGAAGGTCCGAATACCTGTTGCCAAATTTGGATTACTACCTAAGCCCGAATGGACGAGAAGTTGAGGCCGAATGGCCGAACTCTTGGTGTCAGATTTGGCTATGTACCTGTGAGGCCGAATGACCAACTAATATAGGCCAAATGACCGAATACCTTGATTAATCAATATTTTATACCATTAACTTAGTTTCTTGCGCCGAATTGTGTTGATGATTTGCGCTTAATTCTTAGTTATTATGTCATTTTCACTATTTGGGTTTAATTAGACCAATAATTCATATTTTAATTAATTTGAATTATTTGAGCTTAATTATTCCTATTTTCATTTTCAGGGAAGTTTTGGAAGCACACTGGGAGACTTTTGGAAGGGGACAAGCAATTGAAGAATTCCTACAAATTAATTTTAGATCTAGTCAAATTTTAATTTAGTAGATTAAACTTTTTTGTTTTAAACCAAAGTTTGATTATTTGGGCCAATTTTGTAGTAATAGGCTAAGCCCATTTTGTTAGAAAAAATTAGTGACTTGACACTTTAGGATTAGGGTGGACCACCCTTATTTTGGAGGACATTTTGGCTTAGCTTTAAGCAACAGCCGTCACTGGGAGGCAGCCACACATTGCAATACATTTTTCATTCTCTCTTGGCATTTTAGCTCTCGGCTGGAATTTTTTTAGGAGGCTTTTCTTTAGAATTTGGAATATGTTCAAGCTTATGGGAATTGGATGAAGGAAAAGAAACATATTTTGATTTTTGCTGCAGTAACTTTACTTTGAATTTTTTTTTCTTTCTTGGCTGGAATGGATATGTGTTGGGAGCCGTCACATCTTTTTTGTTTTTTTTAAGTCTTTTAACGTTTTCTTGTGGAAGCTAGAAGGAGTCCACGATTTTCTTCTTTTATGGGCTGAATGAAATACTTTCATTTATTTTATTTTATTTTTTTATGGAGCCTTTTATTGTTTTACTTCATTGGAACGTGAATGTGCTTGGGGATAATGATTTCTCTTTTCCCAATCAATGTAAAAAGTACTGAGTAAATGATTGTTACCATTTCTTTAACTTCTCTTTTGCTTTGCTGAATTGTGAGAATTTCTTTTATTTATTTTAGATTGAAAAATGAATGATTAGGTAGAAATTGATTTGATGGAAGAGAAGTTACGGTGCTGACAATCTTTTTCTTTATTTTATTTTTGTTTGCATTTGCTCGGGAGAAACTTATGAAATAGTGATGGAAGCTCTTAGATATGAAAGTAGTGTAGGGTGACGGTTCATGATGGTCTTGGGAAGCAGCGGCTGCAACAAAAATTTAGGAGAGAAGGCCGGTTGCCACATCCACACTTTTCTTTGATTTAGGGCTGTTACATTTTTACAAGCATATTTTTTTTAAAGCTTTTCTTTTAATGAAGATGCAACACGTGATTTCCTTTATTTGGGATGTCATCCAAGCCATTTCGGTTGAAGTAGGAATATTTAGTTGGAGGCACATGGTGGGAGTTGATGCTGCTGCCACGTCCTGTTTTAAGAATTGGAAATTCGGTTTTCAATATGAAAAGGGTGATGTCAATTGATGAAGAGGTGTCGCCACAGTTTGATCATGTGGTGAATTAGTTTACAATTTCCAGACTTTAATTCAATGTCCATTTAATTTGTTAGTTCAATATTGCAATCTAAGATGCTTTATGTGTTTTGTTATTTATTTCTTGAATGTCAACTAGTTCATAGCTTGCTTTAGGACTCTTTAATTTAATATTTCCATGTTGTCTGTTATGCTCAGTTTATTGTTTTCGTTTGCTTTAATACTTTTAATTATGTTCGGTTTAATTTTTATTTTTAATTTAGTTTAATTTTACTTTAAAAAAAACACTTTCAAACCCCCCCCCTTTCGTGTTAAACCTAAGACTCGAACCACATTTGGTCCTTGAGAGATGATCTAGGAGTCACTTCCTAGCACTATACTGCATTCTTTTATGTAATCAAATTTGTGTGGGTTGCGACACCCATCAAATTTTGGCGCCGTTGCCGGGGACCAACGGTTCGGTTTTAGGTCTTTTATTGTGTTAGTGTGTGTTGTGTCTTGTCTTGTGTTGTGAGTGTGATGTTCTGTTTTGTGTGTTTGTCATTGTGTGTTGCATTTAGGTAGCTTTAGTTGCATATTTTCGTTGCATTCTTCTTTCCCCCCCTTCTTTCGCATGTCTACCTATTTTGGCTATGTGGATATTGTTTCTTCTGCCTGTGCCTCTGATAGTGCTTCTCACACATATTCTGCTGATTTTTATGTTGAGAACAATATGACTCATCCTTCCCGTCTTGAGAGTGCTCTTTGGGAGCCGATTCCACTTGATGAGGTTGATGTTCATTGCGTTCTCACCTCTGGACTTACAGATTTGCTGCCTAGATTTCATGGGTTTGCAGGTGAATGCCCACATAGACATTTGGAGGAGTTCTACACCATGTGCTCTTCAAAGAAACCTCTTCATGCCCCTGATGATCACATGTTTTTAAGGGCATTTTCGTGTTCATTAGAAGACGCAACATGGGAGTGGCTTATTCATCTTCCACCAGAATTCTGGGCCAATTGGGAAGATCTTAAGCATTTGTTTTTGGATAGATTCTCCCCTACTCAGCACCATTTTGATTCATATAGCAACGATCTTGGGTGGAATGATCCTGACCTGGGATGGTATGGCACTTCACAGCTTCAAGATCAAGAACCACCATTCCAGAATTCTTGTATGCCTTCTCCACCTGTCCAGGAGCCACAGCAGCTGCAGTCTCATGAGCCTGTCCAAGCAACTCCTCATCCTTCCACTACTTCTGAGCCTACATTGATTGAGTTATTGGAGCATATGACTATTCTGAACATTCAGTTCCGGCGAGAGAACATGGAGTTACAGTAGGAATTTAGATATTCTATTCAGAGTTTGACTGATCATATGGGGCAGATGGCCACTCAGCTCACTGAGGAACAGTCTTATGTTTCAGAGGAATCACCATTTCAGGTTGTTCAGCTTCCAGATGATGTTGATGCCATCCACATAGGAGATGGGGAGCAGAGTCATGAGTCTACTATTGCGCCATCTACTTTCCCACCCTCTTATGTCCCCACTCTTGCACCTGAGGAGACTGATGAAGAATTGAAGGACCAGGCAGATATGAGCAACACCTTTGAGATAGGTAGACCACTTTCATCTTCCACCACTTTAGCTACATTCAGGGAAGTAGAGGTAAACATACTTGAGATTGATTTTGTTGTTGATGATCATTTTGTTGATAGGTATGTTATTGATGATTGTATTGTTGATGAGCATGATTTTCATTCCCCCTCTTTGCATGATGAGAACCACTTTGTGTTATCACATCTGAATGTTTGTTCTCCATGCATTGAACATGAATCTGAGCCTATTGTTGATATTGTTTCTACTTTTGAAAGTGATTCATGTTCTGAGGGTATATCTGAGGTTCAGCCTGTTACACTAGGATTGGGTGTTATACCCCTGCATGTCATTTCTTTGGAACCATATTGCACTAACCATGTTGCAGGAGGTACACATGAATTTGACCAACACACACCCATGGTGGAAGAAAAGGGTGCCAGCATACACAACTGTTTGAAGATTAATAGGCACCAGCTGAACTTGCTCATCAACAATCACTTCTTCTTTGATCCAGCTGTGAAGGACATCTCCCTGCTTGATCAAATTTGGAGACTGAAGCAATGCCTCTTCAACACTTCCTTGCTGAATTCTATGGTGGAAGACCTCTCCCTGAAAGTCCAAAATTGGCAACTGCCACCATGATCAGGGGAGTTTCCTTTTCCCTTCTCCTCCCTTTCCATACTTATATAGCATTTGTCCTTGATTTGTTGACTATTTTGGAATTCTGATCTGATGCTTATGACACATTGAGGAACTGTTATTTTTAATTCACCTCTTTAACTAAATGATTATTGTGCCATGCTTGGAATTGCTTGGATGATTTCTCTGAGTATCTATTTTCTGATTTTGTTAGATACTATATATTTCCTTGTCCAGATTTCTAGAAGAACTGTAATTCTATTTATTTGTTTTATTGCGAGTTTTTGTTTTCTGTGTGTTGAGTCTATGTAAAATTCCCAGATGTCTCTTGATCTATTCCCTGATTTGCGTCTTGATTTTGCCCAGGAGTGCAAAAGACTAAGTGTGGTATATTTTGATGAGTCGATATTTTACTGATTTCACTTAGTTTATTGTGCTATAATTAATCAGGGAATTATGCTTAATTGTCTGGTATTTTCCCGTTTTTCTTAATTGTACTTAATTTGATCAGAAATTCTTATTTTAGTTAATTTGAATATTCTGAGCTAATTATTTGCAATTTTAATTTCAGGGAAATTTTGGAAATACAATTTTAGACATTAGAAAAAAAAAAAAATAAAATACTCTCCACAAAATTTTCAATAAGAAGAAGGATACTATGGTCATTTTCATTCTTTGGGGGTGCAACATTTTAAAATGGGTAGTGCATAAAGCAAGGCAATGGTTGCCATCCATTTGCTGCACGTGAATTATGAAAATAATTGGTGCATGTCTTCATTTGAAGAAAAAGCTCCCATCATCAAAAGCAAGAAAACATCACGGCCCCACTTACACATGAATCCTCTTTAAGTTTATAATTAAATTGGATGCAAAGCAAGGCAAAGCATCTCACGTTCCATGCTTAATAAAAAGCAAGTGATGGCTTGGAAAATCAAGTTGGAAGTATCATCAAACTTGGAGAAGACGTGTTGGAGTAAAATACATGACAGCCCATAAAAAATATAAGTGGCCCACGTGATTCATTTCTAAGGAAAGCAGCACATTTTGGTGAGTACATGTCATGGCTTTTGAAAGCACACGTGAAGTCATCTTTTAAAGAAAGCAAGTGATTGTTTTTGGTGCAAAAGAGCTGCAACATTCCTTCACACAAGTGCAACACATCTTCATTTAGATCCAGCTTAAAACGTCCAACACTCCACAACTTTGCATGCAGCTCATGTGCAGCAGCTGTTCCAGCTGCACTCTTCATCGAAGAGCAACACCTTCATCAACCACGGTGCAGCTCCAAGCTCATCAAGAAGGTGCAGCCCATCATCTTCACCAACACGTTCCAGCTCTTCAAACGGACAACTTCCATCAGCCTTCACGCACCAAGCTGTCACAGCCCTTGGTAGTCAAATAAAGCAACAACAAAGTAAATGCAATATATGGGAGGTTCAGCACGTCAAACACTCCAAGCGGTCCAGCAACATCTCATTAGGAGGCAAGCAGCTTGGAAGCTGGAAACATCATGGCTCATGCGCAGAGACTTGATCCAAACGGACCAGCCTTCTTTCAACTCCACACATTAGCAGCTGCAACCAAAGCTTTCCTTGCTGCACCATGAAACAACTCCCATCCAACCTTCATACATCCAGCAGCAAAACTCACGGCCCAAGGAAGAGCTGCGTCCACATGGCTGCAACACTTCCACAATTTTTCCTCCAAGCATGCAACAATACGCTGCTTTGCTTCTTGGTGCAGTCCGCACCACATGCATCACGTCCATGCAAGCTCCATTCTTCACCCAGCTGTTTGGGAGGAGCGTCCAGCAGCCATGAATGGAAGTGCACTTCACAGTCCAGCTGCTTGAATGGGGAACACCTTGCTTAATTCAACTAGCAAGCAGCTGCCACGAAAAAAGAAGAAGAAGAAGAAACACGTTAAGCAAGAAGGGGTAGCTAGTTCTTCATACAGTCCATGGCAACAGAGAGAAACATGTTTTGACTGAAACAAATCATGGCCCACCAATCTCATGCAATAGTTTCCATGCTTAACAGTACAAGATGACGTCTTGCAAAATGACGTCTTAGAGCATCATCCATCCAGCCAGCCAGCCGCCTTTGGATTTTAGTGAATAACCCCCCAATCTTCAATGGTAAGATGTCCCACATTCAGCCTATAAAAGAGGCACTTAGGAGAGCCTTGGGAACACAGATCCGGAGAGATGGGAGAGCCATGGGTAGTAATCTTTGTCTAGAAAAATTTCCATAAGCTTTGCTCCAAGCTCTCTCCTTGCCGAGAGCTCATCATGGTCTTGTAATAATCTACTTCATTTGAATGCATTTTGTTGTTTATGTTATTTCACTCTCTGTACTCGAATTTAAAAAAATAACTGCAACCACACCAGAGGTCCAAATGCTACGTTTTATATGTCATATGAAATATATTTGAGTCTATTTTCCAGGAAAAAAAACCTCATCTCATTTAGAGCTCTGTAGAAAAAGTTATGGGTAAAACATTGAGCAAAGGTCAGAGCTGTCCAGTTTTCGGATTTTTGTGTTTTGGGTGTTTCTGGGTTCGATTTTAAAAAAATAACTGCAACCACACCAGAGGTCCAAATGCTACGTTTTATATGTCATATGAAAGATATTTGAGTGTATTTTCTAGAAAATAAAACCTCATCTCATTTAGAGCTCTGTAGAAAACGTTATGGGTAAAACATTGAGCAAAGGTCAGAGTTGTCTAGTTCCAGCGTGAAATTTCGGATTTTTGTGTTTTGGGTGTTTTTGGGTTCTCTTTTGAGTTTTATGAGTGTATTGATACTTGCTATTAGTTCCTAAATAAGTTTTTAATATTAGGTTTCCATTGAGTCAGTTTTTTGAGTTGTGTAAGATTTCCTCACCATTAATTTTTCTTGCAATTTAATTTTTGCTGCAATTTAAATTTTGTTGATGTTTTTCTTCTGTAGTGAACTATTTTAATTCTATTTTCATCACTTCAATTTTATTTTCTGTATTCTGCTGTAACAATTCTGGTTTGTTTCTGTATTTTAAAATTACTGTTTCTATATTTACTGTTTTTACTGTTTTCTGTATTTTCAATTTTACTTTTTTTGTTTTTACTATTTTTGTATTAATGTAATTTGTGTTTCTGAATTTTCTGTACTAATTATTTTAATTTCATTTTCTGTATTCTGCTGCTAAAATCCAGATTCTGTTGCTGTATTTTGTAATTTCTGTATTTACTATTTTTCTATTTTACTGTTTTCTATTTTTACTGTATCTGTATTAATTTAATTTATGTTTCTGAATTTCTTTAATTTCTGTACTACTATTATTCTGTATTGATGTAATTTTATTCTCAGTTTTACTAATTATGTATTTACTGTTTTACCATTTTACCGTTTTACTGTTTTTCTGTTTTACTGTTTCTGTATTAATTTAATTTCTGTTTCTGAATTCTTGTATTTTAGTACTGTTGTTTTTATGTATTAATATAATTTTATTTTCTGTTTCTGAATTCTTGTATTTTAGTACTGCTGTTTTGTTGCATGAAATTTCGTTTTCATTAAATTTAATTACGTTTTCACTCTTGCGTTTAATTTAAATTCCATCCGCGATTTAATTTTAATTTTACCGCATCAACCACAAACTTTTCAAACCCCCCCACTTTGTGTTAGACTCGATTCTGAACCGCAAAATTGGTCCTTGAGAGACGACCTAGGAGTCATTTCCTAGCTATACTGCATTATTTATGCACATCAAATTTGTGTGGGTTGCGACTGGCCATCAAATTTTGGCGCCGTTGCCGGGGACCAACGGTTCAGTATTGAGTCTTTTGTTGTGTGTTTTGTCTCGTATTGTGAATATGATGTTCTGTTTTGTATGTTCATATTTCATGTTTGATTGTATTATATTTTGCTTGTTTCGTAATTTTAGTGTTTCAGATGAAGGCATCTACTGATGGATGCTTCTACAACATCTACTGAAGGATGTTAGGTAATTTGGCATCTACTGATGGAGGCCAGTGAAGAAAAAGAAATGACTAAAAAAAATAATAATAATAAAAAATAAAAAAAAAGATATAAAAAATAATAATAAAAAAAAGATTAACATCTACTGATGGATGCTATATGACTAGACATTTACTGATGGATGTCACAAACGACATTTACTGATGAATGCGACTGGGATAGCATCTACTGATGGATGCTATATGACTAGACATTTACTGATGGATGTCACAGCATTTACTGATGAATGCTACTTGGATAGCATCTACTGAGGGATGCTAGAAGATTCAGGTATCTACTGAAGGATACAGGAAGGTACACCTACTGATGGGTGATGGTAAGTTTTGCACCTACTGATGGGTGACGGTAAGTTTTGCACCTACTAATGGGTGCTAGAAAGGTTTGTATAAGGGATTTCTTCTCCTTTTCCCACTTTTATTGCCTTGTCCTTCATCTATTAACTAATCTAATTGCTAATCTTATGCTTGTGACACATTGAGGACACTGTGTAGTTTAAGGGTGGTCTATTGGGCGAGATTTCTATTTTCTTTGCTTAGTTTGTGTGTTTTCTATTTTCTTTGCTTAATTTGTATTTTCTGCTTAATTTGTATTTTTTGCTATTTTTCTGCGTTAAATTTTTTTGTTTTCTGCGTTAAAGTTTTTCTTTTTCTAGGTAGTTTTTGTTGTATTTTGTGTATAGTTTTGCATGTTTTTCTTGATCTATTCCCTGATTTGCGTCTTGATTTTGCCCCGGAGTGCAAAAGACTAAGTGTGGTCTATTTTGATGAGTCAATATTTTACTCATTTCACTTAGTTTCTTGTGCTAGAATTAATCAAGGAATTGTACTTAATTGTCCGATATTTTCCCGTTTTTCCTAATTGTGCTTAATTTGATCGGAAATTCTTATTTTAGTTAATTTGAATATTCTGAGCTAATTATTTGCAATTTTAATTTCAGGGAAATTTTGGAAATACAATTTTAGACATTAGAGAAAAAAAAAAAAGACTCTCCACAAAAATTTTCAATAAGAAAAAGGGTACTATGGTCACTTTCATTCTTTGGGGGTGTAACATTTTAAATTTGGGCATGGAAAGTATTATCCTATTAAAAAAAATGGAAAAGTGTAATGATTGAAAGTTGCATTTCACGTGAAGTCATGTTCTAATTGCAAAGAGTTTCAACTTTTTTTTTGTCTTATTAGAAATTTGGATGCATTCATTTTGCTTAAGGAAAAAAAAGGTTGCACTTATAAAAATGGTGGGCACCACATGCACATAAATTCTCTTTTCTTTTATAGTTAAAGTGGATGCAAAGCAAGACAAAGGAGCAAAGCATGTCATATGAAAGATATTTGAGTCTATTTTTCAGAAAAAAAAAACCTCATCTCATTTAGAGCTCTGTAGAAAAATTTATGGGTAAAGCATTGAGCAAAGGTCAGAGTTGTCTAGTTCCAGCGTGAAATTTCGGATTTTTGTGTTTTGGGTGTTTTTAGGTTCTCTTTTGAGTTTTATGAGTGTATTGATACTTGCTATTAGTTCCTAAATAAGTTTTTAATATTAGGTTTCCATTGAGTCATTTTTTTGAGTTGTGTAAGATTTCCTCACCATTAATTTTTCTTGCAATTTAATTTTTGCTGCAATTTAAATTTTGTTGATGTTTTTCTTCTACAGTGAACTATTTTAATTCTATTTTCATCACTTCAATTTTATTTTCTGTATTCTGCTGTAACAATTCTGGTTTGTTTTTGTATTTTAAAATTACTGTTTCTATATTTATTGTTTTTACTGTTTTCTGTATTTTCAGTTTTACTATTTTTTGTTTTTACTATTTTTGTATTAATGTAATTTGTGTTTCTGAATTTTCTGTACTAATTATTTTAATTTCATTTTCTGTATTCTGCTGCTAAAATCCATATTCTGTTTCTGTATTTTGTAATTTCTGTATTTACTATTTTTCAATTTTACTGTTTTCTATTTTTACTGTTTCTGTATTAATTTAATTTATGTTTTTGAATTTCTTTAATTTCTGTAGTACTGTTATTCTGTATTGATGTAATTTTATTCTCTGTTTTACTAATTCTGTATTTATTGTTTTACCATTTTACCGTTTTACTGTTTTTCTATTTTACTGTTTGTGTATTAATTTAATTTCTGTTTCTGAATTCTTGTATTTTAGTACTGCTGTTTTTATGTGTTAATGTAATTTTATTTTCTGTTTTACTGTTTTTAATTTTTACTATTTATTGTTTTCTGTATTTACTGTTTTACTGTTTTCTGTATTAACTGTTTACTGTATTTTCGTATTTTACTGTAGCAGATCCTTTTTTACTGTTTTAATTTTATTCTTATGCATGGTAAAATGTTGTGTTGCATGAAATTTCGTTTTCATTAAATTTAATTACGTTTTCACTCTTGCGTTTAATTTAAATTCCATCCGCGATTTAATTTTAATTTTACCGCATCAACCACAAACTTTTCAAACCCCCCCACTTTGTGTTATACTCGATTCCGAACCGCAAAATTGGTCTTTGAGAGACGACCTAGGAGTCATTTCCTAGCTATACTGCATTATTTATGCACATCAAATTTGTGTGGGTTGCGACTGGCCATCAAATTTTGGCGCTGTTGCTAGGGACCAACGGTTCAGTATTGAGTCTTTTGTTGTGTGTTTTGTCTCGTATTGTGAATATGATGTTCTGTTTTGTATGTTCATATTTCATGTTTGATTGTATTATATTTTGCTTGTTTCCTAATTTTAGTGTTTCAGATGAAGGCATCTACTTATGGATGCTTCTACAACATCTACTGAAGGATGTTAGGTAATTTGGAATCTACTGATGGAGGCCAATGAAGAAAAAAAAATGAAAAATAAAATAAAATAAAATAAATAAAAAAATAATAAAAAATAAAAATAAAAATAAAAAAATAATATTAATAATAAAAAAAAAATAAGCATCTACTGATGGATGCTAGTTGTGTTGTGTTTTGTTTGTTTAGTAATTTTTAGCATTTCTTTTCTATCTTCCACCTTTTCTTTACCATTTCTACCTATATTGGCTTTGAGGATACTGCTTATTCTGTCTGTGCCTATGATTATGATTTTCCTGTTGATTCCTATGTTGAGAACAATAAATTTTTTTCACCATCTCATGAGAGTGCTCCTAAGGAGCCGTGTCCACTTGATAAGGAGGATATTCATTGTGTTTTCAACACTGGACTGATACATGTGCTGCCTAAGTTTCATGGTCTTTCAGGTGAATGCCCACGTAAACATTTAGAGGAGTTCTACACATTATGCTCTTGGGCACTCATTACACGGAGGAGCACAGGATTGGTGTTATTGTCTTCCTCCAGGATCCGTCACCAGTTGGGAAGATCTGAAGCATCAGTTTCTAGACAAATTCTCCCTTGTGCGGTATGGTTATATCGACAGTCCTGGGTGGACTAATCCTAACTTGGGATGGTATGGTACTTCAGAGCATCAATATCAGAAACCATCATTCCAGACTCCTTGTACGCCCTCTCCACCTGTTCAAGAACCACAACAGGCGCAGTTTCATGAGCCGACCCATTCTTTATTAGCTGTTGGTAGGAAATTGGAAAGCAAACTTGATTCTCTTGAGAGTTTGGTGACACAACTGGAATCCAACCAGAGACCAGTACCTTTATCTGCATCTGTTGCACGGCTGTGTGTTATATGTCATTCCAGTGACCACTCTACAGATGCCTGTCCTTCTTTGAAGCACCTTGCCTCTCATGATGAGCCTCAAGCTTATGCTACCAACATCTACAATAGCAAGCAGCCAGAGCAGAAAAATCAGAGGAAACAAAAACAGCAAGAGGCACCTGCCAAATCTTCTACTGAGCCTACATTGAACGAGTTATGGAGGGAGATTGCCAGGAAGGCCATTGAGGAACAGTCTCGTGTTTTAGAGGGACCTCTAATTCAGACTATTCAGAATACTGATGATGTCCTTGCTCTTGTGCCTGAGGATGCAGTGAATCATTCTGCTGTTATTGAGGAACAGGCAGATGTAAGCAACACTTTTGAGATAGGTAAACCTTCTTCACCTTCCACCACATCTAGGGAAGTGGAGGTAAGCATACCTAAGATTGATTCTGTTGTTGATGATCATTTTGTTGATAGGTATGTTATTGATGATTGTATTGTTGATGAGCATGATTTTCATTTTCCCTCTCTGCATGATGAGAACCACTTTGTATCACATCTGAATGTTTGTTCTCCATGCACTGAACATGAATCTGAGCCTGTTTTTCATATTGTGTCTACATTTGAGATTGATTCATGTTCTGAGAGTATAGCTGAGGTTCAACCTCATACACTGATATTGAGTGTTATACCCCTGCATGTTATTTCTGTGGAGCCACAATGTACTAACCATTTTGTAGGAGGTACTCATGCATTTGATCAACACACACCTACGATGGAAGACAAGGGTGCCAAAATACACAGAAGCTTCAACATCAATAGGCACCGGTTGAACACACTCATCAACAATCACTTCTTAGATCCAGCTGTGGAGGACATCTCCCTGCTTAATCAAATATGGAGGATGAAGCAGTTCTTCCTGAACACCTCCTTACTGACTCTAATGGTGGAAGACCTTTCCCTGAAAGTCCAAAATAGGCAACTACCACCATAATCAAGGGAGTTTCCTTTTCCCTTCTCCTCCCTTTACCGCTTTTATTGCCTTGTCCTTGATCTGTAAACTGTTCTAATTGCTCATTTGATGCTTGAGACACATTGAGGACACTGTGTAGTTTAAGTGTGGTCTATTTGGGGAGATTTCTATTTTCGTTACTAAATTGTGTGTTTTGTGTTTTCTGATTTCTATTTTCTTTGTCAGTTTTTGTTTTGCTGCGTTAAATTTTTCGTTTTCTGCGTTAAATTTTTTTCTTTTCTAGGTAGTTTTTGTTGTGTCTTGTGTACAGTTTTGCATGTTTCTCTTGATTTCTGGACTTTGTTTAAATTGTAGACGTGTCTTTCAATTTATTGATATTCTGATTGATCTGAAAAACTTGCTTTTCTCTGCTTGGAATAATGATTATGATGTTTGAGAGGGTGATTAATTGTGACAAAAATAACCTGTGTGAGACTTGAGCCACTTGTTCTTCTTTGTGTAATATGTCTCTTGATTGCTTGCACATGTGCCTTGGCTTAACTCTGTTAATAATTCTATGCATGTTTGAAAATGATAAAGGCATTTTGTTGATTGAACCTCTCTAACCAGATAGCCTACCCTGTTTTAATCTCTTTGTTAGCCCCTTTGAGCCTATACTTTCCCCATTTCTTTGTTTTGAAGCTCATATGATAGCCTAAGTGAAAAAAAAAACCATGACTACTTTAACCTTAGGGAATTTTGGAGTTTTTGAACAGTTTTGGGAATAAGTGTGGTCTCCTGGGAGACTCGGATAATTTGGTTAGTTGGCTCCTGATCTTGTGTTGATTTTGTAAATATGTGTATACCCTGTCTCAAACAGTTGTGTTTTGAAAAGAAAAAAAAAGAGACTAGATGAAAAAAAAAATAGAAAAATTAAAAAAAAAAAACTAGATGAAAAATAAAATAAAATTGTATGAATAAGGATTGGGTTGTATTTGATTGTGTTTACACTTGTTCTCCATTGCCCCTATATTTCTGTTGATTTGTAGTTTCTCATCCACATTTTATCCTCCCTTGTCCTTGACCCCATTACAACCATAAAAGTCCTTTTGATTTAAACATGCATAGGTTCTAAGAGTTGATATTAGAGGTTTGCCAAGTCTGTTTGTGTTTATTTTCTTGAGTGCATTGAGTTGAAATTATTTACCTTAAACACTTGAGAGAAACACTGTGCATCTGTGAGGATCTGTTATTTTTAATTCACCTCTTGAACGGAATGATTATTTTGCCATGCTTGGATAATTTTTCTGAGTATCTATTTTCTGATTTTGTTAGATACTATCTATTTCCTTTTCTTTGTCCAGATTTTTAGAAGAACTCTAATTCTATTTATTTGTTTTATTGTGAGTTTTTTTTTTGTTTTCTGTGTGTTGAGTCTGTGTAAAATTCCCAGATGTCTATTGATCTATTCCCTGATTTGCGTCTTGATTTTTCCCAGGAGTGCAAAAGACTAAGTGTGGTCTATTTTGATGAGTCGATATTTTACTGATTTCATATAGTTTATTGTGCTATAATTAATCAGGGAATTGTGCTTAATTGTCCGGTATTTTCCCGTTTTTCCTAATTATACTTAATTTGATCGGAAATTCTTATTTTAGTTAATTTGAATATTCTGAGCTAATTATTTGTAATTTTAATTTCGGGGAAATTTTGGAAATACAATTTTAGACATTAGAAAAAAAAAATAAATAAATAAAAGACTCTCCACAAAATTTTCAATAAGAAGAAGGGTACTATGGTCACTTTCATTCTTTGGGGGTGTAACATTTTAAATTTGGGGGTGCACATGGAAAGTATTATCCTATTAAAATAATGGAAAAGTGTAATGATTGAATTGGTTGCATTTCACGTGAAATCATTTTCCAATTGCAAAGAGTTTCAATTTTTTTTGTCTTATTAGAAATTGGATGCATTCACTTTTGGCTTTGGAGAAAAAAAAACGCTGCACCTAAAATGGTAGGCCACAACATGTCACCACATGCACATGTATTTGAGATTAAAGAAAAGAAAAGATGTGCACATGTAGAAGTCCACACGGACTGCATAGGATGAAAAGCAAGAGAGTGCAGCTGCCACCTTTGAAGCAAACAACCATCCATCAACAACGTGTTCAACTCCTCACGGCCCATGAGCACCTTTGATTAAAATATAGTTTAACTAAGTTGCAGCACAAAATAAACCAAGACACCTCCACTTTGATTAAAATAATCTAAACCCATGCATATCTTCATGTTGCAGCCAACACATTCACATTCACACATTTTTGGAACAGCAACAATGCAACGCCCCTTAACTTGAAGTTTGATGCAGCCCATGCAGCAAAAAGCAACATGCAACAGCTACTAGGTGTGTCCAGCTTGGTTAAGTGCTTCTCACGGGCTCAATAAAAAAGAGAGAGCTGCAACACTCCACCAACAGCTCTTTACGTCCATGGCAGCAAGGCAAGAAGAATCCAGCAGCTTGGAGGGGCATCACGCATGCAACTTTGCAGCCCATCATCTTCACCAACACGTCCTAACTCTTCAAACGGACCAGCAAGGAGACACCATCCATGCATCCTGCAGCAAACAACTTGAGCAACACCACATAGCCCATATGCACGTTGAAGAGGGATGCCACATTTCATTTGTTTTATTTGGCTGCCAATGCACATGGGTTTGAGAATCATGTGATGCCCAACACAATAAAAAAAGAAGGCTGCAGCTTGCAAAGTAAAAACACTCACGGCCCATGTGCATGAAGAGAGTGGTGTGTCAATTCCAAATTGATCCAGCAACTTGCTTCTTACACCCACACGTGAAGTCTTCTTTTAAAGAAAGCAAGTGATTGTTTTTGGTGCAAAAGAGCTGCAACATTCCTTCACACAAGTGCAGCACATCTTCATTTAGATCTAGCTTAAAACGTCCAACACGCCACAACTTTGCATGCAGCTGTTCCAACTGCACTCTTCATCAAAGAGCACCTTCATCAACCACGGTGCAGCTCCAAGCTCATCAAGAAGGTGCAGCCATCATCTCCATCCAACACGTTCTTTCGAAAGCCATGGACATCACATGGCAGCACCACATTGCAACGTGAAGGCAGGTTGAAACTGCAGCAAAGCTCTCGGTCCAACTTCTTTCAACTCCACACAACAGCAGCTGCAACTCAAGTTTTCCTTGCTCCACCATGGCATCAAGCTGCACCATCCAACCAACATCACACGGACCATATATAAAAAATGGTGCAGCACATTGCAAACTTCCTTGCTTCTCGGTGCAGCCCACACGTCCCATGCACCAAGGCTTCACACTTTCTCAAACACGTAAAGAAGTGCATACGAGAGGAACCTTCACACCTCCTCACGTCCAACATGGAGCACCCACTTGCAGCCAAAGAATGACGAGAGGTGTGTGCTTGGAAATGGAGGTGCAGCTGCAACATCTTCATGCCACGATCAACACTCCACAAGACTCAACTCTACACAGACAAAAGCTTAGAAGTTGCAACAAAACATAATACATCCATGGCCCACCAACTACAAGAAGTAGCTTCTATGCTTCACAGTGCAAAATGACGTCTTGAATGAGAGCATCCTCAGCCGCCTTTGTAGTTTAGTGAGAACAACAACCTACCTCAAGGCCCACGCACAGACAATTTTCTTCTATAAAAGCCACCTTATTACACGGAGATTTGGAGAGAGGAGATGAAGGGAGAGCTCCCTCTCGGAAAAATTGGAAACACAGATCCGGAGAGATGGAGAGCCAGACAATTTGGGGAGTAATCTTTGTGTAGAAAAATTTCCATAAGCTTTGCTCCAAACTCTCCTTGCCGAGAGCTCATCATGGTCTTGTAATAATCTACTTCATTTGAATGCATTTTGTTGTTTATGTTATTTCACTCTTTGTACTCGAATTTAAAAAAATAACTGCAACCACACCAGAGGTCCAAATGCTACGTTTTATATGTCATATGAAAGATATTTGAGTCTATTTTCAAGGAAAAAAACCTCATCTCATTTAGAGCTCTGTAGAAAAAGTTATGGGTAAAACATTCAGCAAAGGTCAGAGCTGTCCAGTTTTCGGATTTTTGTGTTTTGGGTGTTTCTGGGTTCGATTTTAAAAAAATAACTGCAACCACACCAGAGGTCCAAATGCTAAGTTTTATATGTCATATGAAACATATTTGAGTCTATTTTCTAGGAAAAAAAACCTCATCTCATTTAGAGCTCTGTAGAAAAAGTTATGGGTAAAACATTGAGCAAAGGTCAGAGCTGTCCAATTCCAGCGTGAAATTTCGGATTTTTGTGTTTTGGGTGTTTTTGGGTTCTCTTTTGAGTTTTATGAGTGTATTGATACTTGCTATTAGTTCCTAAATAAGTTTTTAATATTAGGTTTGCATTGAGTCATTTGTTTTTGAGTTGTGTAAGATTTCCAGCCACCGTTAATTTTCCTTGCCATTTATTTTTCTTGCAATTTCAATTTTGGTTATGTTTTTATTTTACTGTTATTTTAATTTTATGTCTTCAATTTTATTTTCTGTATTAAGCTGTAACAATTCTGTTTCTGTACTTTTAAATTACTGTTTATGTTTTTACTGTTTTTTGTTTGCTGTATTTTCAGTTTTACTGTTTTCTGTTTTTACTATTTTTGTATTAATGTAATTAGTGTTTCTGAATTTTCTGTACTAATTATTTTAATTTCATTTTCTGTATTCTACTGCTAAAATCCAGATTATGTTTCTGTATTTTGTAATTTCTGTATTTACTATTTTTCTATTTTACTGTTTTCTATTTTTACTGTTTCTGTATTAATTTAATTTATGTTTCTGAATTTCTTTAATTTTTGTACTACTGTTATTCTGTATTGATGTAATTTTATTCTCTGTTTTACTAATTCTGTATTTACTATTTTACCATTTTACCGTTTTACTGTTTACTATTTTTTGTATTTACTGTTTACTGTTTTTCGTATTTTACTGTAGCAGTTCAGTTTTTACTGTTTTAATTTCATTTTCTTGCATGATGAAATGTTTTATAGAATTAAATTTTGTTTTGGTTAAATTAAATTACGTTTTTACATCTTCGTTTAATTAATTTCATTTGCGTTTTACTTTAATTTTTTTTTTTCGCATTCACAAAAACAATTTCAAACCCCCCCACTTCGTGAAAGACTTAATTTCTGAACCGCAAAATTGGTCCTTGAGAGACGACCTAGGAGTCACTTCCTAGCTATACTGCATATTTAAATTAAATGCAAGAGTAAAAAAAAACGTAATTTTAATGAAAACGAAATTAAATGTAACAAAATATTTTACGATGCATTAAAATTAAATTTAAATAGTAAAAACGAAATTGCTACAGTAAAAACGAAATTACAGTAAAACAGTAAACAGTAAAAATTAAAATCAGTAAAACAGAAAATAAAATTACATCAGTACATAAAAATAACAGTACAGAAAATAAAGGAATTCAGAACAGAAATTTAATTAATTCAGAAACAGTAAAAAAAAATAAAATACAGAAAAACAGTAAATTCAGAAACAGTAAAAAATATAGAAACAGAATTGGAATTATTACAGCAGAATATAGAAAATAAAATTAAAGTGATGAAAATAAAATAACAGTAAAATAAAGACATAACAAAAATTAAAGTTGCAGCAAAATTAAATGACAAGAAAAATAAAAAGAAGAATGATGTGCTTATCCTTTTTGTAACTTCAGCAACAGTGAACAAGAAAATGCAGAGAACGTGTTTTGCTTTTAATTGAAAAATTAACTTTCTTTCATTCAAACCAAGAAACATTAAATAACTTTAAACACATGAACCAAAATAAAAACGGACAGTAAAAGAAAATGAAAGACTTTTGCAATTTTTTCTGCTCCTTCCAGTACCGAACTGAGAGAGGGAGCTCTCCCCTCCTCTCCCTCTGGTTTCTCAAGCACCGTTTCTTCCTTTATATAGGAGAAAATGAAGTGATTAACATATTTTTAAAATATGCGTGGGGCTTGAGGTTTGCAATGCTTTACTAAAATCCAAAGGCGGCTGCCAATTTTTTTTCCTTTTGTCGGCTGGATGTTTGAAAACGTCACTTCATATGGAAGATGCGTGTATTGTGGAGCTGCTTCTGCTTGCTAGACTCACCATTTTGCTGAACGTGTGGGCTCCAAGTTGTTGCTCCTGCTGGATGTGTTAACATTGTTGCTGGGCCATGTTGCTTCCTCTTATTTCTTTGTCAATTTAAATCTAGCTTTCTGCTTGAACCGTGGAGTGCACCTCTGTTCTTTCTTTTTAAGTGAAATCACGTGTGTTGGATGTGCAGGCTGCTGCATAGGCGTGGAGTTGGAAGCTTCTAAAATGGTGCAGCCCAAACACATGTTGCTGTTGGATTTCTCATACCACATGCTTCTGCCCATGAAGATGTGAACGTGTTGCATCCCTTAGGCTGCTGCTATCCGAAAAAGCTGGATGCATGAAGAAGTTTGCAGCTGCATGATGATGGCCGTGAGCTTCAAAACTTTCTTTGAATGTGGCAGCAACGTGTGAAGGCTGGTTGCTGCATGGACTGCACTTTTGGTGGCTGCTTGTCCGTGTGCATGGAGAGAGCTGGGAATGTGATGGACTGTTGATTTCCAAACCCAAGCTGCTGTTGTTGCTGCACCTTGAAGAAGCTTGAAGTCTTGGACGTGATTGTTGTATGCGTGTGCCATGGGCTGTGAAGGTTGGATGTTTCTTCCGCACGGGTGCTGCTCTTTGCTGGAGACCGTTGCAAAGGTTGGTGAGCTGTGGGAGCTGCTGGACGTTGAGAACCTGCAGCGTGGAGATGTTTGGGTGCTGCACCGCATTAAGCTGCATGGAGACTTGACGTGAAAGTGTTTGGAGATGCACTTTCTTTGCTGCCACCGTGGTGTTCCAAGCTGTTGGGTGTGAGGTTATTTGAAGTGAATGCTTAGTGCATATTTTTCTTCTCTGAAAACTGTAGCTGGTCCGTGAGGTGTTGCTGCTGAACCCGTGAAGGATGCTTGCAAAGTTTGTGAATTGTTGGCAACAACTTTTAAGTGTTTAACGTTGGACTCCTAATGAAGCTAAATGTGTTGCACTTGTGTGAAGGAATGTTGCAGCTCTTTTGCACCAAAAACAATCACTTGCTTTCTTTAAAAGAAGACTTCACGTGTGGTAGTGGTAAGAAGCAAGTTGCTGAATCAATTTGGAGTTGACACACCACTCTCTTCATGCACATGGGCCGTGAGTGATGCTCTTTAACAAACTACAACTTTCTTCTTTTTATTGTGTTGGGTGTCACATGCTTCTCCAACCCATGTGGCTTTCTTGTAAGTGGCAGCCTTGCTCTTAATGTAATCAATGCTTTTGAGCTCCTTTCACGTGGATGGCTGCTGCATTTTTGCTGTTGGCTAGTAGCTGTTGCACGTTGTTTTTTTTTGCTGCATGGGCTGCATCAAATTTCAAGTTAAGGGGCGTGAGCTTTGCTGGATGAATCAAGTGGGCTGCTACTTGCTCTTCCAAAAATGCGTGAATGTGTTGGCATTTTTTCTGCAGCAATCTTTTAATTTGTGGGCCATGTGGTAGTGCTTTTTTTTGAATAAGTGAAGGTTGCTGCATGTGGGGGCCGTGTGTGTTGCAAAGTGCCGCACCTCCCATATATTACATTTTCTTTGCTGCTCCATACTACCAAGGCCGTGACATGCTTTGCTCCTTTGTCTTGCTTTGCATCCACTTTAACTATAAAAGAAAAGAGAATTCATGTGCAAGTGGTGCCCACCATTTTTATAAGTGCAACGTTTTTTTCCTTAAGCAAAATGAATGCATCCAAATTTCTAATAAGACAAAAAAAAAAGTTGAAACTCTTTGCAATTGGAACATGACTTCATGTGAAATGCAACTTTCAATCATTACACTTTTCCATTTTTTTTAATAAGATAATACTTTCCATGTGCACCCCCAAATTTAAAATGTTACACCCCCAAAGAATGAAAGTGACCATAGTACCCTTTTTCTTATTGAAAATTTTTGTGGAGAGTCTTTTATTTATTTATTTATTTTCTCTAATGTCTAAAATTGTATTTCCAAAATTCTCCTGAAATTAAAATTGCAAATAATTAGCTCAGAATATTCAAATTAACTAAAATAAGAATTTCCGATCAAATTAAGCACAATTAGGAAAAATGGGAAAATATCGGACAATTAAGTACAATTCCTTGATTAATTCTAGCACAATAAACTAAGTGAAATGAGTAAAATATTGACTCATCAAAATAGACCACACTTAGTCTTTTGCACTCCTGGGCAAAATCAAGACGCAAATCAGGGAATAGATCAAGAGACATTTGGAAATTTTACACAGACTCAACACACAGAAAACAAAAACTCACAATAAAACAAATAAATAGAATTACAGTTTTTCTAAAAATCTGGACAAAGAAAAGGAAATAGATAATATCTAACAAAATCAGAAAATAGATACTCAAAGAAATTATCCCAAGCAATTCCAACCAAGGTAAAATAATTAATCAGTTAAAGAGGTGAATTAAAAATAACAGATCCTCACAGATGCACAATGTTTCTCTCAAGTGTCTAAGGTAAATAATTTCAACTCAATGTACTCAAGAAAACAAACACAAACAGACTTGGCAAACCTCTAATGTCAATTCTCAAAATATATGCATGTTTAAATCAATAGGACTTTTTATGGTTGTAATGGGGCCAAGGACAAGGGAGGATAAAATATGGATGAGAAGTTATAAACCCAAAGAAATAGATGAGCAAGGGGAACATGTGTAAATATAATAAAAATACCCAAACCCTCTAATTCAATCCTCTTCTTGACTCCATTATTCACACAACAACAATTTTTTTTTGGTGCTGCTTCTTGGACGGGTGCTGCATCACTTTCAATCACCATGTGCCTCCTCAAAATAACCAAGCTTGTTGGACCGCTTCACATATGGCTGCTACTTGTTTGAAGACTGCTGGATGTGTGTGGATGAAGATGATGGAGCGTGATGGTGCTGCAACTGTCTCGGTTTTTTTTGTGTTGTTAGATGCAGCTGCATGGTGTTGGATGTGCATGGGACGTGTGGGCTGCACCGAGATAGTTCCATTCTTAGAAAAAACTTCGAGGTTGGCCAACAGGTTTTGTTGTATAACTCTAGGCTAGGCCTCATGGGTGGTAAGTTGAGATCGAAGTGGATTGGACCTTTCATTGTGACTAATGTTTATCCTTATGGTGCAGTAGAGATCCAAGATCCTTCCACAACTAAAAGCTTCAAGATGAACGGGCACAGACTAAAGCCTTTCCTCAACAATCATTCTTTGTTAAATACAGTGGTGGAGGAGACGTCTTTTCTCCACCCCACCTACCCTCCCAACTGACTCAGGGAGTTTCTTCTTCCCTTTTCTCCTCACTTTTAATGCACTTTGTCGGTATCTAATGACGATTGTTGTTTGTGACACACTGAGGACATTGTGTAATTTAAGTGTGGTCTATTGGGGGAGAATTATATTTTCTTTTTTTGCATATTTTTTTTTCTTTTCTAGGTGGTTTTTGTTGTGTCTTGTGTACAAATTTGCATGTTTTTCTTGATTTCTGGACTTAGTTTAAATAATAGACGTGTCTTCCAATTTATTGATACTCTGATTGATCTGAAAAAAAAATTACTTTTCTTTGCTTGGAAATATGATTATGATGTTTGAGAGGGTGATTAATTGTGACAGAAATAACCTGTGTGAGATTTGAGCCACTTGTTCTTCCTTATGTGATATGTCTCTTGATTTCTTGCACATGTGCCTTGGCTTAACTCTGTTAATAATTCTTGATTAATATGCATGTTTGAAAATGATAAAGGCATTTTGTTGATTGAACCTCTCTAACCAGATAGCCTACCCTGTTATGATTTCTTTGTTACCCCTTTGAGCCTATATTTTCCCCTGTTCTTTATTTTCAAACTCATTAATTACCCGTAAGTGAAAAACCATGATTACCTTAACCTTAGGGAATTTCAGAGCTTTGAAATTATTTTTGGGAATAAGTGTGGTCTCTTGGGGGACTCGGATAATTTGGTTAGTTGGCTCCTGATCTTGTGTTGATTTTGTAAATATGTTGTATATCCTGTCTCAAACAGTTGTGTTTTGAAAAAAAAAATATGTATATATATATATATATAGAGAGAAAAATTAAAAAAAATTTGTTGTTGTGTGAAAAATGGAGTCAAGAAAAGGATTCAATTAGAGGGTTTGGGTGTTTTTATTTACACTTGTTTCCCTTGCTCATCTATTCTTTGAGTTTATAACTTCTCATCCATATTTTATCTTCCCTTGTCCTAGGCCCCATTACAACCATAAAAGTCCTTTTGATTTAAACATGCATAGGTTTTGAGAATTGATATTAGAGGTTTGCCAAGCCTGTTTGTGTTTGTTTTCTTAAGTGCATTGAGTTGAAATTATTTACCTTAGACACTTGAGAGAAACACTGTGCATCTGTGAGGATCTGTTATTTTTAATTCACCTCTTAAACTGATTAATTATTTTGCCTTGCTTGGAATTGCTTGGATAATTTCTCTGAGTATCTATTTTCTGATTTTGTTAGATACTATCTATTTCCTTTTCTATGTCCAAATTTTTAGAAGAATTGTAACTCTATTTATTTGTTTTATTGTGAGTTTTTGTTTATTGTGTGTTGAGTCTGTGTAAAATTTCCAGATGTCTGTTGATCTATTCCCTGATTTGCGTCTTGATTTTGCTCAGGAGTGCAAAAGACTAAGTGTGGTCTATTTTGATGAGTCGATATTTTACTGACTGCACTTAGTTTATTGTACCGGATTTAATAAAGAAATTGTGCTTAATTGTCCGATATTTCCTTGTTTCTGTTAATTGTGTTTAATTTAGCCGGAAATTATAATTTGAATTAATTTGAATATTCTGAGCTATTTATTTGCAATTTTAATTACAGGAAAATTGTTGGATAATATTTTGGGGATTAAAAAGAATTGCCATATCAATTTTATTTTAAATGTGAATGGAATTGTGAATTTAATTTTTGGAAAAAGCATGGAAGTGTCACGGCCTTGGTAGTCAAATGGAGCAGCAAGGTAAATACAATATATGGGAGGTGCAAAACGTTGCAACACACAAGGCCCCCACATGCTGCAACCTTCACAAAGAAGCACTACTACCACATGGCCCACTAGTTAAATAATTGCTGCAGAAAGAATGGTTAGTCCATGTGAAAACAAGAAAAGTGTTGGAAGAAACAAGAATGAAGCATGCATCATTAAATGAGCTGGACATCACATGAGAGTTGGACATTAAAAGCAACGTTTGTTGTTGTCACGGCGTGGAGAAGTGGGCCTTGTGCTCAAGAAAATGGGGCGGTGTTCAAGTGGTGTAGCGTTTGGGATGATGGAAATGTTAAACACCTTTAAATTAAGCAAGCACGTTGGTGCTTCATTGAAAAGAGAAAGTGATTGTTTTTGGTGCAAAACAAGTGCAACACGTGGTGGCATAGAATTAGAAAAGGGAAATAGTAGCAGCACATCCAAGAGGCAATGGTAGATTAATTTTAAATGTTACAGCCCCTATTTGATCCACATGTTGTCACGGTTTTTGGACTACCAGCTGCACCACATCCCAATTACAACACACTCACGGCCAGCTGCTGTTTTAGAGAAGAAATATGAAGTCCAAGCCACCATTTCAAGTGTAACAAGTTGCTGGTTACATTCTTAAAAGCACAACCAATAACACTAAAAAAGAAGAGCTGCCACACGGACACATGAATGTTGGGCCAGCAGCTTGGGTAGCAGCACCTCACGTGTTGAATTAAAATTGAAGAGGAGTTTGGTCCAAGAGAAGCTTCACGGGTGCAGCAACATCTCCACATTCATCAAGCCGCTGCACTCCACGCTGCATGCAAACTTCCAGCTGCAAGAAGCTGCCATGTTGGGAAGCCCACACGCCCAACACAAATAAAAAAAGAGAAGGGTGCAGCTTTCACGTGATGGAAGCCCACACGTCTAACACACCAAACAGCATTAGCATTGAAGCAATTAAAAAATGATGGGCAGCAACTAAGATCAGCACAATTAGGGATGGAACACTTTGGTTTTATGAAACAAGAGAAGATGGGCAAGCTGGAAAGAAGTGCACACGGTCTGCAAGAATTAAAAGGCAGCCAAAGAGTATCATGCACATGGAGAGCATTATACCACACAAACCAATAGCAAATTAAAACTGCTGCCATGCACACGCACCAAATAAAAAATGGTGTAGCACATTGAAGAACTCTCGGCCTCTTAGAGTGCAGCCAAGCAAGACCTTCACACTTTCTCACGTCTAGCTTGGAGAATCCAGCAGCTTGGAGCAACCTTCTCACATCCATCCAGCAAGCTTTCTCCACATCTCAAGCTTCAAACAATCCATGCAAGCAGCTGGGCTGCAACGTCCAGCTCCCATCCATCTTCACACCCACTTGCATCACAGTCTAGGAAAAGAAAGAAACAACGTCCAGAAGCCTGACCCAAGCTTTCTCCATGCATCAGCAACTCACAGTCCATGGCAGCAGAGAGAAGCATGTTTTGACTGAAATACATGAAGCAAATCATGGCCCACCAACCTCATGCAATAGCTTCCATGCTTCACAGTCAAAGTGCTGACGTCTTGCAAGATGACGTCTTAGAGCATCTCATCCATCCAGCTAGCTGCCTTTGGATTTTAGTGAACAACCTTCCCCCATTTTCAACGTAAGATGTCCCACATTCAGCCTATAAAAGAGGCACTTGACAGATCCGGAGAGATGGAGAGCCAGACAGTTTGGGGAGTAATCTTTGTGTAGAAAAATTTCCATAAGCTTTGCTCCAAACTCTCCTTACCGAGAGTTCATCATGGTCTTGTAACAATTTACTTCATTTGAATGCATTTTGTTGTTTATGCTATTTCACTCTCTGTACTCGATTTTAAAAAAATAACTGCAACCACACCAGAGGTCCAAATGCTATGTTTTATATGTCATATGAAAGATATTTGAGTCTATTTTCGAGGAAAAAAAACCTCATCTCATTTAGAGCTCTGTAGAAAAAGTTATGGGTAAAACATTGAGCAAAGGTCAGAGCTCTGAAATTCCCCGGCATCGGCGCCAAAATTTGATGGGTGTCGCAACCCACACAAATTTGATTGCACTTAAATATGTAGTATAGCTAGGAAGTGACTCCTAGGTCGTCTCTCAAGGACCAATTTTGCGGTTCAGAAATTAAGTCTTTCACGAATTTTGGGGGGGGGGTTTGAAATTGTTTTTGTGAATGCGAAAAAAAAATTAAAATTAAAGTAAAACGCAGATGAAATTGAATTAAACGCAGATGTAAAAACGTAATTTAATTTAACCAAAACAAAATTTAATTCAATAAAACATTTCATCATGCAAGAAAATGAAATTAAAAGAGTAAAAACTGAACTGCTACAGTAAAATACGAAAATACAAAAAATAGTGAATACGAAAATAGTAAATACAGAAAAAAGTAAACACTAAAAATTAAAAACAGTAATTAAAATTACAAAAAACAGCAGTACAAAAAAATACAAGAAATTAATACAGAAACAGTAAAACAGAAAAAGCAGTAAAACGGTAAAATGGTAAAACAATAAATACAGAATTAGTAAAACAGATAATAAAATTACATCAATACAGAATAACAGTAGTACAAAAATTAAAGAAATTTATAAACATAAATTAAATTAATACAGAAACAGTAAAAATAGAAAACAGTAAAATAGAAAAATAGTAAATACAGAAATTACAAAATACAGAAACAGAATCTGGATTTTAGCAGCAGAATACAGAAAATGAAATTAAAATAATTAGTACAGAAAATTCAGAAACACAAATTACATTAATACAAAAATAGTAAAAACAGAAAACAGTAAAACTGAAAATATAGAAAACAGTAAAAACAGTAAATATAGAAACAGTAATTTTAAAATACAGAAACAAACCAGAATTGTTACAGAAGAATACAGAAAATAAAATTGAATTGATGAAAATAGAATTAAAATAGTTCACTGCAGAAGAAAAACATCAACAAAATTTAAATTGCAGCAAAAATTAAATTGCAAGAAAAATTAATGGTGAGGAAATCTTACACAACTAAAAAAAATGACTCAATGGAAACCTAATATTAAAAACTTATTTAGGAACTAATAGCAAGTATCAATACACTCATAAAACTCAAAAGAGAACCCAAAAGCACCCAAAACACAAAAATCCGAAATTTCACGCTGGAACTTAGACAGCTCTGACCTTTGCTCAATGTTTTACCCATAACGTTTTCTACAGAGCTCTAAATGAGATGATGTTTATTTTCCTGGAAAATAGACTCAAATATCTTTCATATGACATATAAAACGTAGCATTTGGACCTCTGGTGTGGTTGCAGTTAGTTTTTTAAAATCGAACCCAGAAACACCCAAAACACAAATCCAAAAACTGGACAACTCTGACCTTTGCTCAATGTTTTATCCATAACTTTTTCTACAGATCTCTAAATGAGATGAGGTTTTTTTTCCTAGCAAATAGACTCAAATATCTTTCATATGACATATAAAACGTAGCATTTGGACCTCTGGTGTGGTTGCAGTTATTTTTTTAAATTCGAGTACAGAGACTGAAATAACATAAACAACAAAATGCATTCAAATGAAGTAGATTGTTACAAGACAGTGATGAGCTCTCGGCAAAGAGAGCTTTGAAGCAAAACTACGGAAAATTTTTTAGACAAAGACCACTACCCCATACTGACTAGCTCTCCCCTCTCTCCGGATCTCTCTCTGCCAAACTCCAAGCAATATGGTGCCTTTTATAGAAGAAAATTGTGGCTGTGCTTTGTCCTTTTATCATTTAAAAATTGGATGGTTGTTCACTAAAATCCAAAGGCGGCTGGATTGTGAGATGCTCTACGTCATTTTGCAAGACGTCATTTGCACTTGGACTGTGAAGCATTGTTGCTACTGCATGAAGTTGGTGGGCCATGATTTGTTTCATGTGTTTCAGTCAAAACATGTTTCTTTCTGCTGCCATGGACCGTGAACCAATTCAACTAAATTCAACCCTTGCTTTTTGGAGTTCCTTGTCCGTGTGCATGGAAGTGTGCTGGCCTGGGATGTGAACGTTGGAGCTGCTGCTTGCTGTGTGCTTCTTCAAAGATGTGTTGTTGCAGCCCCTTCAAACTGCATGGCCAAGGACAATTAAAATAAAAACGCTACAGCTTAATCTTGAAGCATCTTCAAAGACGTGTTGAATGGGGGCTGCATGGGTTGTCTGTGAGGTGCTGCAAATGGGCTGCTCATTTGGACACATCCCAAGCTCGGACAGTGTGTTACTACTCTGCTGGACCAGCTGCTTTGTGCGTGTTGGACCGTGAAGAAGGTTGGGAAGTGAATTCTGCAGCCACTGTTTTCATGCAAGCCGTGAAGAGCTTGCTGTTGCTAGACGCATCACCACCTTGACCAAGTGCTTCTTCTTTTTTTTTGGTGGCAGTTGCAGCTTCTTCAGTAAAAAAGGAAATGGGTGTGGTGCACTCTTTGTTGGATGTGTGTGGATGAAGATGATGGAGCGTGATGGTGCTGCAGCTGTCTCGGATTTTTTTACGTATTGTTAGATGCAGCTGCATGGTGTTGGATGTGCATGGGATGTGTGGGCTGCACCGAGAAGCAAGGAAGTTTGCAATGTGCTGCACCATTTTTTATATATGGTCCGTGTGATGTTGGTTGGATTGTGCAGCTTGATGCCATGGTGCAGCAAGGAAAGCTTGAGTTGCAGCTGCTGCTGTGTAGTTCAGCCCCAAACCGTGAGCGTGTGAAGGCTAACGTGTTGCTTCTTCTTCTGCAACCATGGGCCGTGGAGTGTGTTGGAAATTGCAGCCTTGTGTGTGTTGCTGCAACGTGACAACCCTTCTTTCTTTTGGGTTATGGCATTTTTGTAAAAAGTAGGTGGTTTGTTTCTCCCCTTTTTTTATTCTCCAAAGCCGTCCACTTGCTGCAACACTTCAAGTTTTGAGATTAAAATTAGCTATAGTAACTCCCAAAATTAATTGCCCAATGATATATTTCAATTTACAAGTGGCAGCCATTGCCTTTCCATGTGCACCCCCAATTTTAAAATGTTGCACCCCCAAAGAATGAAAATTACCATAGTATCCTTCTTCTTATTGAAAATTTTGTGGAGAGTCTTTTATTTATTTATTATTTTTTTTCTACTGTCTAAAATTATATTTCCAAAATTTCCCTGAAATTAAAATTGCAAATAATTAGCTCTGAATATTCAAATTAACTAAAATCAGAATTTCCGATCAAATTAAGCACAATTAAGGAAAACGGGAAAATACCGGACAATTAAGTACAATTCCTTGATTAATTCTAGCACAATAAACTAAGTGAAATGTGTAAAATATTGTCTCATCAAAATAGACCACACTTAGTCTTTTGCACTCCTGGGCAAAATCAAGACGCAAATCAGGGAATAGAACAATAGACATCTGGGAATTTTACACAGACTCAACACACAGAAAACAAAAACTCACAATAAAACAAATAAATAGAATTGCAGTTCTTCTAAAAATCTGGACAAAATCAGAAAATAGATACTCAGAGAAATTATCCAAGCAATTCCAAGCATGGCAAAATAATTAATCAGTTTAAGAGGTGAATTAAAATAAACAGATCCTCACAGATGCACAGTATTAGTGTTTCTCTCAAGTGTCTAGGGTAAATACTGTCAACTCAATGTACTCAAGAAAACAAACACAAACAGACTTGGCAAACCTCTAATATCAATTCTCAAAATATATGCATGTTTAAATCAAAAGAACTTTTCATGGTTGTAATGGGGCCAAGGACAAGGGAGGATAAAATATGGATGAGAAGTTATAAACCCAAAGAAATAGATGAGCAAGGGGAACAAGTGTAAATATAATAAAAATACCCAAACCCTCTAATTCAATCCTCTTCTTGACTCCATTTTTCACATAACAATATTTTTTTAATATTAAATTTTTTTTTTCATTCATTTTTTTATAGTCTCTTTTCTTCTTTTTTTTTTAGAACATGATTGTAAGAGACAAGATTCACAACATATTTATAGAAACAAATCAAAAAGAGGAGCCAACTAACCAAATCATCCGAGTCTCCCAAGAGACCACACTTATTCCCAAAAATAATTCCCAAGCTCTGAAATTCCCTAAGGTTAAGGTAATCATGGTTTTTCACTTATGGGTAATTATTGAGTTTGAAAATAAAGATAGGGCAGGCTATCTGCTTAGAGAGGCTCAATCAACAAAATGCCTTTATCATTTTCAAACATGCATATTAATCAAGAATTATTAACAGAGTTAAGCCAAGGCACATGTGCAAGAAATCAAGAGACATATCACACAAGGAAGAACAAGTGGCTCAAATCTTACACAGGGTATTTCTGTCACCATTAATCACCCTCTCAAACATCATAATCATATTTCCAAGCAAAGAAAAACAATTTTTTTCAGATCAATCAGAGTATCAATAAATTGAAAGATACGTCTATAATTTAAACAAAGTCCAGAAATCAAGAGAAACATGCAAAACTGTACACAAGACACAACAAAAACTACCTAGAAAAGAAAAAAAATTTAACGCAGAAAACGAAAAATTTAATCCGAGTCTCCCAAGAGACCACACTTATTCCCAAAAATAATTCCAAAGCTCTGAAATTCCCTAAGGTTAAGGTAATCATGGTTTTTCACTTATGGGTAATTATTGAGTTTGAAAATAAAGATAGGGCAGGCTATCTGCTTAGAGAGGCTCAATCAACAAAATGCCTTTATCATTTTCAAACATGCATATTAATCAAGAATTATTAACAGAGTTAAGCCAAGGCACATGTGCAAGAAATCAAGAGACATATCACACAAGGAAGAACAAGTGGCTCAAATCTTACACAGGGTATTTCTGTCACCATTAATCACCCTCTCAAACATCATAATCATATTTCCAAGCAAAGAAAAACAATTTTTTTTCAGATCAATCAGAGTATCAATAAATTGAAAGATACGTCTATAATTTAAACAAAGTCCAGAAATCAAGAGAAACATGGAAAACTGTACACAAGACACAACAAAAACTACCTAGAAAAGAAAAAAAATTTAACGCAGAAAACGAAAAATTTAACGCAGCAAAACAAAAACTGACAAAGAAAATAGAAATCAGAAAACACAAAACACACAATTTAGTAAAGAAAATAGAAATCTCCCCCAATAGACCACACTTAAACTACACAGTGTCCTCAATGTGTCTCAAGCATCAAATGAGCAATTAGAACAGTTTACAGATCAAGGACAAGGCAATAAAAGCGGTAAAGGGAGGAGAAAGGAAAAGGAAACTCCCTTGATTATGGTGGTAGTTGCCAATTTTGGACTTTCAGGGAAAGGTCTTCCACCATTAGAGTCAGTGAGGAGGTGTTCAGGAAGAACTGCCTCATCCTCCAGATTTGATTAAGCAGGGAGATGTCCTCCACAGCTGGATCTAAAAAGTGATTGTTGATGAGTGTGTTCAACCGATGCCTATTGATGTTGAAGCTTCTGTGTATTTTGGCACCCTTGTCTTCCATCGTAGGTGTGTGTTGATCAAATGCATGAGTACCTCCTGCAGAATGGTTAGTACATTGTGGCTCCACAGAAATAACATGCAGGGGTATAACACCCAATATCAGTGTATGAGGTTGAACCTCAGCTATACTCTTAGAACATGAATCAATCTCAAATGTAGACATAATATCAAAAACAGGCTCTGATTCATGTTCAGTGCATGGAGAACAAACATTCAGATGTGATACAAAGTGGTTCTCATCATGCAGAGAGGGAAAATGAAAATCATGCTCATCAACAATACAATCATCAATAACATACCTATCAACAAAATGATCATCAACAACAGAATCAATCTTAGGTATGCTTACCTCCACTTCCCTAGATGTGGTGGAAGGTGAAGAAGGTTTACCTATCTCAAAAGTGTTGCTTACATCTGCCTGTTCCTCAATAACAGCAGAATGATTCACTGCATCCTCAGGCGCAAGAGCAAGGACATCATCAGTATTCTGAACAGTCTGAATTAGAGGTCCCTCTAAAACACGAGACTGTTCCTCAATGGCCTTCCTGGCAATCTCCCTCCATTACTCGTTCAATGTAGGCTCAGTAGAAGATTTGGCAGGTGCCTCTTGCTGTTTTTGTTTCCTCTGATTTTTCTGCTCTGGCTGCTTGTTATTGTAGATGTTGGTAGCATAAGCATTAGGCTCATCATGAGAGGCAGGGTGCTTCAAAGAAGGACAGGTATCCGTAGAGTGGTCACTGGAATGACATATAACACACAGCCGTGCAACAGATGCAGATAAAGGTACTGGTCTCTGGTTGGATTCCAGTTGTGTCACCAAACTCTCAAGAGAATCAAGTTTACTTTCCAATTTCCTACCAACAGCTAATAAAGAATGGGTCGGCTCATGAAACTGCGCCTGTTGTGGTTCCTGAACAGGTGGAGAGGGCGTACAAGGAGTCTGGAATGATGGTTTCTGATATTGATGCTCTGAAGTACCATACCATCCCAAGTTAGGATTAGTCCACCCAGGACTGTCGATATAACCATACCGCACAGGGGAGAATTTGTCTAGAAACTGATGCTTCAGATCTTCCCAACTGGTGATGGATCATAGAGGAAGACAATAACACCAATCCTGTGCTCGTCCATGTAATGAGTGCCCAAATGCCCTTAAGAACATTTCTTCATCTGGGACATCTGGAGGTTTCATCCAAGAGAATAATGTGTAGAACTCCTCTAAATGTTTACATGGGCATTCACCTGCAAGACCATGAAACTTAGCCAACACATGTACCAGTCCAGTGTTGAAAACACAATGAATATCCTCCTTATCAAGTGGACACGGTTCCTTAGGAGCACTCTCATGAGATGGTGAAAAAAATTTACTGTTCTCAAAATAGGAATCAACAAGAAAATCATAATCATAGGCACAGACAGAATAAGCAGTATCCTCAAAGCCAAAATAGGTAGACATGGTAAAGAAAAGGTGGAAGATAGAAAAGAAATGCTAAAAATTACTAAACAAACAAAACACAACACAACTAGCATCCATCAGTAGATGCTAATTTATTATTATTATTATTATTTTATTTTTTTTTTTATTATTATTTTTTATGTATTTTATTTTATTCTTTTTTTCATTTTTTTTCTTCATTGGCCTCCATCAGTAGATGCCAAATTACCTAACATCCTTCAGTAGATGTTAGTGAACAACCTTCCCCTATTTTCAACGTAAGATGTCCCACATTCAGCCTATAAAAGAGGGACTTGACAGATCCAGAAGTAGAGACCCGGGGGGGAGAATGAAGAGCCAGACAGCAGACAGTCTGGGGGTAGTCTTCAAGCTCACTCTGCCGAGAGCTCATCACTGTCTTGTAACCATCTACTTCATTTAAATGTATTTTGTTGTTTACGTTATTTCACTCTCTGCATCTTTTCTTTTTCTATTTAAAAAGCTTTTTTTTAATTTTAGTTGATGAAGAAAAGGATGTTTATTTTCTCTTGAAAGGTTTCTATGTTCTTGAAAATATTTTATCTCTCTGAAATCACACCTCTGCAGAAAATAAATTTGTCACTTTGTTAATGAGAATGACGTTTTCTTTTGCTTGAAAGAAGGGCACATATTTTCTTATCATTTTGCTTCTGGTGCAATAAAAAATGAATCATCTTTTCTAGGATCTCCTTGGGTTCTCACGGTTTTTACTTGTATTTGGTCAAGAAAAACATTTCTCTTTTAGATCATTAATCATGGTGCTCACGATTTCAACCTCTTGAAAGTCAAGTTGAAGTTTCTTTTCCTTAATTTATTTTATGAAAAGTAATTGTTTTTCTAGAAGAAGTGGGATAATGGCTGAATTCCCTTGACTTGGATGGACACAAACACGTTGGTAAGAGACAAAAGACACTTCCAAATTCTTCTTAACATGACTCATGGTGGACTTGGTGATGAGATGTTCCTTTGCCTAATTGACTAAAAGAAACGAAAATACTAAATGATGGTGCAAGGTTATGAGGAAACACTATTAATAAAAATTCTAAAATTGATGCAATCTCAATTAATGAAACACTGAGAACTCCATAAATCATGAACAAAGAAATTTAATTTGTAGCATTTTCAATTTCTTTAAATACTTAATGACAAGAAAAGAAAAAAAAAGAATTTATTTCTGTTTTTAATTTATTCGGTTGTATTTAATTCCAGTTTTAACTTAGTTTAATTTTTCTTGCCATTTAATTTTGCTGCAATTTAAATTTTTTTGTATCGTCATTTAATTCTTGCCATTTAATTTCAGTCTTACAGTTTTCTGTATTTTCTATTTTGTTGTATTCTATTTCTTTTACTATTTCTGTATTAATTTAATTTCTGTCTTTAAATTCCTTTATTTTCTGTACTGTCATTTTCTATTTCTTTTAATATTTTTGTATTAATTTAATTTCTGTCTCTAAATTCCTTTATTTTCAGTACCGTTATTTTAATTTCTGTTATACTGTTTTTACTATTTACTGTTTTTCTTTATTTACTGTTTTACCGTCTTTGGACAAGACCATGACATCTAGACAATCTCCTCCTTCTTCACCTGCACGTTCTGATATTTCTAATCTAGTGAGGGTAGTGGAATCACTGGTGACGACAATGCAACAACAACATAATTCGGCAGTACAACAATTGGAAGCTGCCAGAGTGTCAGCTGAGGCACACTAGAGGCAGTATGTGGAGATGATGAATAGTGGCACAAGAGCTTCTATTGGTTCTTATTATACTCCACCAATCCAAGATCAAGAATGGAGTTTAGAGGATTTCCTTCAACACCATCCAGTTAAGTTCGGTGACATTACCACTCCAGATGAAGCCGATCAGTGGTTTAGAGACATGGAGAGGATTTTCGATGCTAAGAGAGGTCCTGAGGATAACAGATTGGCTTATACCCAATATTTGTTATTTGGAGAAGCTAGTCACTGGTGGGACAACATGAAGGCAATGTTAGAAAGGAGTGGTACCCCTATCACTTGGGACCTATTCAAGAAGAAGTTCTATGGTGAGTATTTCCCTAACAGTGTAAGATATGCTAAAGAAGTGGAATTCCTTCAGTTAGTTCAAGGAGGAATGTCAGTGAATGAGTATGCAGATAAATTGAAACATCTTATCCGTTTTTACACCCATGACATGGATGAAGAATGGCAATGTAGAAGGTTTGAAAATGGGTTAAGAGGATATATAAAACTGCTGATGACAGGTTTGTGCATCACGGAATTTCCTACATTGGTGGAAAGAGCCAAGATGTTCGAGAAAAGGAAAATAGAAGTGGAAGGACAACAAAGGCAACCACAAAGAGCTGGTGGACCATATGGGTTCAAGTTTAATTAGGGAGACAGGAAAAAGCCCTATTCTAGACCTTCATTTCAAGGGCCAACAAAGTCTTCAGTCCAACCAACGAACTAGACAATACCGTATTTCAAGGTGAAATGCTTCCGTTGTGGAGGACCTCACTACGAGACTGATTGCCCCTAACCAGCTAACTTTGTCAGGTGTTATACATGCGGAAAGGAGGGGCATATTGCTAGGAATTGTACCACTACTACGGGGTCAAGGTCCCAAAACCCGACCAATCAACCTCAACAGAAGGAAGATGTCAAGCAGCAAGTTACGGGCAGAGTGTATGCGATGACTGGGACAGAGGCAGCTGGGCCTGGTAATCTTATCATTAGCAGCTGTATACTGTTTGGGAAACCTTGTTGTGTTTTGTTTGATTATGGAGCGACACACTCCTTTGTATCTGATGTTTGTGTGCAAGAGTTGGGGTTGAGTGTTAAGGAGTTGTAGTATGACCTAATAGTGTCTACTCTAGCTTTTGGACTAATCAAGACATCTCTAGTATGTACTAGATGTCCTATATCAGTAGAGGGACGTCAGTTTAGAGTTAATCTTATTTGTTTACCTCTACAAGGTCTAAAGGTAATCTTAGGAATGGATTGGCTAACCTCCAATCACATTCTCATAGACTGCGGTGCAAAGAAATTGTTATTTCCTGAAGTGAAAGAGTCGATGATTCCATCTTCGGGGCAACTGTGGCGTGAAGTACAAGAAAATTAATGTTGTTTCCTAGTGTTGACAATTATGGAAGTAGATAAGAGAGAAAGGAGCATAGATCACTCAGTTGTGCGTGACTTTCTGGATGTGTTTCCGGAAGATGTGTCAGGATTGCCTCCTCAGTGAGAGATCGAGTTTTCCATTGATCTGGTACCAGGCGCAGGACCAGTATCAATCGCCCCTTATCTAATGGCTCCAGCTGAATTGGCAGAATTGAAAAAGCAAATAAAAGAATTACTGGAGAAGCAATTTATCAGACCAAGTGTTTCACCTTGGGGTGCGCCAGTGTTATTGGTTAAGAAGAAAGATGGGAGTTCTAGATTGTGCGTGGATTATAGACAGCTGAATAAGTTGACCATCAAGAACAAGTACCCGTTGCCAAGAATTGATGACTTGATGGATCAGTTGCACGGAGCAACGGTATTTTCAAAAGTCGATCTACGGTCAGGTTACCATCATATTCTGGTAAAGGCAGAGGATGTGCAGAAGACTACTTTCAGGTCAAGATATGGGCATTATGAATACGTAGTTATGGCTTTTGGTGTAACCAATGCTCCCGCAGTATTCATGGACTATATGAATAGAATATTCAGACCTTTCCTAGATAAGTTTGTCGTAGTCTTCATAGACGACATTCTTATATACTCCAAGACTCGAGAGGAGCACGAGGAGCATCTCCGGACAGTACTTGAAGTTTTAAGAGAGAAAACGTTGTACGCAAATTTGTCCAAGTGTGAGTTTTGGATGAAAAAAGTGCAATTTTTGGGGCATGTCATATCAGCGGACGAAATCTCTATGGATCCGACTAAGGTCGAAGCGGTCCTTCAGTGGGAAAGACCCAAATCCGTAACCGAAATCAGAAGCTTTGTAGGACTAGCAGGATACTACCGTAGATTCAAAGAAAAATTCTCCAAAATTGTGTCTCCATTGACGCAATTAACTCGGAAGGATCAACCGTTTGCTTGGACAGATCGATGTGAAGCCAGTTTCCAAGAGTTAAAGCAAAGGTTGACAAGTGCTCCAGTGTTAGTAATCCCTGACACAAGTAGACCTTTCGAAGTATATTGTGATGCTTCTTGATGGGTGTCGCAGCCCATACAAATTTAATTGCATATAGGATGCAGTATAGTGTTAGGAAGTGACTCCTAGGTCGTCTCTCAAGGACCAAACAATTGTTCAGGAATTAGATCTAACACGAAGTAGGGGGGGTTTGTGAAAGGTTTGTGGTGAATGCATATGAATTAAATCAAAATTTAAAAATTAAACACATTCGAACATGATAGAAAGCATTAAAGAGAGTGAAAATGCTAAACCCAATACTAGAGCAAACAAATATCTAACCAAAATTAGAGCTATTAATATGCAATGTTGAGCTAACAAACTAAATGCTTATTAAAATAAAGCTTGGAAATTGTAAAATGTTTCTAACCATTTTTTTTTCTTGAACTCAATGCATACTCCTTCATCAAAGCAAATAAATTGACAATGAAACTAAATCATTCTCGGTGCAAACATGATAATAAATGAAACCCATAAATTCTCCTTATCAAGTGATGTGGCAGCCTAGCCTCTTCTCCAAAAGAAAATGAAAATGAAAACCATGTGGGTGGCAGCAAAGTATGTGACGGCTGCATTCTTTTTCAATTGCAATGAATTTGCCAAAACACAAGCAAGCAACCCGTGCACCTACTTCTACCTAGGCCAGCTATCATGCTATGAAAATGAATAAAAGGACACTCTCCTTCCAGCATCAAAACCGAAGCAGCTATGCTACATTCTCCAAGCAAGCTAAATGATAAAACCTTCTTCAAGTAAAATAAGAAAATAAATGCAACTAAATCTAAAAGAAAACTATCACTAACCGTACACTACTCAACCACTCCCATCTAATCTACTTCATTCTAAAAGAAAGTAAATAAATTGATGCAAAGCTCTTTGAATGTCCCATCACCATAAACTCTCACCAAATCCACTTTTCATTCATTTAAACAAAACAAAAGACTACTACCATTTAAGAAACCAAGGGCTGTTGTCACCGTCCTCTTCCATTTAAAGAGAAGAACTTCAAATTGAAAAGTAATGTGGTGTCACAACGTCTGATGCAACATCTTCAACTTTCTAAAGTAAACTAAAATCAATCCCATCACCGTTTCTCCATGAATCAACGTGCTCAACTCCTTTTTACCAAGCAAAGCAAAGAAAATCAAAACAGCATTTTATCCTAAGAAAAGTAAAGCAAACTGTGCTTCTGCAATTAAAAGAGTAACAACGTGTGTGCCTAAAATTGAATCAGCATTTCCATATGACTGTGACAGCAGCTGAATGCACAAAGATGAATCAGAGTAATTAATTTCCTAAAAACACAATGAGTGATTATAATAAAAGCTAGCTGCTGTCTCTGCTGGAATCAAACTTCAATATAAAAAAAAAAGACAATGCATGAACCAAATGAAAAATAAAAGTGCTGAATCAACGTTCCAGCAACTCCAATATGAAGTGTCGATTGCTAGGGAGACTAGACATAGTAAACTAGTGATTAGGAGTAGGCTCTTTTCACCAAGACATTGGGATTAGGTAAATTAGAAAGTTGTATTAACATTAATGAAAGAGTAGAATTCATAAAGATATATGAGAGTGGATTAGGATAAGTCGGAAACCCCAACAACACCATTCATCAATATGATTCAACTGCGTTTATCTTTTGGTCAATTGATCAACCTTTCATGCATTGTTAATTTTCGTTCTTTGCATCTAAAAAGTCTAAATTTCGTTTTGTTCAAGTCTTAAATAATCAAGAAATCATATGAAAGTCTAGGCCAAAGAGTCTTTTGGGAAACGATTCTCGGTCTTACTGTTTATATTACTTGATACGATTCGGTACACTTGCCGGAGTCTTAACAAGTTTTTAGTGCCGTTGTCGGGACTCGTAGTAGTGTGATTATTGATTAACTTTGACTTGATTTTTATATTTGTTTTTACTTTTGTTCTAATAAATGTTTTCTAGGGTTTTATGCCTAATATTTGCATGATGCAATATGGACAAGAATTTAACTATATGGGCACTCAATTCTATCAAGATGATCTCAACTACTCGTGGGAACCTCACTCAAGCATGGATCAAAGCCAATTTGGACAAAGTGCCGAACAATTTTAGGAGTTACAACAACAACAATGGCAGCAAGAATCCTCTCTATCAAAAAGTTTGGAGGACGCCTTTCAACGATATACGCAAAATGTCATCTCCTATCAGAAAAGTACTGAAGCAACATTCAAAAGGATTGAGATGCAGATTGGTCGTATAATTGAGAAACTGGACGATTCTGGGATTAATACTGAAGTTAACTCTAGGAGGAATGTCAAGCCACTATCACTGAAAGTGAAAAGATTTTTGATGAGGAAAAGATAGAGAAAGATGAGGAAAAGATAGAGGAAAAAGAAACAGAAAGGTTAAGTGAGGAAGATAAAGATGAGGAGAAAGAAAGAGAAGTGGTTGAGAGAAAAGAAAAAAATAGAAAGTGTGTTAAAATAAAGAAGAAAGTAAGAGAAAAAAAGAGAGAAAATTTAGAGAGAGGAAAAGTAAGAAAAAGAGGATGAAAGGAAAAAAGAAGAAGGAATCATATGAAAAACCTCTTCCTCATCCAAAGAAGTATCATAGGAAGGAAAAGGAATTCGAGCGCTTTATGGAGATTCTCAAGAAATTGGAGATTAAAGTTCCTATGATTAAGACATGGAAGTGCTTCCTTGAAGTTCCAAAGATTCTCATACAAATATTTAAAACAAGTCATCAATGGCAAAGACGGCTCTGCCACGGTTTGTAGAGGCGTACTTAAAGACGGTAAGTTGATTGCCATCAAGCGTTTGGACTAAGAGGGAGTAGTATCACGGAATTGAAGGTGGAAGAATCATCGTTGAGGATGCACACAGATTCAAAACCCCAATCACAAAGAGGAAACCCTAGAATCGTGCAGCCCCAATTTGGGAAAATCAACACCAACCTACAAAAAAAAAACCCAAGGAAGAAACACAATCACAAAACCAGGGAAACCAACCGCGACTTCTCCTCGTCGCGCCTTCACCAGCAACCTCAACCAAACCCAAACAATCCTAGCTTCCATGGAACCTGCGAGTTCCTTTGCACCACCAAATCGCTAAGGCAAATTGGTGTCAGTTATTAGCAAAGCATACTAAATCGCATAGTCATCGTAACCAATTAAATTTTTCCATGCCATAATCTCTTAATTTAAATAAAAATTACATGTAATCAAACAATTAAGTGTGCACCACGTTAGCATCTGTTAACGCCGCCTATGACAACTTAACGGACAAGGTAAAATTGGCTTAATTTTTCAAATATTAAGACTCAATTGAGACAGTTGCAAATACGAGGACTCACTTAAGATCTCATACAAATATGGGGACCATTTGAGGGTTTAAACCTATTATTAAAATTATAATGAAAATTTTACACTATTTTTAAAATTATAAGAATTTTTTTTATTTTTAAAATTAGAAGGAAATTTATTCATTGTTTTCAAAATTATAAAACTCTTCATTGTTTTTAAAATTACAAGGGAATTTTTTTTTATTTTTATAATGACAAGACAAATTCTTGATTATTTTTAAAATTAAAAGGAAAATTCTAATTTAATTTTAAAATTATAAGGAAAATTGTAATTTATTTTTAAAATTAGAAGAAAAATTCTTCATTATTTTTCAACGAACTCTAACCTTATTTTTTACGTATAAAAAAATCAAATATAAAACTAATAATTATATTCCAATAATATAGTTAGAGTTGGTTTTAAAATAATAAAAGAAACATTTAATAAAAATGTTAATTTTAATAAAAATTAAATTTTGTCTGAATTTAGAGAGGAAGACAAAATTGAGATTGAATTGAAGAAAATTATCAAAATTTGAAACCAAATTGAATAAAATTATTGAAAACTGGAACTGAATTAAATAAAATTAAAGAAAAGATTTTAAAAAGTTAATAAAAGGTTAAAAAAACACAAACTGACAGGTGACACTTATATTCCGTTAATAATTTAGACAATGTTATGAAAAATGATAAAATTGAACATAATTTGTAAAAATATGAGCCACGTTTAACATCTGAAAAAAAAAAACAAGTATCACATTGAATAAAGTTAACGAAAATAAGGATAAAAAAATATTTAAGGCTAAATTCAACTTACTCTATTTCGAAAATTAATCGGTTAGAAATGTTGTCCTTGTCGTGTCATTAAGTACAAAAAGGTGTGTTTGAATCTTAAAAAGGATCAGAGGTGGAGTAAGAAATTTGGAGAAAAGGTTAAGAGTTTCATAAAAAAGTGCAAACACCCAATTTCGTCCCCATAAATAAATTCATTTTAAAAATATATGTTTCAATTAATGATAGGTAAAAAAGAAAAAAATGAAATAATTTTTCTTTAAATGTTCAAATTGTAATTTCAACACAAAAAGAATAAAAAATATAATACCAAAAATAATAAAAAAAAAATAAAATAGTCCAATTTGATTTTAATCAATTTGGTGAGCCCAACAACTCAAGGGTTTTATACATATCCTCACCCTGTATTTTTTGTTTTACACCTCTCACAAAACATGTCATAAGTAAAAATATTTTGAAATATGTGGTTTTAAAGGAAAATATGATTTTAATAATTAGAAGCAATAATAATAATTAGAATCAATATATCAGACATTATATTATGATTTGATTTTTGCAATATCAAGATCAATTCCTTCCTTATATTGTTTACTTGTAATTAAGACTAGGATAACAGTGTTTGCATATAAATACACCATTATTTATACCTTCTCTTTACACATTAAACTTCATACTTCATGTCGTCCTTACACTCAAAACTAATCACCATTCATCCTTCATCACTACTTCAATACCATCCTTGTCATCTTCTGCATATCTTCATAAACAAATTGTTTCAAGTAAGGTTTTCCTGCATCACCATCATCTTAACATTTTCCAACAAGGTAGACACATTTTTCCTTATTCCATTTTTGCTACACTATTTTGCTCTTTCTAAGATTATGAATTTTCTTTTCTTTATAACTTTTATTTCATTTTTCATGTCTTGTCATATACTCTTTTACATTTGTGTATCGTAAATGTTCAAACTCTTTTTTTATTAAAAAAACAAAATATAAAAAAATATTTTTCAACATTTTTAAAGGTATGAGTACCTGTATGATTGTTTGCATCATCATAGTACTTAATATTTTTTTAAATAATTGAATAATTTTTATTAAAAGTATAAGTACTCGTGTAATCATTCACATTGTCCTAGTACTTAATATTATTCTTTCTAAATAATTAATATTCTCAACCAAGTTCAAATACAAAAATATATAATTTTCAAAAATTTAAAAATATAATTTTATCCATTACTTGTTTTTTTTTGGAACCATTCACATATGACATTTTTAAATAATTCTAAAATATAAAAAATATATAAAATTTTCAAATTAAAAAATATTAATATTTTTAATGAAAAAGTGTCATAACTACGTAATTCCTAACTTTTCATCATTAATGGAGATATATAGTCATTGTCCATTTTATTTCCCAAAAATCCAAAACAATATCATAATAATATCCAAGCAAATTTTCCAACTATTTTTTTAGATAAAAAAACTACATTAATCTCTCATTTTTAATGAGAATATGTAGGAGTAAGGTCAATCACGCATAAAAAAAATATTTTTTTATAGTGTTATTTTTGGGAAAATCAAATATTTTGAAAAACTACAACAATTTTGTACATTTAATTAAAGGTTTAATTAAAGGTACTGTTTCTGGGCAAACACAATGTGGTGATGCTAATATCTTCCCTGCGTGTAAGTGACCCCTAAACAAAAATCTAGTTTTCATAGATCTCATTTTATTTATGATTTTTTGTAGTATTTTCATAATAAACTAGGGTGGCAACTCCTAAACCTTTTTTTTTAACTTGTTCTTTTATGGTTCATTGTCCTGTTACGATTTTAGTTACGATAAAAAAGTTCTAAAGAGATATAATTTTTTTTATAAAATAATTTATTTCTAATATAATTTAATTAAACAACTTCCTTTAACAATATAATAGTTAAATGTTTATTTTATAAATTTTTTTCTAACTCTTACTCATTGTCTAGATCTCAAAACTTTATTTTATATTTATTTAAAATAGAATTTATATAAATTTTGTTTTTGTAACATCCAATTTCAATAGTCTATATATTATTACGAAATATCATACATTCAATATAAACTAGAACAACTAACCAAGTAAAAGGTAATGTATAATAGTGTCTGTATAGTTATTCAAAACATAACTATAAGTTGAATTTATATATACAACTCTAATATAAAACTATCTACTTATGAACAAAAGGTTTCTTAGATTACAACATAAAAAATATCCAACTATATTAAGTAAAACTATTCATATGCCTCTTCACCTCCTAGGGCTTGCTCCATAGAAGTTTCATCTCCCTTTGCTCCCACCTATTAGATGATCATTCAAGTGATATAAAAAATACAAACAAATAACAACACAACAAGGGTATACTAATATTATAAAAGAATTAAATTATGCAATTATAAAATATTGAATAACACAATTCACTTCCAAACCAAAACAAACCTAAAAATACAGATAAATTCTAGAGTTGACCAATCTAAATATATGTATTGATGTTAGACAATGACAAGTTGTACATTTGTAGTGGCGGAACAACTGTCACCCTCCTCCCCCAAGCTACCACACAATATTAGTCTGTATACCACTTATGGCCAAAGAATACCAGACCATAGACTAAGCGATCCCTTCTTACCACACATATCAAATTAGCACAAACTTTACATAGCATTTTAAACATACATATTTTAAAAAGTATATCGAGATCATTTATGGAAAGATTAAGTGTCAAACAAACTTGAAAAGAAACCACATAAGTAGAAGAATTGCACAACAAAGAGAATTTGGAAAAGACCATGACGTTGAGCAGCACATCCTTACTGCTAAGCGCCATTCGTTGTGCAAAATTGGTGCCTGAGCGCTACCTTGGTGCCGATGAATGCCAAAACTATTGGCTTTCTGACGCTTATGCACCGTTGGCTACCCTTGCCATACCAAGAGTTTAACAACTTCAAATTTTAATCTATATGCCCACAATATCTATTCAAATGATCCAATTTGCATCTTTAACACTACAATTGATTTTTAAAAAATGTTTATCCTTCATCTTTGATACAAATTAGCTCATTTGATTAATGTCTTGGTCCATTAAATCAACCCTAACTATCCAAACACACATACATCAAATTTGATACTCTACCAACCATAATTTAGTGAACTAATTAACTATACAAATCTCTAATGACCCAAAAACAGTCCTTAATCATCAAGTATACCCATCCAACCATCTCTTCAAAAGTTCACCTGTCAAAACCCCTCTTTTTAGACCAAAACTAACACACAACACTCCCTTTTGACCACTTTCAATTCTACAACAATTTCGTACCTAATTAAACTTCAAAACAATAGTATTAAAGGTTCAAGCACATGCCAATTCACTATCATAAATATCAATATTCATCAATGGACAACATTCAATCATCAATGTATAAACATCACTCAACAATAATCTCAATTGATAACATATTCAACCAACATTTATCTAACAACCTATCATACATACAATCATACTCCTTAAAACGAATTTAAAGAAATTATTAGTTTTCCATACCTGGTTAGAAAGCTCACACAACTCTAAAAAGTAAATTACTCTTACTTTAGTTCCGATAACTCTATCTGTACCTACAGATCGTAGAATGATGATCAGGGTAGGTCATTAAGACCATTGATCAACCAGGAACTAAAAAAGAAAGTTGGGCAACATATGAGGCAAGATTACTTGTATGTGTCTTAAACATCTAATCAAAGTAAAAAAGAGTAGAAACTAACTTACTCTATAAAATAATATAATCAGATGAAATTGTAGACTTCACACTGCTATGATCGTTTAGACATATAACTTAGGAGCTAAAAAACTTCGAGAGAAGGAATAAGAAGTCTAGAGAAAAGATTCTTGAGAGATAGTAAGTGTTTTACATAGTAAGACACGTTTATAAAATTTTATTTATATTATCTAATTTTTAACATTAAAATAATTTGGTTTCATTAATTTAAAACATCTATCAACTCTAATACTCTATGGTTAAAACCATTTAGGCGTCCCTATTTTCATAGGGTATTCCCATTTTGGTCCCCTTTTTATAAAACTTCCCAATTGGGTCCTTAAAAATGCTAATTTCGTACAAATTAACCCCTCCCGTTAAAATTGAGTAACGGTGTTAAATCTTTGCAGTGGTGGATGGAGGACGTGTTCAACCATTAAAAATCATAGGAAACGTGGCAGAAAACTGAGTGATATGTGGCGTGATTAATTGATAAATTGAAATTAAAAAAGGGATTAGGGTTACGTTAATTAAAAAGGGGAATTAGGGTTGAGTGAAATAAAAAAGGGGAATTAGGGTTCTATTAAATCGAAAAGCAATTGGGATTGAATTTCATTAAAACTGTGAGAGGAATCTGAGAGTTATCATCGAAAGTTCATTACTAATCGTTAGTGGAGACGATCCATACTTGATTCGGGCTTTGGAGCTTGGCCATTCCCTATTTCGACATCAATCGCGACTTGGTTCTAGGTGTTCGTCAACTGCTTTGTCTCGAATTTGCTAGAAGGTTTGTCTTGAATCTGCTGAAACAATACTTTATTTAGCTATGAATTTTATATTGGATTGTGATTGTTTACGTTGTTATCTGGGGATGCCTTTTTTAATGTGGGGTTTGGGTTGTCTGAAAATGTGGTGTATTCTTTTTGCGGTTGTGGTCCCCCATGTCCCCCCATAGTTATACTTAAGTTTCTTTTGTCATTATCACTTTAATAAGCGGTGTGTTTTGTCCTTTTATTTTATATTGGTAGGCGTAGAATATTGTTTACGGTGTTGTGAGTGATGGACCACATACAAGTAGTTATTCACCATGGGGGAAAGTTCGTGAATGAGGGCTGCTTAAAGTATGAAAGGGAAATTGAGACACTTTGTTTTGATCCTGACTATGGAGTTATTTTGTGGTAGTGAGTGTAGTCAAAAGTCTAGGGTACGATGGTTTTAAAGAGTTATGGTATTTTGTTGGTTGTGGTCCTGTCTTAGATGATAGGCTAGAAGCATTGAATGATGACGTTGGTGCCATGCAAATGGTAACCTTAGCTCACTTAAATGGATGAGTTCATTTGTATGTAGTGCACAATGTGTCTGAGGCTGAAGTCATTCACATGATTGAGTATAATGTTGATGTAGGAAGTGAGGAAGTTGCACCATTTGCTGAGGGTATAGAAGAGGGTGGTGAGGGTGAAGAGTTGGATGAGGGGGTACCTGCTGATGGTGAGAGGATAGAAGTTGTTGTCGGGCAGGCTGAGGAAGTTCATGGTGAGGATGCTGTCTCAGTAGATGTTTTGCTGCAAGAGAGGATAGAGGTTGAGGAAATTGTTGGTGAGGCTGAGGAAGTTCATGGTGAGGTTGCTGTCTCCACAGATGTTCATGGTGAGGAAGTAGATGGTATTGAGGTTGATGAAAATGATGTTCAGAGGACAGAGGCAGCTGAAGTTGAACTTCAGACTCCTAGTATTGAGGTTGATAGGGCAGAAGCAGATGGTATTGAAGTTCAGGCTAATACTTCTGAGGTGGATAGGGCAGAAGCAGGTGAAGTTGAAGTTGAGGCTGAAAAGGATGGTGAGATGGATGATGTACAAGTTGGTGATTGGAGTTCAACACAAGAAAGTGATGGTGAGATGGATAATGAGGATGGGTTAGTAGACATAGATGTTCAGTGTCATGTAAGTGAAAGTTGTAGTGATTTGGAGGTTGAGGTTGAACCTTTTCTACCTGGTTCTGATTCGGATATGGATGAACTCGATATTGATGATTCTAGTTGGTTCAATGATGATTGACAATCTGAGGAATTAATTTCTCCTCATAATAGTGATGAAGACAGTGAACACGAAGGGTATGGCAATTTTGCCACATTTACTCAACCAAAAAATATGGTTGATTTTAACTGGGAAGTGGGAACTTACTTCATGAATAAAGAAGACATCCTTGATGCCATCAAAAGTTATGCAGTGGAGAATGGGAAAAATTTAAAACTTGTGAAGAATGATGAAAAACAAATAAGGGTTAGATGCTTGGGCTCAAAAGGAGAATGCCCATGGGTGGCATATTTTGGTTTCATGGGTGCAGTTAATTCATGGCAACTGAGGACTGTGGTTGACAATCATGCATGTAGTAGGGAACACAAGGTTCGACTATTCAATGCGAAATGGCGTAGTAGAAAACTAGAAAAAACAGTGAGAGAGAATCCTAATGTCAAGGGAGTTGATATTAGAGACAAAATTTCTAGGAAATGGAATATAGCCATATATAAGAATATGGCTTATAGGGCCAAAACATATGCATCAGACGAAGTGGCAGGTTCCTTTACTGAGCAATACACTAGAATATTTAATTATGCTAATGAGTTATTAGCAAGAAATCCTGGGCCTACAATCAAGGTCAAAGTTGAGCCTTGTGATGGGAATGATGGGAAAGTAATATTCTAGAGGTTTTACGCATGCCTAAAAGCATGCAAAAATAGCTTTCATTCATGCAGGCCAATCATTGGTCTTGATGGAGCCTTCTTGAAAGCAGACATCATGGTGAGCTATTAATTGCTGTGGCGCGAGATGCAAACGACCAAATGTTGCCATTGGCATATGCAATTGTTGAAGTTGAAAACAAGGACACGTGGACATGGTTTCTGGAGCTATTGATTGAAGACTTAGGTGGTCCAGATGTGTGTTTTGGACTAACTGTCATGTCAGATCAACAAAAGGTAGTTTCCATTATAGTTTTTGTCTTTTCTCTTACACAAATAACTTCTTCATCTAATGAACCATATGAATGATAGGGTTTAAGATATGCTGTAGAAGATGTTATTCCTGGAGTTGCACAAAGATTTGTGTTAGGCATTTATATGCCAACTTCAGGAAAAAATTCCCTGGAAAAAACTTGAAAAGGCTCATGTGGAGGGCAGCTACAACAACCCATCCACAACAGTGGGAGACTGAGATGAGACGTATGAAAGAGGTTAATGAAGATGCTTTTAAACATCTGATGTGAATTCCTCCAAGGTTCGTCATTCTTACTTAATACTACTTATCAAATTATCTAACTCAACACTTGTTTTCATATTATCTAAGTTAAATATTGTTTTCCTTGAAGGTTTTGGTCAAGATCAAGGTTCACAACCACAACTCAAAGTGATACCTTGGTAAATAACATGTCAAAAGCTTTTAATAGCGTTCTGGTAAATACAAGGACCAAACCAATTATTACAATGTTGGAGGACATCAGATTGTACATGATGAAGAGATGGGCAGCTAATAGGTCAAGGGTGACCTCTTTTAAATCAACAAATTGTCCTAAAATTCTGAGTAGATTACAGAAGGAGGCACTACAAACGAAGAACTGGGTTCCCAGGTATCCAAAACTATTACATTTGTATATACTTGTTTATGCTTACCCAGATATGATATAATTAATGGTTGTTTATGTTGACAGCTGGTCTGCACACAAACTTTTTGAGATCAGACATGTGTCCCAAAGTGGGGACAACTTTGTGGTGGATATAGATAAATATACATGTTCCTGCAGGAAGTGGAGCATCAGTGGAATTCCTTGTGTGCATGCATTGACAACAATGAAATTTCTGAACCTAAATGCAAAGGACTATCTACCTGTATGGTTTAAAAAGTCAACCTATCAAGAGATGTATTCCTCCATTATATACCCCATTAATGGAAAACATCTATGGGATGCCACTCAATGTCTAGAATTCTTGCCTCCACCAAAAAGATAGTTGCTTGGTCGTCCTAAGAAGAAAAGGAGATTAGAGCAATGGGAGTTGAAGAAAAGTACTACCAAAATGTCTAAAGGGGGCTTACTCAAGAGATGTACCATATGTAGGGAAGTGGGACAGAACAAAAGAAATTGCCCAAAACGAAGCCAAGGGCAGCAAGAGGGAGAACCCAGCACATTGCCTCAGGGTCAATCAGATGGAGCAGATACACATACAACTTGAAGTTTAACATATTTTGTAATAGGCCACATTTTGATGGTAGAATATGTATAGGCCACATTTTGATGTTACCATATTTTGATGTTTACCAGATTTTGATGTTTACAACACTTTGATGTTTTAGTGGTACCATATGTAATAGGCCACTTGAAGAATGGTTCATGTAATAGCTCATATTATCCTATACATTGTTGGCTGTATGAACAATGAATGATTACCTTTTGGTATTTATATAAAAATCTTTGTTTTAGTTGTGAAATTCCCTTGCCTATTTTACTCATTCACTTATGTATTCGGATTGATATATATCAGTTGAAGTTATTGTGTTACTTCTTTAATCAGGTGCCAATAAACAACTTTCATAAATGATGTTTTATCAGGTGCCAATAGTCTGAACTCATGCTTTCCAAAAATATCATTTTCATTAAACATATCAAGCAGTACAATAAACATCTTAAACATCTGAAGCAGTACATCTTCAGAGCATAAAACATTAACATTACCCAAAACCTACAACTAATACCATAACAGACCAACTAAGTACAATAACATGACCAAATCCTACAACTAATACCAAAACAGACCAACTAAGTACATTGTACTGACCAAAACCTACATCTACATACATTATCAAACCCTTCCCATGAGCATTGCAATTATAATCATGTTCATTATAAAGACAACACTAACAACCACAACCAAATATTTCATCCAACTTTGAAGACCCATCACAGTTTTCTACACATCAAAGCTCTGATTAACACCTTGGTTTTCAAAAGTCTTCACCAACCTCTCATCATTTGCTTCCAACACCTCACAGCTAACACTTTCTTCAACTCCCCAATCAGTAAACCACTTGAAGAAGTTGCATCCTCCATTTTCACTCCCCATCTTATATCTAGGGCAACCCAAGAACAGTTTCCCTCGATTCTTCGTCGTTTTTGCAGTCCTCAACACACTATTCTCTCCACAATAGCAGATTAGCGATGCATCTTTCTTGTTCCAACCTCCATCTCCTTGAGAGTTCGAAGCAGAACGAAAATGCTTTCTTCCGCATGCATTGCAAGTTGAAGAGCAATACGAATGACCCATGGACATTGTTACGTCTTGTACTGTAGAACTTCCCTCTTCAACACCGATGAACCCTAAATATGTCGAGCTGGGTCTCCTATTTTAGAACTTAAACTCACAATTTCATTCTTCAAATGCTTTACCAATTACAAATCTAATTAACGTTTTAAATGAATGGATTAATAGCCAGTTTTCTGCCACGCTTCCTATGATTTTTAATGGTTGAACACGTCCTTCATCCACCACTGCAAAGATTTAACACCGTTACTCAATTTTAACGGCAGGGGTTAATTTGTACGAAATTATCATTTTTAAGGACCCAATTGAGAAGTTTTATAAGAAGGGGACCAAAATGGGAAGACCTTACGAAAATAGGAACGCCTAAATGGTTTTAAGCATACTCTATTTTTTACTATTAAAGAAATTATTTATTATGATTAAAGAAATTATTTATGAAATAGTGTTAAATTTTCAAAAATGAAAATAACTATTTACGAAACTACACTTGAATAAAAACATAGACTTACGTATAAAAGAATTATGTTGTAAAATTAAAAACACACACACACACACATATCACACACACACATATATATATACATATATATATATATATATATATATATATATATATATATATATATATATATATTCATGAATATTCCTGAGTTGTTTCTAGTGGTACTGTCAAAATGGGTTATAACCTGTGAGCCAACCCGGCTCACCACGAGTTTGAGCCGGGTTGGGTTTGAAAAAAATGTAATTTTTTTATGCGGACTAGTTTTCAACCCGGCTCACTTAGAACTTGGCTCAAGTGGGTTAAGCCCGTGGTGAGCCAGGTTAGCTTGTGACGTCCCAAAATATACGTCATGCATATCATAATAAGACGTCAATCATTATAATAAAGAAAGCAGTCAGAATATAGAATGTCAGTTAAGGTTCTAAGAAATTAAGATTAAGGATTACAGTTATCCGGAATTTAGAGAATATTTGAAACTTAAAGTACTACAGTATTTCAAAATGACACAAGAGAAACTGTTCGGACAACATAAGAGGCTATGGAATTCCTAAGAGAGCTAAGTGGCTGCATCTTCATTCTCCTCTAGGACGTTCTCCAAAGTGACCTCATTCTCCTCTGCTCACATCCAAAAAGGATGATCATTGTAAAAGGAAAACGTACAACATACACAAACACAACAAGCAAGGGTGAGCTAATTATATAAAGCATACATCATATTTCAACATGTCACATACAAAAGACAACTAAAATCAAGCAGTAGAACACACAACCTACGCATATTAAGTACTAGACTTGACTCGTCCGGACTTTAAAATGATAGTCGGGCTATGGCGAGTCTTGCACCCGTGGTGACTTGTGAAACTTGGGTTCCCCACCCTGCCACACTCACGAGGTTAGTCCGTTCCGCGCCTTGAGGCATACTGGGAGCCCCCAATACTAAAGACCTCCTGCTACTCCTCACCACATGGTTCAACCTCTCTAAGTGAGTATGATTGACCATTGGAGCGTCAGAATGACTCCTAAGGCTGAGCCCCTACTTTCATTTTAAAACACTAAAGATCTCACCGAGAGATTCTACATAGATTAATTTTAGTTTGCCACTGGTATCGTACATTCATCACTTGATAATCATATATTTTTTGCCACAATCAACATATACACAAACTCAACAATACACATTACTTATCACTCACAAATTATAAAAATAATTACTCCCTAATTTAATCTAAGTTAATCAATATCATCTTTTACAATTTATTACCAATGCCTAAACCCTGTATAGATATAAAACCATGTTCCCTTCAGCTATATTATAATAGTTATATTAAACCATACTTCTATTATAAATTTTCTATTAAACCATTGCACAAACATTTTTAATTTATATTAAACCAACATTCATATTATAATATTATAATATTATATTATAACAAACCTATTATTATATATAAAACTATATTATATTAATAAAATATAATAACATACATACACTGTTATATAATATTAGTATAATTTATGTGTTACGTAACTATATTTTATAAATACCTATATATTAATATTATGTTACAGTATATATAATATGCTACGTGTGTATATTATACTACGTATATATATATATATATATATATATATATATATATATATATATATATATATATATATATATATATATATATATATATATATATATTAATGTTACAGGTTGTATAACTAGCCTATTATTTTTAGTTTCCTGATTCTCAAAGTTATACATCCCCTCTCACAGAATCTGAGGCTACACTCAACCCATTTTTCCCATCAAACCAGTATCACCTCCAACTTATTCCAGCAACCAGATTTATCAAATTCCTTCAGAGCACATCACAATCAATATATAAACAGGAATCATTCCCAGGATCATCATTTCAGTCAAATTCAGCGCATACTAAGTTAAACACTTAAGGACAGTAACAACACATGCTCACAATATATCACATATTTAATTCAACATGCATAATCACTCAAAACAGATTCATCAGTTCTTACCAAACGGGATGTGTAGAACCAAAATACAGTTTAAATTCACATAGCAATTCAGATTTCTCAAACAGTCACTTCGCAACAAATAAAATAAAAGTATAAGTAGCTCCCCTTACCTGGTGGGTTGCTCAACACAGTTCACATATGCTCTAACAGTACCCCCTACACCGTGCGAAACTGTACAGAACCTATAAATCACCAAATAGGTGATAGACTTTAGCTCTTTGAGCCGGAATAAACCGAGAATGAAAGACAAAGTCAAACAGGGCACAGGAAATCAGAAAATGGTACAACCTAGGACAAGAACAGTGGGAGAAAGAGGGGAAAATGACTTACCCGCTAGAACGAAGAATTGTTCGGTTTGAATCGAAGCCCTCTATGCCAGGAATGATTTGGTAGCACCCAACTAAGATTTGATTGGTTCAAAGAGCTGTAATTGTAGAGAGAAGGCTGAGAAATTAGGAGAAAAGGGTTTTCTAGAGAGAGAAAGAAAAATGGCTAAATGAAGAATCTGATTTTCAGAAAAAACCTTTCCCTAAGGCTAAGGCTAAGACACCCCTTGACTTATGGGTCTGACTGCCCCAAATATTAAGGCCCAATGACTTTAAAATAATTTTGAGGCCTTTACATAGCTCACCAACCTACCTAGTTTAATTAAATTATTCATTATTTTGTGTTTTAATATTATTAGTTAACATTTTTTTTATTATATTATAGATGGTGATAAAGAAGATGTTTCAAGAAAAAAATATTATAGATTTATCTATTCAAGACTCTAAAATTATAAATGGACAAGTGATACAAAAATTATCAATATTAAAAACTTATTTGTTCATATTTTTGAATTATGCTTTGATTGTATGATATTTTTTTTAATTTTCTTTAGAATTTATCATCATTTTAATGTGAAATTTATTTAAATTTAAATTAAAAAAATTATAACTTTTCTATTTTAAAGAAAACTGGATCGGACCGGGTTGAAATTTTTTTAACTCACTAATAAGTGAACTGGATTGAGTTCATCAATCCATGATATATCAAGATGAATCGAACCAGATTACATGTTTTCACAGCCGTAATTCCTAATCTAAACTTTACTTTTAATATTTATTATAGTCAATAGTAATATAGCGTATCATATATTATTGAACTGATATTGGTAAAATATATTTAAATTGAGTGTAAATTTGATGTTTAACATTCATGTAAAATTATTATACATCATAAAACAATCTGGGTCAAATTTGTTCTTTTTTATAGATGCATTGTAGAACACTCTTACATAAATTATCCTTTACTTAAAAAAAACATAAAAATAATAAACCTGATAAGTTATACTGAAGCCAATGTTTTCAATCCATAAAAAATCCGTGATTAATTATATTTTTCTTTGATACTTTTTATTTTATAACAGATTTTATAGTTTATATATCTTACAAATACATATAATATTTTTTCATAGAGTATATCATAATTTATACTCACTTCTCTATTGATATAAATATAAATTCTTTTTAATGATTTAATCAAAGAATAGTTTGGAGATGAATTTTCTTTCTACTTGAATCTTGTTCATATTTCATATCATAATAAGAACAACATAAAAAAATTAAACAAAACGGAAATGAGAGAAATATTTTATCTTTTGTATATATAAAAATAATAAAATTATACATGAATATCCAACTTTTGTTTAACCAACTATATTTAATAAAATTATTTTCATAATAAAATATTATATTAAGGTGAATTAGTAACTAAAATAAAAAACTATAATAAAATTCAAATAAATTATGCAATAGTTATATGAAATATATAATTCTGAAAAATGAACCATAAAAATAGGATTATGATAAGTTGATCTCTAGTTATCACTAAATAATATATATTATTATTATTTAATTTCCTAATTTATTTTTATTATTTGAATATAATATTTATAATTAAATTATATAAATTTTTGTTTAAAAAACTATAACTTACTGACTGAACACCAGTTTGGGTTTTGTACAAAGAAAAAAACCGAAGTATTTATTAATTAAAGAAATTATAACTATCAAAAATTTATACATTCTATACCTATATAAAAAGAATTTATCTTTTTAATGTATTTTTTTTTTACTTTTATCTTTAGTGATCATTTTAGTTAAATTTAACTGTTTTTTCTATTTTTTTTAAATTTAATTACGTTTTAAAATTAAATACATAAAAAAATTTACTAAATAAATAAAAACTTCATAATTAAATTATAAAAATTATTTATATCTATTTTTAAATTATAATTTTATTATTATGCATGTTTCCATTAGTCATTACCCTTTCAAGCATCAATATATGAGGTAAGGTATGTTCCATCGTATAGTGGACCCATACACCTTTCCTTCAATCTTAGTGAATTCCAAAGCATGAAACTTTGTTAGAAGCTTGCATTACTTTCCTTTTCATGGTTCCAGTTCATTCCTTTACCCTTCACCAAAAATAAGAACAGAACATAAAACCCTTTTCGCTTCTTTAATTTCTTGGAGTTTTATGTTTCAGAAATGGCTTCCTATCAAGAAGCAACAATCCCTTTGAAATTTTGGGTTGACGAAGAACAAAACAGTGTAATTGTGGCAGAAGCGAGTGAAGATTTCGTTGATGTTCTCTTCAGTTTCCTCACCCTTCCACTGGGAACCATCATCAGGCTTGTGTCAAAAAACCAACCTCACCAACCGTTAGAGATCGGTTGCATCGACAACCTTTACCAGAGTGTGGAAAAGTTCAACACTAACGTCTTCTGGAACCGTATCTGCCGGCAAATGCTGCTTTCTCCGCGCAACCCTTTGGAAACCTCTTGCCAGAGACTGAAACTGAAGGTGGATGATACAGTGTCCACAAAGTATTTCGTGTGTGGGTACTGTTTAAAGGGCAGTGATCTGTTGTTGAGTACTTTTGTTGGGGCAAGTTGCTACTGTGGGAAGTTGATGACCAAAGAGATGAAAGTGCTGGAAGAGTCAAAGGAAGAGGGTTCTTGGGGAAATGGTGTTTTTGTTAAGCGTCCCCATATTTTGACACCAACATTTTGATACTACTGCCACGTGTCGACGTGCCATTGGTTGAAAAATGAATTTTTAAAAAAAAAAAAAAAGTGACGTCACAATCTAGGGTCAGATTTGAAAATTTGATTTCCTTTTCTGCCCTTGAGCAGTTTCAGTCCAGGGATACAGTTTCTTCGTTCTCATTTCTCTTGACCTCATTTTCGTTGCCTCATTAAAAAGTGGTCCACTGTTGACTCTGTGCTATTCGTTGTCGGGTTGGTGTGTTCGCCATCGTTGCCGTGCTCGCCATCGTTGTTCGTGGTTGTTGTTGGTGTCTCATTTCTTCGATCTTGGTGTGGTTGTGTGATCTCTTGGTTTCGAAATGGCGAGTTCTTCAACGAAGGTAAGCGTCATCATCCTTTGGCTATTTTTGATTTCTCCCTTTTGTGTGATGTTCGCAGTAGTAATTGTTTTGGGGTTTTGAACATTTGTCGTTGATTCAGTTGACGATTAGACACTCATTTTCGACGAAGTATATATCAACTTTGACCAAGGAATTGACAGAGGAGCAATGGTCATTGATTTGTGGGACTCCTTTTGGTTGGTTCCTAGAGTTGAGTCCTAAACTTAGGCTGGCTAAGAATATATTGAGTGAGTTAGTTGTGAGGTCGGTTGACTCCAATGGTTGTTTTGTAATCGGAGATAAAGAAGTCCCTATGACTGAGAATGACTTTTGTTTAGGTCTTGGGTTGAGTACAGATGGTGAAGACTTGAACTTCAAAGAAAATTATAAAAACAGTTCATGTGTTAAATATGTAGGGAAAGACACACAAAAATTTAAATTTGGTTTACAAATGTATGATGAGGAAACGTAAAAAGAACATTCCTTCTTCTGTTTTTTGTAGTCTTTATATTTTAGTGGGGATATCTGAGTTATTATTTCCTAATCGTAGTGGAAGAGTGTTTCAAGTTCTGTATGACATTGTTGATAATTTAAGTGAGTTGGGTAATTATTGTTGGGGTAGTTTAGTGTATCGTTACTTGGTACGTAGTTTGTGCAATGCTTCAGATGGATTGAAGAAAGGAAAAGGCACAAGCAATGTTTACCTTGATGAATGCACTTACATGCTGCAGGTAATATGAGTAAATTCATTTATAATTGTGTTGTGAGTTGTGAATTGAATTGTATATTTGGGTACCTTTTGAAGGTATGGTTATGTGAGAAATTTTTACCTCTCAAAGGTCAAATACATAAATGTCCTAGAATTTTGCATTGGATGAATGTAAATTTGGGAGACAACATTGCGAAACAAGCTTTGGAGAGTGGTGAGGTATGATATTTAGTGAATGAGTGATTTCTGTTATCATATACGTGTTGGTGGTATGATATGATTTGTTGAATTTCAGGTTGATCATAACTTTGATGTCGGTGCAATGAATGATGACAAGGATGACCAACCAAGGCTGAAAACGAAAGTTTAGAAATGACCTTCAGCAAAGAAAGAATTGAAACAAAAACTCAAACAAAGTGTTATGCATACGATGGAGCATCAACAAAATATAGTGGCAGAGCTTAAAAGGGAGGTTCTTCAGTTGGAGAAGGAGGTTGCTTATGAGAAAGCTAGACGAAGACCAGAGGAAGGTGGGCAGAGTGTGCCCCGTGAAGATCGTTCGTTCTCCCCTGGAGGCATGTCTACTGGTCCAACTCCAATGAAGGGTGATGGAACTCCAATGAAGAGTGATCCAACTCCATTGAAGACTTTTGTGAGGAAGGGTCGCGACCGCGGGTAAAGAGCAGAGCTCTTAGAACCCCTTTAACAGGAATTTTAAGAATAAAGAAATAGTGACATAGTTTGATGAATGTTTAGACATTATGTAGTTTACTTAGTGGTTGTATTATTTGTTGACAAATGTTTTATTGTGGACACATATGTTCTGTTATTCGAATTGTAATGTTATTGTTGACAAGTGTTTCATTGCACTATCATTGTTTGACATTGTATTACAGTTAAATGAATGGGTAATATTATTGAAATTGGGAAATAATGTTACTTTTTAAATATTAAATTGGAAAGATTGTTATAATCCTCTTGGACATATTCAACATAGAAAACATGTTACGTTCATTAGACAAACCTCGTTGAAAGCAATTCAATTACTGTGGTGAAATGTGTAACGTGGATCATGTCCTTCATCCCTAAACATTAACTGCAAAACTTTAAAGTGAGGTTACTTACCAAAACCATCAACATGCAGTGGAAGTCATGCGAAATAATTACAAATAATATCAGTGGTCCTCTGTGTTATGAAAAGTGGTCCCTTACGTTGGACTATCTGTACAGATTCTGGATTTCTCTCGCATAAACGTTTACACTGGCTTGTAAACGACCATGGCCTGTTTTGAACCTCAGGTGAAATCAATCCACTTGGGTTGCTAAAATGAGTGAGATGGATGTATTCCTTCATGGAAGAGTAGCCTTACTTGAACTCCAACACTCCTATCTCACTGTACCATCTATTTCCATCAACATCCATTGGAACAAAAGGCAATTAATGGCAGTTGTATTGGTTGGTCCTCTGTGTTATGAAAAGTGGTCCCTTACGTTGGACTTTCTGTACAGATTCTGGATTTCTCTCGCGTAAACGTTTACACTGGCCTGTAAACGATTACCATGCCTTGTTTTGAACCTCAGGTGAAATCACTCCACTTGGGTTGCTGAAATGAGTCAGATGGATGTATTCCTTCATGGTAGGGTGGCCTTACTTGAACTCCAACAGTCGTATCTCACTGTACCATCTATTTCCATCAACATCCACTGGAATAAAAGGCAAATAATGACAGATGTCTTGGTTGGTCCTCTGTGTTATGAAAAGTGGTCCTTACGTTGGACTTTCTGTACAGATTCTGGATTTCTCTCGCGTAAACGTTTACACTGGCCTGTAAATGATTACCATGCCCTGTTTTGAACCTCAGGTGAAATCACTCCACTTGGGTTGCTGAGGAAGAATGTGTGAAATTTGGAAATGTTTCTAACGAAGTTAATTTAAGTTAATTTAACCAATTGTTATTTAGTGAAAGAAACAATAAACTTGTTTATTATTGAAAAAACGAAATTACATGACTTTAACATAAAATAAAATGGTCTTTTGTCATTCAAACTGATATTTGGTTGTTCACAATACAACTACATCCATTAATGTGTACTTGCACTGTAATATCATGGCAATGGTGATCAACCTCGAAGACAAGAACGTCTCCTTCCTTCAAGCCATATGCACTGCAAAATTGTTTCCAACCTTGTCCAAACTTTGTTGAATTCCTAGTATGTGAGACCAAAACCTTGCACATAATTCCATTGTTATGACCAAGAAGTTCAACCTCTGTGAAGCCTTTATTCCTAATTTCGTTTGCAAATGTACTTCGCAAGTCCTGCGGAATAATGACAATGTTGTGCCTCAAAATCATTATTATATCTAATAATTGAAGTTGGGAAAATAAAAGTAATTCATACATACCAAGTGACTTCCTTCACAATGTGATTTCGTTAATTTCACATCGAACAATGACGATAGAGGATCATATGTGCACAGATCAATGAAATATTGTCTGTTCTTGTGGGTGCAGGGACCAAAATATATTATTATTTTGAAATAATTGTTACCCATATATTGGAAGATGACGTGGGCATCATTAACCCTTTCATGATAAACGTTTTTTAGTGAATTCCATCCAGTTGTAATTCTAGGATGCAATAGGTTCATGTTATAGGTTACCATGTGTGTGTGACCGTGATTGTCATCCAACGACCACGTATTTCCCAATTCTTTTTCAAATGTTGCTGCAAAATGCCTATCAACAAAACCAAAATCCTGCATTCGTAGGTTGAAAATAAGAATAATATAAGTTTGTTTAAGAAATAAGTACAACGAATTAGAAAATCTTTACCACTTCTGTTAGGTGGATAGTTGAGAACTCCCATAAGACAGTTTGTGTTGTAGTGCTTGATGATGCGGCCATGTTATTGATAAGAAGGAAGTGAAAGTGTGGATTTGTATGTGTTAGTCCATGACAAAGAAACTTTTGAAATGAATTTATAGAACCTTGATGTGTTTGGAAAAGTCTTCCAAGTTTGGTGGTCAAAGCATAGCATTCAATATTTGAAGAATAGTATTGTTGACTGCTATTGGAAAAGTTATGAATGAGTAAATGCGTGTAAAAGTGCCATAATGATGGCTTTTAATGTATCACTATTTAAGTCAAACCGTTTCACCTAAGAAAGACTAATTAGTTAATAATTCCTTTAAGACATTTGACATTAAAATTTATGATAACCATCCAAAATTACGAAATTAACCACAACGGATTGCTCTACAGGAACCAGATTTCATAACACAATGGACCATTGTCTAGATACAACACAAAAATGGAGATAAAATAAGCTGGTATTAAAAGACCTCATTATCAAAAGGAACAACAAGAAACTTAAATCCAAACATAGTGCTAAGAAGAAAATAAAATCTAAACAAAAGTAAACAACTAATATCAAGAATTTCTAAGAACTAGGATGTTGGATTGTTGCCAAGGCGGTTGCGGAAATGCTGAATTTGTTCATCAATGTATAGCACTCGCAAATCCAAGGACTGAAATCTTGTCCCCATGCTGACCTCCATATTTGAGAATTGCGTTTGAAAGACATCAAATTTGGTATCAACGGTCATGTGCAAGTTCTCAAAACGGGTATCAAAGGATTGTAATCTTGCACCTACAAAAGTCTGCATTTCTTGGATGCGATTGAGCACATCGTTTAGTGTTGTGGATGAAGTACCTTCATCATGATCTTCTGGTGCTCTTTCTTCAGCTTCTGGATTTTGGGTCTTCTTTGTTGCAACCCACTCGCCTTCTTCGTCTTGGACATAGCCAAATGATGCTATTACTTGACATCCTATACTTAGTCTGGACTTCACTATCGTACAGGGATAATTTTCTGTGGGCACATCAAACAGCTCCAAGAACATGCTTATCAGATGAGGATATGGCAATTTTGTATTGTCCTTTAATGCCTTTTTCATCTTGGTCCTCATAAGATGTCCCCAGTTAATTTGCATCTTATTGAAAAGGGCCCACAGAATGACAATGTCTTCCTCTGATGCTTGACCATTATTCGTAGCACGAGGAAGTAAGATTCTTGTAAGAACATAATGAAGAATTCTAGGTTGTACTTTCATATTTCCTACCATGATTCTTCCATGTATATAACGGTCATTTGTACAGACAAGTTGGCGAGCAGTTATAGAATTGTAATGGTCTTTCCACTCATTGATGGGCGTCGCAACCCAATCAAATTTGATTGCATATTAGGAATGCAGTATAGACTAGGAAGTGACTCCTAGGTCGTCTCTCAAGGACCAATTTTGCGGTTCAGAGTCAAGTCTAACACGAAGTGGGGGGGGGGTTTGAAATTGTTTTGTGAATGCAAGAAGAATTAAACCTAATTGAAACTGAAATTAAATAGAGATGCAACCAGAATTTAAAGTATTGAATTGAATGTGGAAAAAACATGAAAACCGAACGGTTTTTCGCAAGGCCGAACGGTCCTGTTCACAAGACCGAACGGTTATAACACGAGTGTGCCAGATACCGAACGGTTCTGTTCATAAGGCCGAACGGTCCTGGTAAGGAAACCGAACCACAATTGAAGCAGAAAAGGAAGCTAGTTAAAACAAAGAAGCCGAACGGATTAAAAGCAGACCGAATGCAAATAAAAATGTACAAATTGGGCAAGTCAATGTAGAAGAAAGTCGAACGGTCTCTAATAGTGAAGCTTGTTAGAGACCGAACGGTGCTATTGGAAAGCCGGACGGTAAACTTGCAGTAAATGCAAAAACAGTAAACTGCAGAAATCAAAACACAGTGCAGCAAAGTCGAACGGTCTCTAATAGTGAAGCTTGTTAGAGACCGAACGGTGCTATTGAAAAGCCGGACGGTAAACTTGCAGTAAATGCAAAAACAGTAAACTGCAGAAATCAAAACACAGTGCAGCAAAGTCGAACGGTCTCTAATAGTGAAGCTTGTTAGAGACCGAACGGTGCTATTGAAAAGCCGGACGGTAAACTTGCAGTAAATGCAAAAACAGTAAACTGCAGAAATCAAAACACAGTGCAGCAAAGTCGAACGGTCTCTAATAGTGAAGCTTGTTAGAGACCGAACGGTGCTATTGAAAAGCCGGACGGTAAACTTGCAGTAAATGCAAAAACAGTAAACTGCAGAAATCAAAAGCAAAACAGCGTAACCTCATTCAACAGCAACCGAAAAACGTTTTACAAGCCCAGGATAAACTCAGAGTGTGGCGACCTTGCTTCATTATCCAAGAAAGCTAAATGCTAAAATCACACAAGTATGAATCAACCTCTAAAGCACCGTGTTGCTTCTTCCAAATCACTAACGTTGGAAGTCTGGACGTGGCAGCAGCCTCTCTACCACCTAACCATCTCTTCATTCACAGGAACAAGTTTCTCCCTGTGGTGCCTTCATGCCAGCAAAATAAATGAACACATTCGTTATCGAAAATTGCATCCATGAGTGCCACCAAAATGAAAATTATCGAGTCCCCAAATGCCAAGTGATGGCGCCTTCTCCTAGTACAAATTTCATTCAATGAAAAGCTCAAAAGGAAGAAAATAAAACGTTGCAATATTTCACACCACAGAGAAGAAATAGGAAAATCTACTCATTCATTCACAACCATGAAAAACGTAAAAACCATCGTTCTCCCCCCAACCAAGAGAAAAACCCCAAAAAGAAAACTTGTATGTGACGGCCCCCTATTTTGATTCAACAGAAGTTCCAGTGATTAAACATGATTCAAAACAAAGAAATTCTATCCCAAACAAAAGGTTCCAGCCCCTCATGAAAACCAGCGTGAAAAGCTTCAAGGAAAGAAAAGGAATGATGTAGCATTGAACGAGATGCAGAGAAAAAGAAAAACTTCATTCGGTCAATTTTGCCAACATGAAAACCGTGAGCCAAAACATGTTTCCCAGCCCCCAAAAGAAAAATGAAATTCCCGAGCCAAGAAGGCAGTGACGGCTCTCACCATTCCCTAGAGGTTATGTGTCCCTCAATAAGAGGGTGGGATCCACCCTAAAGAAACCCTAGGTGCCAAATCATCTCCCCCTTACAATTGGGCTTTTGTTAATTCTGCCAAAAATTGGCCCAAAATTACAAAACATTTATCTATAAATTCTAAAACACTAGATTAAAGTTTAATTAATTCTAAAATGAAACTGTAGAAATTCTTCAATTGCTTGTGCCCTTCCAAAAGTCTCCCAGTGTATTTCCAAAATTTCCCTGAAAATAAAAATAGGAATAATTAAGCTCAACTAATTCAAATTAATTAAAATCAGAATTATTGGTCTAATTAAGCCCAAATGGTGAAAATGACACAATAACTAAGAATTAAGCGCAAATCATCAACACAATTCGGCGCGAAAAACTAAGTTAATGGTATACAATATCGACTCATCACTCATCAACAATTGTACCTTGGTAACGAACACCGCCGGAAGGGAGTGAAGTTACCTCATTAAAAATTTTAGGACTTATTTTGAGATCAATCCCTTTCACTTGGGTTCGAATCACCCCGTTTTGCGAAATGGTCATGTTGCTGTAGAAGACCCTTACTAGTTCGGGGTGGAATTCTCTTCTTAAGGAAACAAAATCAAGAAGCCCAGCTTCTGCCAAGATGTCGTGGAATTGGAAATTCCGACCTTCGAACCACCCATCTTCTAGATATTTGCTCTCCAATATTTCCCTATTGAAGAAATGAGTTACAAACTTCTGATATTGTTCATTTGTTGTGAAAAGCCCTTCGTTTGGTGGAGGTGGTGATGATGGTAGGGAAGGAGATGGCGCTGGCGGTGGGGATGGTGGTGGGGATGGTCTTGGGGATGGGGTTGGGCTACGGCGACGACGTCCACCCCGAGATGAAGAGGCTTTTTGTTTCTTCTTAGCCCGATCACCCATTGGAAGATGATTACGGATTTTAGATGAAGTTGAATGTAATCAGCTTAGATGAAGAGGTTAAATAGTTGGAGAAGATGTAGTTAAGTGTTTAGGGAATGGGGGACGTGGGGAGACAATGGGTTTGAGTGGGTAATTAAATTGACGCACCAAGAAAACAAAGGTCGAGAATGTGGGGTGCAGGACGCTGATAATGGGGCATTTAAATGAGATGTGGTAAACGATTACCCAGAATACATTGCCGAAATAATTATATTTAACACATTTAGTGATGGATCCAATAAGAAACGTAAATTTCATTATGCAAAGACACATATATATTTCTTGACGTAAGTCATGATTATCATCATAAATTATTATCGTCATAGTTGTTATGTACATCATTTAACAAAGACATAAATCCAGAAGAGGTCATTTGTGATTGTTGTGTAACTTGATAAGATTGGAAAGATTGGGATTCAAATGGAGGTACCCGACCAGGTTGTGTGTCAACGACAAATGTTGTCTCCCAAATACACAAAAAAAGTTATATTTAGAAAACGTGTACCAACATTTAACACAAAGACAACCAACAAATACAAGTAAAGAGGTCTAACCGAATCTTCAACATATGGTGATGTAGTCTTTTTGTTTGAAGATCATTTTTTTTACTGGTTATTTTCTCCAATGTCGACTTCAATCTATTGGTTCAGGGTTATCCTTTTCGCTTCACTTGTACAGGACTACGCACAATAACATCATCACGGGCATCAACAATGTGGTGTATTAGGTCGGACTCGGGATTGTGGTATCTTAGTTCGCCCCCATCGCTAATCATGTTATTTTTTACGGACGAACTGCATCCAAACTTTTCCCCAAGAATATCAAGTTCTTTTTTCAGCTGATTAAAACAACCTTCGGACTCACAGGCGATCTCAGCAATCTCATAGAATTTTTTGCACAACATTTGGTATCTTTCCATGGTCGGATCTTGATTGGAGTTACTGTACGAGTCTCTAATGAGAGTGTGCCTTCTACGGATGTTTTTACTCCACCGCCGTAGAACGTATTTCAGGGGCACACTACAGACATCTTCCTGGCCAAAAACCAATAGTGAATGTCGACAAACAATGCCTCTGAACTCAAATAAAAGGCAAGAACAGGTGGCATTTTTAGTGACTGGATTGAACTGCACTGTATAAAATTTATTTACACATTTTCCATCCCACATTCGCTCCTCTTTGATTGTGTAGATGTTGAAAAAGTTCTCCATTACAGTTTGTTTGATGAAACAATTCATCTTTGAGCGAAATTCTTTTTGAACCTCCTCAAATTTTGCATGTGTGTACTGAAGCTGAAATTGTCTTTCAATTGGTGACTGTGAACCACATCCAATTGTGGTATTCAAGGACGAGAAATCAGCTGGTATTTCTTTTTGGGCCTTCACTCTCAGTGCATTGTCATATTGGACAACAAATTGATGTATTGTCGTAGTTGAACTTATAAATCCGTCGAAGAAAGCGTTAATTCCCTCACTTCTTTGCGTAGTTGACATGCCGGCCCAGAAATCATTCCTTAGGTAACAAGGAACCCATTTATGTCTTTCGTCATACAAATTAAATAACCAATCATTAGACTCCAATCCATATTTACTAAGTAATTCAGCCCACCCATTCTCAAACTTGATATGACTTTCACAATCATACACAAGCTTATTCAAATCACTTCTGATGGCCACATATTCTTTATAGCCGCTAAATTTTTCAGGTACTTTTTTCATTATATGCCATAAACACCACCTATGCCTGGTATTTGGAAATACTTGTTTGATGGCATTTGTCATTGCCCGACATTGATCAGTGATAATCCCATCGGGGGCCTTATTACCCATGCATCTCACCCAACATTCGAACAACCAAACAAAAGACGAAGTGTCTTCGCACGAGAGCAATCCACATCCTATTAAAATGGAGTGTCCGTGATGATTAACTCCAACAAACGGAGCAAAAGGCATGTCATACTTATTTGTTAAATATGTGGTATCAAAAGACACAATGTCCCCGAATTCTGCAGCCGCAGCTCTACTTCTTGCATCCGCCCAAAACACACTACAAATTCTATTGCCTTTGTCCAATTGAATGTCATAAAAAAATTCATTGTTCATATCTTTCATCATGGAAAAGTGTCTTAATAGGGTTTTTCCATCTTTGTCTTTGCATAAAGATCTTTTGTGTTGCCCAATGTAGTTCCTAGCATCTCTCTCCATGAATTCCATGTTCTCGAATCCCCTACATCGCTGACAATACTGAGGAAACTCTTATTTATCCGGACTCCTGCATCATCATTAACCTGTAATGTTCGTTTTGCTTGCATGCTAAGTTTCCTATTGGCAGCAAAAAGCTTTGAATTCTTTGGGCTTAGGTCATGGTTGTGGTATAAGTTAACCGTCCTTATAAACCATTTTTCATCCTTCTTTGAAATGGTGATGCCAGCAAGACATTGGTTCGTTTGGGTAGGATGGGTTTTCAACTCTGGGTTTATCGATGACACGTATTTCCCTTCCCTAGAGCAAACTAATCTCAAATAGTTGACATTGTTCTTGTTATCCTTTCTAGAATTTCTGGTCCTGACTGAAAAACCACGTGTAATTGCATATTCTGTATAAAACTTTTTCGATTCATTCATGGATTCAAAACACATTTGCAGTGTTGGTTGGACGTCCACAGTACTTTCATTCGGGTTATCACAATTCATATTACTTTCAGACATTGGTCCACTATTGCTTCTAGTGATTGTACTGTTATCCATCAATGAAAACTAATCCTGCCCTGATTAATGTGGTCAAATAAAAACATTAACTTATGAAAACTACACAATAATTTGGAATCATAAATTTAAACACAATCTTATACAAACATTCGTGGACAACATTGTAAGTGTGACAAGTAAGAACAAACTTAAGTTGAAGAAAATGACAACACTTTACTTTGTCATTCAATGAAATAAACATGATGGTTAAATGTTCTTACCAAATAACCTCGTATTTATGGCTGCCTTTAATGAAGGATAAACTTTGTTCACCAAACTGCAGTAGATATTTAAGTGCAGTCTTGGTAAATGTTGTATTCCACAACCTCAAAACGATGCTTGTAAGGTAAGTTTTTAATGAGGAAGCTAGAAGGAAGAAGAAGTCAAGGTTGAGCTCCAGCGTTCAATAAGGAAGTGTTACGGATGGAACAAGTTACCCAACTTTACAAGCAATCTTCAATAGGTTTTGTCTGTCACACCTCTCATTAATTGCAAATCTCACTTTTTAAAACCCCACATTAAATGTAGGTACAGTCAACCACCTAAAAGTTAAGGAATTAAATTTTCTTTTCCACCAAATGTGCAAAAAAGCAACAGGCTCAAAGCTCAATAAAGCTTGTCATTTAATGATCCATCCATAAGGGTAAAAAAATTTCTTAATGTCATATAATAATAATATTACGAATAATAAATAAAATTAATATTAAAATAAATGACAAAACTTTGATAAGACTTCTATATATACATCCGTAATGGCCATTAACATTTAAAGAAATTGAAGATAATTGTAAGCACATTAACTTGTACTGATTACTTGTATTTTATCTTTTTATGTTTTGTAATACTAGTGTGGATTTCAGTTTCGTTGCAGATTAAGGAACGATTCAAATGGATGCATGGGAAGACCTTGTGTATGATGACGATGTTCTTGAATCCTTTTTGAAAAAATGTGATTCATCACCCTCACTCATACCTGGTCCAGCCGGTAATGTCCAAGCGGCTATGTTGAATAGAACAAATGCTGAACAACCTAAATCTACACAAGAATTTGCTAATGATGTTGCTGAAGCAACATATCAATGGGATTTCAATTCAAATGCTTGGAAATGGGCTGAAATGTTTATTCAACACCATGGTACAACTTGGCTTTATATCATGTTTGTCCACAATGATCTTTTCCAATTGCAAGTTCTTATATGTTGATGACATCACATTCACAAATGCAGAACTCGTTACTGATGGAAAAATGGAGAACTTGAACTCCCTTAAAGAGGCAAAATCAGCGTGGGTACTTCCATTCGTTGCTTGCATATTGAAACAATGCAAACCTAATGGTTTGGGAGACATGTTCTTGAAAATGAAGGTATCTTTTGTTTTTAAGTTCAACAATTGTTCTCTATATCAACTAATGATTGATTAAATGTGGACAGGATCCTTCAGGGACAATGGAGGCTTTGTTGCACAAGAAAGTTCTTCAAGATCCTCAATATGGAAATCAGATTGGTGTTGGCTCCGTTATGATACTCAATCTTGTAAGACATCCAATCTCAAAATAACTTTAACTCAGTTATCAAAGGCTGTGATTGATGTTTCTTATTTTCATTTTTTATGTCCACTAAGGTACCATCATTCAATGTCTTCCGAACAAACTGCTACCTCAATATAGTGCATCGCAACGTAGTGAAGGTGTTTCCTGCTGACATTGGTCCACCTACGATTGAATTAGTCAAACAAACACCAAAACCTATTATTCAACTACCTATGTGGGCAGAAAACAACAAGCATGTCAATGATATCCTGAAGAAATTCATTCCACCACCTTCTGACCAAGCATCATCGTCGAAAGACCCAAACACCAATTAATATAATTATGATAAATTATGTTAACTATTTTCTTATGCAGATGAACTTTTAATTTGTGTGGACAACTTTTATTTCCTACAGATAACTGTAACATGGTATTATGACAACCTGAACAAGTTATTTGCGATTAGTTGTATGTTTTAGTTGCCCTCATGTTATCATTAACATGTTATTTTCTAATATTCTTCGTTAAGGTTAAGTAAATCCAATGTTTGCCATTGCTTTCTGCCATACATTATGCGTAACAATCACTAAAATCATAGTAGGTCCTCTGCGTTATTAAAACTGGCCCCTTCAGGTGTACTTTATGTACAAATTGTAAAATTCACTCGCGTAAACGTTTACACACTCATGTAAACGATTACAATGGTCTTTTTTCAGTTAACTTGGTGAAATGACTAACATGGACCAATTCCAACAACCTTGGGTGCCACACCATGACCTCCAACACTCCATACACACTTTACCAACAATTTCCAATAACATGCACTGCAAACTTCTGAAAAAACTACAAAAATGATAGTTGGTCCTCTCCGTTATGGAAAGTGGTCCCTTAATGTGGACTTTCTGTACAATTTGCCAATTTCACTCGCGTAAACGTTTACACACCCATGTAAACGATTACAATGGTCCTTTTTCAGTTAACTTGATGAAATGAATAACATGGACCAATTCCACCAACCTTAGGTGCCACACCATGACCTCCAACACTCCATACACACTTTACCAACAATTTCCAATAACATGCACTGCAAACTTCTGAAAAAACTACAAAAATGATAGTTGGTCCTCTGCGTTATGGAAAGTGATCCCTTATGTTGGACTTTCTGTACAATTTGTCAATTTCACTCGCGTAAACGTTTACACACCCATGTAAACGATTACAATGGTCCTTTTTTAGTTAACTTGGTCAAATGGGTAACATGGACCAATTGCAAACAACCTTGGGTGTCACACCATGACCTCCAACACTCCATACACACTTTACCACAATTTCCAATATCATGCACTGCAAACTTCTGAAAAAACTACAAAAATGATAGTTGATCCTCTGCGTTATGAAAAATGGTTCCTTATGTTGGACTTTCTGTACAATTTGTCAATTTCACTCGCGTAAACATTTACATACCCATGTAAACGATTACACTAGTCCTTTTTCACTTAACTTGGTCAAATGGGTAACATGGACCAATTCGAACAACCTTGGGTGCCACACCATGACCTCGAACACTCCATACACACTTTACCAACAATTTCCAATAACATGCACTGCAAACTTCTGAAAAAACTACAAAAATGATAGTTGGTCCTCTGTATTATGGAAAGTGGTCCGTTATGTTGGACTTTCTGTACAATTTGTCAATTTCACTCGCATAAACGTTTACACACCCATGTAAACGATTACACTGGTCTTTTTTCACTTAACTTGGTGAAATGACTAAGATGGACGAATTCCAACATCCTTGGGTGCCAAACCATGACCTCCAACACTCCATACACACTTTACCAACAATTTCCAAGAACATGCACTGCAAACTTCTGAAGAATTTACAAAAATGGTAGTTGGTCCTCTACGTTATGGAAAGTTGTCCCTTATGTTGGACTTTCTGTACAATTTGTCAATTTCACTCGCGTAAACGTTTACACACCCATGTAAACGATTACATTGGTCCTTTTTCACTTAACTTGGTGAAATGACTAACATGGACCAATTCCAACATCCTTTGGTGCCAAACCATGACCTCCAACACTCCATACACACTTTACCAACAATTTCCAATAACATGCACTGCAAACTTCTGAAAAATTTTGAAAAATAGTAGTTGGTCCTCTGCGTTATGGAAAGTGGTCCCTTATGTTGGACTTTTTGTACAATTTGTCAATTTCACTCGCGTAAATGTTTACAACGCCTTGTAAACGATTACAATGGTCCTGTTTGCTCCCATGAACCAAACATGGACCATTTCGTTGCAGATGGCCCCCAAAAAATGACATGTACAACACTCCCATCACAATCAACGAACCACAACCACCAATATACATTGGACAATTGGAGAACTATTGTGTTTCTTAAAACGACTTATTAATACGGACACATAACCTATGATTAATTCACACACCAAATAAAGAAATACACATTTCAAATGAAAATAATTGGATATATAAATCGTATGACATTCAAATAATAATTGCTATACATGTAACATTGTCTGTAACAATCATAACTTATTACAAAGTTGGTCTAATTACATTCTACTGTTCTCATCCAATCCTACAACAACCCATACTCATCTAACGCTTCAAATATTCTAGTGTTCTCATCGTTTAGGATCCAATACTTCACATATTTCTTTCTAATTTGAGTCAACTCCTCCTGAAACCATAAAATGTATATAAGTATAGATATAATTAACAAAATAATGAAATAGTGCTAACAATGACATCGATACTTACATTCGTGTATTTATCCTCTCCATCCCAAATTTCCATGGCCTTTAACATTAAAACTCCACAATCATGTCTTAATTAATATAACCAAAACATTTATCAGTAATTAAAACAAACAATAATAAATTATCCAAATATTTCAATACACTTACTTAAACAACTTACAAGTTCAGTTGGGATGGGATGTTCGATTGTTGAACGGACAAAGGACCAATATCGGTTCTACCGTACAACATGCAAAAGAATTTGGTCATATTTTGACCCTACCAAAAAAGTTCATTAACTACATCAAATAAAACCATTCCAATGAAATTAACAAAATTAATATAAAACATACAATGACATATCATACCAAGAATTCGTCAATCTTTTTCCTATTTCTAACACCCTTGCCCAATGAGTCAATCACATATATTTCCAATGTTTGGATTTTAACTGCATAGCACCACCAGTGTTCATGATGGATAAAGTGCATAAACAACTACATACAAAGAAACACACATTGTCAATACTTCAACAATTAACATTTCCCTAACATGATAATTACATTCTACACTAACTCACAAAGTCGGCCGTGGGAATGTCGCCAAGACCAAATATATCAGACCTCATGCAGGCAGTGTAACTAGAAAGGTCGTAGACATGTTGATTTTTAGGGAGTCTCAAATAATCACCGATTACACGGCCCTATCAACAATTTTGAATAAATCAATGCAGTGAACATTATTTGTACCCCCAAATGGATTATCATATGAATTAAATAAAAATGTACCACGTATATGCCATTGAAATGCAGCCTCTTCACAACACCAATCAACTTTCTTTGGTAGTGCATAAACATTGTAGACGCAAATAACACCACCTACAACACAATACAACACCGGTCAACCTTCAATAAACACTAAAGAAGATAAATAAATGATAAGAAATGACACATAATACTTACCATGTTATCCACATATTCATGTGGTGCTAAAGTCTGCATGGATCTTGTGTCCAAGAACGCCCCCATTATTTCACAGACAACTCTGAACAAATATTCAAACACCATTAAATGGCAGAATATCCTCTATCACAAATTACAGTTAACAATTTCAACCCTACGTACCTAGCTTGTTTCTTTTTGTCCCAATTCCTTACTGCGTTGTACAATTGGTCGACGTTGACATTGGCGGTAGAAAAATCCCCAACAATGCGGAGAGGGGGAACCGCTAAAGCAACATCGTCTTTGTCATCATCAACTTCAATGTAATCAGGACAACGCTCAGATGTTGCCCCATTTTCATCTGTAGGTGCTGGTTCTTCATCCCCTACAGCTTGATTATCATCTCCATTGTCGTACTCTTCACCACCTACTTCGACTCCTTCTTCATCATCACCAAATGCATCTTCTTCATTATAAATTGGAATTTCACGAAGCTCAATTAACTCCTTTGTTACTCTTGCAATTTGGACATGCAGTGACGCTATCTCACAATTCGTATTCTTCAATATGGCATCAACACCTTCTAGCCAAGTGGCAGTGTCCGTGTTATCCTCATATGATCCCTCACTCCTCAATGGTTCAGCCCTTGATTCTTCACCCTTATCCATCCCAATTTCATCCATTCCCAATGCAGTACGAAGTTCAGCTGTATTACGATCCACCTTACTTACGTACCAATCAAGATTTAATTGTAACAAAGGCATACAACATCAGTGAAATATAACCAGGAATAAAATTTTAACAAACTTTAAAACACTTACATCTCCGGTCTTAAATAGATTTTTAATGACTTCTTTCTCTGCAGTGTAAGGGTGCCACATCCATATGCGGGGGAACCTTTTGTGAGTAGTGTGACGGTGCAAAGACAGTCTCTCCACCGCCCAAGCCTTCAATTGTCAAAACCAAAAGTTAGCCATATTCTAAAATGCTTTCAGAATAGATAATTCACTAAAAGCCTTCAATTGTCAAAACCAAAAGTTAACCAAAAGTTACCTGCAACACAACAACGTTCCCACTAAGACTGAGCGACTTCTTGAATTGTCCCGACATTATTTTCTTCTTTGAATTGTTTAAACTTTGTACAACGTGTTTATGCACACATGAAGCCCAATCATACAAACATAAACTATCTAAGTCGTCTAACACCGCACAAGGGATGTTAGCGACATTTTCAGATTTCCTAGGCAAAAAAAATGTTACTAAACAAACTAAAATGTACAATCTACAAACTACATCAACATGTATGTCATCATCTTTCACAATCAAATTAAACATGTCAATCAAGTCCTTTTTTGTCGTGGTTTTCGAATTAAATATTTGTCCAACCGAACCAACTAAATACTCATCAAATGGAACATCTAAACCACCCATACCTAACCAGTAGCCATGAATACATCAACAACATTAAAAGGAACAAGTTGTTGACTAACCCTAAAACAAAGATCATTCCCAGACCACCGTTTCAACATTTCTTTCAACAGTTTCAAATTCACCTCAATAGGATTTAATATTTGAACACACCAATGAAATGGGGTCATCCTAATACGCTCTATGTGAGCGTCTGGGAGTAAACTTTTCATTTGCATAAGGGAAGCCGATTCCATCGACACATGCAGCCGCTTCTACAAAACAATAACAAAAATATAATAAATACTCTAACTAAATACATCATCCATACCAAATTTGCACAAAGTATTCCATTAAGCCTTACACTTGCTTTTCGGGATGCCATTGGACCTGCACGAATAAGAGCAAATGTGAAGAAAATGGTTAGGTTTCCCGAAACAAAAATACAACCTATGTACTAGAGAATAAGGGTTTATTTCAACACTTCCACTTACCAAAATAACTTAAACAAACAAACAATCACAACGGCGCAACAAACCCACACAAAACAGCTTTCACCAAAGCCAAAATCCGAGAGACCGTAATGCTTTCACCAAACCCACAGACACAAATATACCGTAGCCTTTACCACTTCAAAAATGAGCAACAAAACGAAAGAGAAAAACCAATGAGTCACAACACAAAAATCAAAGTCATAGATAGAGATATATGGCTTTACCACTTAGAGAGAAACGACAGAGAGAGAGACCGCAATGGCTCCACCACACAACGAAACACAGAGCACCCTCAACCGAGACAGAACGCGCAATGGCTTCACCGGAAAGTGACCTACAGTGCTTGCTAAAGGAAGACAGAGCATGATTTAACAAAAAACCCAAAGAGACAAACACGACAATGGAGGCTAATGGATAAAAGAGCACCATTTAGCAAAGGGAACGAGAGAGGTTGTAGAGAACGACGAGAGAGAGCACTGCCAATGTGCAACACATAACCTCGAACATGAATGAAAAGAAAAGTAACAGCCAAATGAAAATTTTGGTTTTTCCAATTCCAGTTCTGCCCTTGCCTCAGACCTTGCTTTCATATTTCTTTTAATCAAAATTGGGCCAATTACATTTTGACACATGGCGAGTGTCAAAATGGTGTCAAATTCCAGTGTCAAAATATCATTTTGCTTTTGTTAAAGGGGATGCCTTGATCTTTGATTATTTGAGAGTGCTAAATAGCTCTCCAGGTAACACTATTCAGCAACTCCTCCAACTTGGATACAAAGACTTCAACAAGATGAAAGAAATTTCTGTAAATGTTGGCATGAAGGAGGTAATATTATCTTGAAAATGATGTTTGCCCACCTATATGCTATTAGACACCCCAAGTGGGAAATGGCTATGTTAGAGAAAACTTCTTTCTCATTATTTTCTTTAAGAAATTATTTTTAATTTATGCATGAGTTGGATTTAGGTTATGAAGAAATATGGTTGATCAAACTTGTAATAAAATAGGCTTAATTGTATTGTTTTATCTTCCAGGTATCATAATTGTAACGTTATTTCAGGTTGCAACTATGCCAACTGGGTCCTCTCATGTTCAGGTTTCAATTGTATGCATTATTGATAACCTTGTGCAATTCCTTATGGAGAGGACCATTCCTTTAGCATAATACTTTGATAGTATTAGGAAATTATCTTGTTTATATGAATTATAACTGTACAAAGTTAACACTTTCTTTTTATTTCTTTTTTCAGATATTTAGCATACTAAAGCAAGCATTAACCTCCAAATCTCCTCTAAGTGATGTATTTTTGGCAAACAGAGAATCTAAGCCAACACTCCCTTCCTTCTCACCAGATTCTGGCCTAAGCCACCATAGATGTTCTTTAGAAGTCAAGATAACAGTGAGCAAATCACAGAACAAGATTCTGTTTGCTGAAGCAGAGGGAAACTTTGTGGATTTTCTATTCAGCTTCCTTACCATACCTCTTGGGTCTATTATAAACCTCATGAATGGAAAATTATCCTTTGGAAGCATTGATAACCTGTACAAAAGTGTGAAGGATCTTAATTCATCATGGTTCATAGGATCAGCAAACATTTCCTTACTGAATCCATGTGTCCCTCATCAATTTGGTTGTACAAGCCAGCCAATACATGTTCCAGAAGAAGACAGTCCCAGTTTTTGGTATGGCACTAAGGTAGTGAATGCCAATATCAAACGTGAAGCAATTTCAAAGAATCAAGACGTGTTACAAGATCCAGTGGCTATGAAAATTTTTGAACCAAGATGTTCTGATGGAGCAAGAGGACCTGCCGTGGGATTTATGAAGAGGCCCTGTATATTTGTTGTGAGGGATGATCTTCAGGTGTCACCAATGACGACTACTTCTAGCATTTCCTTCGAACAAGAGTTGCATTTGCCATTGGATGATTTTGAGGAACATTTGGTGGAAATTAAGAACTCACGCGAGGTAATTATGTTCACAATCCACTCTTAAGACTTGTTCTTTGGCGTTGCTATAAGGAAATTGCTTCATACATTGTATGAAAAGCTGATCATATAAATGAAGTTATTACGAAGTAACTTTAGGTTGAAAGTTTACACTAACATTTACATCAAATTTGCTTTTACAGTGAAATTATCCAAAATTAGATTACATTATTTTAAAGTCAGTTTAAACAAAAAAAATTTACAAATAGTTGGTCATAATGAACTTTCTACAACTTTTCTTCCATTGAAACTTGTTTTTCAATTCATAATATGTTAATTGTGTCTATTTTGGTCAGGCGCTAAACCTGTTGAGAGCTTCTTTGACATCTAAAGCTGCTTTGACAGATAGCCTATTCTACTTACTGAAGAAAAGGAAAAAGGAAATCTGTATTTTGGGATGTATTTGCTGGAAGGAAGAAAGAGATGAAAAGAAAAAAGATGGAAACAGAAAAGAAAATTATTGAATTGTTATTCTTTTTTAAAAATTTGAACAGGGGCTTGTCATGGTTGGACACGGTTTCGACACTTGTAAGAAAGGATTAAAAAATTATTTTTGTTTCGGCTTCTCTAACAGGTCTGAGTTGAAATTTGCATGGATTTTGAAAAAAAAAAAAAAACTTCTGTTGATTAAAAAATTCAATGTGCTGGAAAAATACTATGTGTATGCAGTGAAGTTTGTAATAAGTGTCTAACTTATATAATAATATAATTAAAATTTATAATTAATAACTTCAACATATAAATTACATCCTAGATTTACCACAGATATTTCGTATCGTGATACAAAATTGTGTTTAGTTATTTAATAATATGGAAATATATTTTTGTATTAACGTTTTGGAACATATAGATCCTTGATTTTAAAAAAATAGTTGTATCCACGTATCCGTGATTGTATAATCAATGTTTCTTACCCCGTCTATTTACCCTTGAAATCGAATGGTGAATACAAAGTTATTTTAATTTAATAAGTTATTTTAAGTTGGAGCAACCAATATGATTTTAATTTAATAAATATATAATTTATGAATAATAATAAATTTGCACACCAAAAAGTTTCGTTTCTGTAATTGTCATTTGACGTATAACAGCAAGTGGGGCACGCGGTGTGTTCACCGCAGGGTCATTCACAATGATCAAATCATAACACCGTTTGACTCGCGTGTTTGTGTATTCACAATTCTATTTCCTTAATGGCAAAGTTATTAACTCGATTATAAGGCACCCAAGTCAATTACCTCTTCTCAACTCTCAACTCTCCATTCCACCATGGAGGAGCTTCTGCTATCAGGTACAATTTCATTTCTTTGATGGCAAAGTTTCAATTTTAATGGCTGATATTGAATTTTTAAAATGATTTTGATTCTGGGTAATTTTTAATTTTTCTTGGGTTTGAATTAGATAAGAGAAGTGGATCGGTTGAAGCGGACAGTGGAAAATGGAGCTCGTATCAGTATGTGGGTCGAACCGGTTCTGCTCGACCAACTGCTTCATTGGCTGGAACTGAGGTAAGTGTGGATGAAATACGATCTGCTGCTGCTGCTGCTTCCTCTTCTGGTTACTATCCTCCTTCTCTTCACGGGGCTTTGGTTGGTTCACCTGAGCCTGATCCTACAGGTGTGTTCTCTTGTGGTTCCTGATTCTCGTTTTAATTATGATGATTGCCAAGGTTTTCAATTGCAGTCACAGCCGCAGTTTCATCTCCACCCTTGAAATTGGGGATAAATGCGGCTAAAGTAGCCACAGTTGCTTTCGCAAAGACCACAAAGACATTGCTGTTGTGGCTGTAATTTACCGTTTTTTTACCTTGGTGTTTGGTTTTTATCTTGTATTTTCTTTTTCATTGCACCACTAATTCATTCAAATTTTGACCCATATGTGTTCTTTGTCGTGTAATAATTAAAAAGTTGTGGGTTCTAAAGTAATAGTCATTGTAAAACGGCTGCCACTGGAGATTGAGCAGGGGGATTTTTCTGGTTTTTCTTTAGCAGTGTCTTCTATTATAATTTTTAGACAAATGGAGATTTACTAGTTTAAGTTTATTGCCAGAATATACTATCCTGTGTAACCTGGATGCTGAATACATTATTACCTGTTGCAGAGCAAGCTCTTGTCTATCAAGGTGGATATGGAGGAGATTATAGTGGACCAAGACCCCAATTCCAGAGGTATAACATCTGCAAAAAAATCCATAAAACATGTGTTTTCATGTAGCTTCTCATATTGGAACTGGGCTGTACAATAAGCTGTTTAATGTTTTGGTTTCAATGTCGGAAAGAATTAATGGAGGGTTTTATTATAACAATGATTCAAACCTTATTGTTACCGAAATTAGATGGTGGGAATAAAATAAATGTATAGAAGTCTGGACAGGTAGACGATGTTTTATGAGGCAGAAAGATGGAGAATCAAATTAGATGGTGGAAATAAAATAATTTTTTTTAATTGTTATGGTGTACAATGTAGAGTTACAAAGTGCTTTCTAGGTGCTAGCTTTTTGAGTGTTCGGAGGGGTCTAGCTAAGATTTCAGATCAGAAAACAAAAACAAAGATGTATGGAGTTTGATTTTAAGGTCTAATTTATAAGTCGCTTTGATAACATCCATCAAACGAAGGTACATTTGCTACCTGAAAATGTGGAAGTAAATGTATCTGATCTTGGTGGTGGTGTTATGCAGCACTTTTAGGAATAATTCGGAAATAAGTGAAATCATATATTCAGCAGAAAGCAACTCATTTATATGCTAGAGTCTATTTTACTGTGAAAATAAGGTAGGTTATCTCCCCCTTTACGTGCTTGAGAAAATAATAAGTAGCAAATAGCAATAGCTTAAAAGGTGTTTGAAGGGGAGAAAAATTAGGAGGGTTCATCAAGATAAATGTCTGTCATCGTAAATGACTTCATTAAAATGTTACTTCCCTCCTTTTGCTATTGGTTGGCGTTTATGGATTTTTCACATAAATTAAGAAAAAAAAATTACTTCAAGACAATAATATTTGTTAGGGACCAATTTTACTGAAATATCTTTACTCTTTTAATTTCTTATTAACTGAAATGTCAATTGGTATGATTTTTCTCGAAGCTAAAACAATAATCAATATGAAATGAAAGGACTTCTAGACTCTTTCCTCTAATAGGTCAAGGAATTGGCAGCGCAGTTTTTGGTGAGGCATATTATGCTTGTTTATTTAAAAAGTATCTTTCTCATGTGACGTGTGTCTAAGATGCATGGCTTTTGATAAAGGCCATTCTGATATGGACTTTTCAAGGTCAATAATATATTGGCAAATAACTTTGTTTACCGGGTGATCCTCTTTTAGGAAAATTCTGGATGAAGTGGAGATACGAGAGTTGCTCATTGATCATGTTGGTCATCGTTGCTGTTGGGGTAGCCGTCCTGCTCGAACGTGGAAGATTCATGCAGTGGAAGACTGTAATGTTTATGTAGGAACACTGGATACATTTATAGAGGAAAGAGAGATCATAAGAGAGACTGAACCATACCTTGGTGGTGGAATTGATGGAAAAGATAATGGACCTGAACTCGGTATTTGGGAATTGGATCTAAGATCTCAGTTCCCTATTCTATTTGTACCCTACAATGAAGTGCGGCAAAAGATTCCTCATTCTGAAGTTATTGAGAAATGCTCAGGTGAATTCGGGATTTTGATTTCCAAGATTCACAAATAAAATATGTACACACGTATACTACTATTTCTGTTAGATTCCTAACAATGAACCTAACCAAAACTCTCTTAATATCACTCAGAACAATTAGAGATGAAAGAAAGAGCTGTATTATTGCTCAAGAATGGGTCTGTACAATGAATAGACCGGGAGTCTATCCCCCCTCATAGAGTTCAATGAACCTGTTAACAACAATTCACCAAAAGCCCCTACCTCTGTTAAGCAAAGGTTATTTATACAAGAGTTTCCCGCCCCCTCCTAACTACTGTCTAACTGTTAAGTCAGTTAGGATGCATTAGTTCTTTTCCTTCTCGAATATACTAACCAGGGCCTATCATTACCCATTGCCCCATGTTCAATCTTGTCCTCAAGATTGAATTCTGGGTACTGATCTCGTATGGTAGCCATGTCTTCCCACGTTGTTCCATCACAGCCCCTTCTTGCCATTCAATCAATACTTGGGGTATGTCCTTGTCTCCTTTTCTTATTTCTCTCCTAGCCAACATTTTCGTAGGCCAGTAAGACGGCCCTTCTCCCTGCAGATCTTCTAGTAAATCTCTCTCCACACTCCTATCCCCCATCTCAAATTTAGAAGGAATATTATTTCTTTCTTATTATCATTATGAGGTTATTAGCCTCTATAAATATACATGGGTTAGCTGCATATTTTAGGAAATGCAGACTGTTAATTCTAAGAAACAGATCCCTATGATTATGGGATCAATCATACATAAATAAACCTAATAATGCCCCAGGTTGAGCCAAATGGCATTACCAAAAACTCAATGCCCCAGGTGAGTTCGGAATGCGGTTTTCTATATGTCTTGCTCTCCCATCCTTATTTGGTGATACCCCGCCTTATCAATCTTGGAAAAGAACTTTGCCCCTCTCAATTTGTCTAACAACTCTTCTATTATCGGGATTGGGAACTTATCAGGGATGGTTGCTCGGTTTAAGGCTCGATAATCCACACAGAATCTCCAAGACCTGTTCTTCTTCTTCACCAATATCATAGGGCTGGAATAAGGACTATTGTTGGGCCTTATCACCCATGTCTGAAGCATTCCAGCTACTTGCTTCTCTATTTCATTCTTCAACACGTGTGGGTATCTATAAGGTCTCACATTTATTGGGTCAACCCCTTCCCTCAATGGAATCTTATGCATCATCACCCTTTCTGGAGGCAACCCCATAGGCTCCTGAAATACACTTGTGCACTGATTTAACACCTGCTCTAATTCCCTCTGCTGGATCTCTGTTAGTCCGTGATCCTCTGCTTCTTCCCCAACCCTATCTATCTCTCCTAACTCCCAAAGTATCATCCATACCTCCGTCTCTCTCAATTTCAACAATGCCTCGGGAGTCACCAAGCTTCTGGTTAACGCCGAATCTCCTCTGATAGTTACACTTCGCCCCTCTTGGCAGAACGTCATGGTCTGCCTGTTCCAGTTTGACGTTACTTTCCCTAGTGTGGCTAACCATTCCACCCCCATAATCACATCTACTCTTGCAGTCACCTCCACTCCTCCCATACTAATTTTTACTCCTTCACAGCACCCCCTAGTCTCCTTTCGTTGCCCATCACCCAAGCTAACCCAATAAGGTTTCGTCTCCTTTGTTTTCAACTTCAGCAATTCCACCACTTCTCTACGAATGAAATTGTGACTCGCGCCACTATCAATCAAAATTAACACCTTTCTCCCCTCTATCTCTCCCTGTAGTTTCATCGTCCTTGCCTGTGTCAACCCACCTGCTGAGCAAGCTAACAGTTCCATCTGTATTTGCGCCAATTCCTGCTCTGTTTTGCCCTCGTTTCCGTCTTCGTCCTTCGCCAGGATTAACATCCTCAAACCTCTCTCTGGACATTGATGCCTCGGTCCGAACGCCCCTCCGCATCGGAAGCACTTCCCCTCTTCCCGGCGTTTCATATATTCAGTGTAAGGTAAGTTCCGAAAATTTCGTCCCCTGTTTTCCACATTGTTTGACGACACCCCACTCGCCTGGGTCATCTCTCTGCGCATCGTCCCGCCATTCTCCGTGGATCCCGTTCGGCTTGGATTTTGCCGTACTGTTTCTACTCTTGATAACGTCCCCATGGGTTTACTTCAGTTCGTGGTGCTTCTTCCAGTACTTCCAGACTTCGCGCCCCCATACAACACCTCGCCGTAGCGCGCCATTCGCATCGCCACCATCAACTCCTGTGGGTCAAGTAACCGCACTTGGTTGCGGATATTTTCTTGCAACCCTCCCATGAAATAGCCCAACAAAATTTCCTCCGGCAGCTTCGACGTCTGACCCACTAAGACTTCGAATTCTTTGATGAATTCATCCATCGAGTCGGTCTATTTAATGGTGGATAATCTTTTGAAGACAGTCCCCTTGCTTCTTTCCCCGAATCTTGCAACGATCGCTTCCTTCAGTCCTGCCCACGACTGGTTGCGGGCTTTCTCCCTCCAAAATCGGAATCAATACTGGCACTACCCTCCATACTTATATATGCCAACTGTACCTTCTCCTCATCCGCAATCACCCCTTGCACGTTGAAAAATCGGTCTGCTCGATTGATCTAGATAAGAGGATCCAATCCCTCGAAGGCAGGTAGTTCCACCTTTTTCTTCCAATTAATCGAGTTCTCGGAACGACCATTCCCTCCTCCGCCATCGTTCTCCCCTGTTTTCTTAGCCTTTCCATTAACCGATGCTTCACTGTCCTCCGATTGTTGTTCGTCTTGACGTCGTCCTCTTTCTCCCAATATTTTTGCGATTTCTTTTAATTCTTGGCGAATTGCCAACGTGTCTTGATGCAACGCTCCCGTCTCCGCTTTGATTCCATCCACCGCAATCTCCACCGTTTTCAGCCGTCCCTCCATCACATTGAATCTTCCATCCACTCTCCCCTCCATCGGAAACTCTCTCACCTCTCTTCCGATCCGGCAGGTCGGACCAAATTGTTAGATTCCTAACAATGAACCTAACCAAAACTCTCTTAATATCACTCAGAACAATTAGAGATGAAAGAAAGAGCTGTATTATTGCTCAAGAATGGGTTTGTACAATGAATAGACCGGGAGCCTAACCCCCCTCACAGAGTTCAATGAACCTGTTAACAACAATTCACCAAAACCCCTTACCTCTATTAAGCAGAGGTTATTTATACAAGAGTTTCCCGCCCCCTCCTAACTACTGTCTAACCATTAAGTCAGTTAGGATGCATTAGTTCTTTTCCTTCTCGAATATACTAACTAGGGCCTATCAATTTCACCACTATTTCCTTTTACCTCTCCTAACAAAATTGTCGAAATTATTCAGTTTGTGCTGGAAGAGGAAGTATAGTGTGTGCTACATGCAATGCAGACCAAGAACCTGGATTTTATAAGGAAAATCAGATGACTCAGTGTGCAACTTGTTATGGAAGGGGTTTAATAGCTCATAAAGATGGTTCAGACACAGAGTGAGTAATTTGTTTGTTCATATAATAGATCAATGTTGAATTGAAGCAGTAGTCAAAAGCCCTGGCCTCATTGCTTTCTCTAAAGGTGGAAGTTTATAGTTGTAATTCATTTATTTAAGTTACATTTTCTTGCAGATGTGTGAAATGTAAGGGCAGGGGAAAGATTCCTTGTGTGACTTGTGGATCACGTGGGCTAATCAAGTGCGTAACATGTAATGGAGGTGGTTCTCTTCTAGCACGCAATATAGCCATTATTCGATGGTATGTCAATCTGGCTGTCTAATATTACTCAAACTTGTACATAATAATAATATATTATCTGGAGTAGTTACTTACTTTAGCAGGCACAAGTTGTCATGATTGCGTGCTTTATTTATAATTTAAACCAGTGTGATATACATTAAAAAAGTCTCTGTAGAATGAACTGCATCAGCAGTAATTATGAACCGTTTTATGACTTATCTTTTAATGTGGCTGAATAAGACAATCCTGCATTTATTAGCTCCGTAGTCCTCTGCCTCCAACATTTTTTATCCCAAAAGGGTGCTGTTGTTCATTTTTATGAAATACAAGTGCTCTGTCAAAGCTAGGGAGTTTCAAACATGGTAAAACATTGATATAAAGAGAGAACAAGTAAAATAACATTTATGTAATTTAATCATCCTCTTGAAGCTAAAGTTGGCTCCAAATTTTTGAAATAAAAATTTGCTGTTTATTGTGATTTGGAAGTATGGTTGATAGTTAGAAGAGAAGGATATGAACGTTAAGGTGTTGTTAGGTAACCCAAGATAGGAAAAGCTGAGGAAGACCTTTGAATACGCAAAAGATGATTCAATGCACGAAATCAATTGAAATAATACTAACAGACTTTGTAGAAAATGGATTATATGTACTGGAATGGCCATTTTGTACTGTTTAAAGCGGTGAATCCAAAATTTAGTTAGAGGTCAAGGCCTGTGTCACAATTTGATGTTTGAGAGTTACTGCTCAATCCTTGTGCAGAAATGTTATCTGTCACTATAGATGTGGGACTTCTATTATGTAATCTAGTTTAAGAGATTCATGTTGATATGAATAACATTGATTCCGTTTAGTGACAATTCTAAAAGACCAGTGTTTGCGCTGCTACAGGAAGACTCTTTCAACTCGGAAAGTAAATGCAACGAGTGGAGCAGCATCAGTACCAGATGAGGTTTTCAATAGGTCCAAAGGGGTGGAATTGTGTAACACTCAGGCACACCAATGCACACCAGCCTTTTTTGCGGATTCTTATTTTCTCAACAAGTTTTCTTCTGATGTCATTGCTGAAAGAGCACAAGTACCTGCCACTGCAAGGGTCATATGTGAGAGGCACACAATCTCAGTTGTGCCAGTAACTCGTGTAACCATGTGTCACCGTCGGCAATCCTTCAGTTTCTATATCATAGAATATGGCAGGGAGGTGTATCTTAAGGATTATTACCCTGCTAGATTTTGCTGGGGCCTGTGTCCATGTCTGGAGTGGTTGAAGTTGTAATGTTTGAAACTTGTCATACTGGCAGCATTGAGGGGTACACCAGGTTCCATCTACAAGATTATGAGTTGTGTTTATTTGTTCAGTTTGATAATAACAGAAGCAGATTTCTGGGTTTGAGAGGTGTGAAGATGAACAGGTACTATTTATCGTTTTTTGCCATTGAATAAAAATCATGTACTTGGTTTCTATTTTCCATAAAAAATCATCACCTAGTAGGATTTCTAGCTGGTTTTATTAAAGCTTCAATCTTTGTTACATTCCTTGCTTTCTCGTCCCCATGGAATGGAAGTAATGAAGAGCAGTTTCAAGTCTAAACACAAGTCCTTCATGAGATAATTACAGCAAAACATGTGTTGTAAAAGGAAAAATCAAGTTAGCAAATACTGAACACATTTTTGTCTTTTCAACCTCTTATGAATCTAATTTATCAGTAACCTTATTTTTGATAAGATTTAGACGTGTTTTTAGTTTTTCTATAATGTAAATTTTTATTTTAGTTCATATATAATGTTATTATTTATTTTTATCCCTGAAAATTTTGAAATATCTATTATTTTAGTTTTCATAACATATTTTTATTCTTCAAAATTTGAAATTATTACTTTTAATTTCTAATTTTTATTTTAACATAGACAAATAAGAGGAATTTTAAAATTTTATTACTAGCGTCATATGTGTGATATTATATTACAAACATTAATATGTACTTGATTTTTTTTCCAATATATAACTATCTTATTAGGGACTATATCTTAAAATTAGTTTATTTAATGCAAGGTAAAAATATATTTAAACCAATTCTATAATATTATATTAGATGATGAATTTTAAAATAAATTAGTAGTTACTCTCGAAAAACTATATTTTGAACATAAGAGGAATGACGTAGCATAACACTTTGAAAGTATTTAATTATTATCTTTAGAAATCTATTTCTGTCAAGTAACATTTTCTTTTTGTATTTTAAAAAATATTTCAATTTTAATAAATAACATTTGAGTTGAAGCGAGATAAAATATATATTCTTAAATTAAATATTAAGTTATATAAGAAGTACATCTTGAAGATTGTAGTTCATATACCAAAAATATATTTCTTCTTAGTATATTTTTTATTTGCTTCAATAATTTTATTGGTTAAAATACCTTTTTAGTCCCCAAGTTGGGGTGAGAATTTTCATTTTGTTCCCGGTTTCAAAAATGAAGCCCTTTGGTCTCCATGTTTTCAATTTTGAGTGCAATCGGTCCCTTCCGTTAAGTAGATGCTAACAGTGTTAAATGTTAAGTGACTGTGTATGTTATGTGGCAACAAATGTAGTTGTGGCAATGAGGTGGCAGCATATGTGGTGTCTTAAATTTGGGAAAATTAAATATATTAGTTTTTTTTAATTAGGGCAAATAATTTGGGAATGAATTCTGTAGTTTTTTTTTTGGAAATAGTTACAACTATGTTATAATTTTATCATTGCTTTCTTCATTAAAAACCCTTGATTTCAGAATTTGGGAACCTGCTAGGAAATTTTTTCCATGAAAAGGATTGGGGTCGCCTTCCTCGAACACCGCCGGTCACTTCTTCGAACCCAGCAACAACGCCACCATCACCTCCTCTCTCGGCGTCGCCGGCGATGCCACACCCACCAGCCGTTGCAACGCCTTCATCTTCTCCACCATCGCGCCACCACGCTCATCGCACAATAACCCCAGCCGCAGAAGCCTAGCGTCGTCGCGCCATCAACAGTGGCAATGTCCTGCTTCTACACCTCCGTCACCGCGCTGCGGGTTTGCAGAAGCTCTATGAGAACCTTCACCTTCGCACCGGACGATTTCGCCGTCGGGTTTGTGCCCCAGCTCTCGGGTGAGATGGAAGATCTAGGCGGCAATGCGTACATCAGTGGTGACATTCCTCTCCCTCTTCCTGGAAACCTCCTCATTATAACTTCTTTATTCCTTCAATTAATAATCACGGACAATGCGCTTTTAATACTGGTTTTCTCTGGGCGTTCAAACTACTTTGAGTCTAAAATCAACACCGTGACTGTCTTCTTCAGGATCTGGCGAAGAGAAAACCCATTGTCGTTGGTGGTGGCACTTCTTCAAGTGGATCTCACGGCGGTCTGTCTTGGGAGAATCTCTTTCTCAATGAAAACACTTCCGCTTGACTCAACCCCTTTGCCTTTTCTTCTACCTTTCCTTGTATGTTGTGTGGTTATTGAACCAACTGTTGGTGCAGGGAAGAAAAGGAAACAAGTTTGCCATAGAAGTTGCAGGGGCCAAGAGAAACGAGATGAAGAAAACGAAATTGGTTCGAGGTTAATTTATTTGCCCTAATTAGAAAAAAAACTAACTTTGCTCCAATTAAAAAAACTAGTATATTTAATTTTCCCAAATTTAAAACATACATATGCTGCAATTTCATTGCTTGGACCACATTTGTTGCCACGTAACATACACAGTCACTTAACATTTAACGCCGTTAGCATCTACTTAACAGAAGGGACCGATTACACTCAAAATTTAAAACGTGGGGACCAAAGGGCTTCATTTTTGAAATCGGGAACAAAGTGAAAATTCCCACCCCAACTTGGGGACTAAAAAGGTATTTTAACCTAATTTTACTGTCTATTTGTTTAGGGAGAAAAAAATTGTACGCACTTGTTTCCAAAAAAATTAAAAAATTTATAAGAGTTAATGTCAATAATTTTATGTATTTATTGTCAAATTTAAATTTAAATAATTTTTAAAAATAAACTTTTTTTTAACAGGTCGTATCTCAATTATAAACTGATGTAGTGTTGGCGGCAAATTATTTTGTTACAATTGAATATATATATATATATATATATATATATATATATATATATATATATATATATATATATATATATATATAACTTCTTGTTGAAGAAGTCGGGGAAAAATTAACACATCATCCAAGGCTCTCAAGAAAACCCTAGGTTCTACGCAGTTCTTTAAATTCTCAGAACCCTCACGCCGCAGAGAAATTGTTGAACTTGAAACCTCCTCCATTCCCATTTCCATTTCATTCCACATAGTTTGAGGATCAAACATTCTATTCCCTCTTTTAGATTCCAATCACCTTCAGAGGTTGTGGTTAGGTCTCTGTTTTACGAGCATCAGTGATGAGCAATTCCAATATGTTATCCTTGCACTATGATTGTCAGTGAAGAAACTAATGGGGAATGATTACTCTGAGATGCTCTCTCTTCAATCTCTCGGTCTATATTTGTTTTTCTAGAAAAATCAGTTTTTTATCAATTCACACGCCACAAAAATTGATTTTTTTATTTTAATTTCTTTTGTTAGTTGGCTTGATATATGGATCCGTGATGTTATTATTAAACTGCGTTATCTATCTGAAACTTCCTTCAGGAATTGAAGATAACCATTACTTGCTGAGATCCATGGTTGTTCTTTGGATTTTTGTCATGCAATGTGAATCCATAGAATGGAGCTTAAAAGATCATTTGTATGTATAGTTAGTTGCATTGTTGTATGATTTCTTTACTAGTATGGGTTCAGGCTAAAGCATTAAATTGTGGTGGTAATTGTGATTTTGTTATTTCATGGAATTGTGGATAACTGCATGATGTGGTCACAATTGGGGTCACAAACTCCATAATGTTATGGCCAAAATCACAGTTGCACAACATCTTTTAAAGTATTGCTTCAGGCTTTTTGATGCTATTGAATATTGATTGTCTATATCAGCTTCAGAGTTCTGTGTTTTGGATTTGCTCTATTAAGATTTTGTTGGGTCTGCCTTGTTTTTCACTGTAGCACATTTGCATCAAGGGAAATATATGGGATCTGTGATGGTGTTCTAAAACTGCGTTATCTATCTGTAGTTTCTTCAAAAGAACTGAAGATAATCGTAATCTACTGAGATCTTGCTTGTTTGTAAACGTAATGGGATTGAAATGGATTTAATTGTTACAACGGGAAATGAAATTTCAAAATCGAATACGAAATGAATAAAAAGTACTGAAAGGTTATGTTTGAACTGATTACAGAACGCATCTCACTTTTCTTCTCTAAACATGGAGAATTCGAATAGAACAAAAAAATGGTCATTTGTGTTCACGTACGTAACACGTCCATCTTATGAATTGTGTGTCCTTATTGCGAATAGTAAGGGCTTTTTCCTTTTCATCCATGCATGAATTCACTTCTGGTAACCCGATCTCTTTCGACAATGCAGATGAGGTCAGATGCAAGTCTAACCTTGTGTTTGAATCAAGAATTTTAATAAGAAATTAAATTTCATAATATTTGAATTATTTATACGAAAATGTTATGTTAACACCCAATTTTGACATTCTTTTAACAACGGCCAGGTGTCATGTGTTGATTGGGTGTTGTTTTATTTTTAAACAATGAGATGATTAAATGAAGTGAGGGGCAAAACTGGAATGCAAAGTGTGGGGTTTTTGTTTTGGTGCTCTCTTTCATTTATCATTTTCGCCATTTGCTGTCCAACGGTTCTCCCATCATCTACTTCTTCCCAGTCGCTTGGCCGGCCTCCTTCTCGAAGTTGTCTCAGGCGTTGTGGTTGTGGTGAGGTATTGTTGTTGTCGGACCATCAATGTTTTGGTGTGGGTCGTTGTAGGTGTGTGGCGAAACGCTTGTGGGTCGTTCTCCTTGTCGGAGCATTGTCGTTGTCGGACATCACTGTAGTGGTGTCGGACCATTGTCGTTCTCGGACCATAATTGTAGCGGTGTCAATCTCGCAAAACCTTGTTGTTTTGTTGTCGTTGACGGACCATTGCGTATTTTGGGTAAGTGCAACAATGGACTTTTTGTTATGGAATCTGTAACAGAGAGGTTTTATTTTTTTAAGCGAAAGCTAAGTTATTTTGTGGGTATTGTTATGACTGCAGGTCCAATGGCTTCAAGAAAAGCAAGTGTAAGATAAATTTTTATGTTTTATTGGTATGGATGATGTATAACATTTAAAGGTTAGAATTTAATGTATGTTATTTTAATGTTTTGTAGTGGCGCCTTCATATTTTCATGGATTCGGCGAGCATTCTTGAAATGAATACCAAACTACAATACCGTCATATAGAGCGTCTTAATATGACCCCTTTTAAGTGGTGCATGAACCTTTTAAACCCTATTGAAATGAACTTAAAATTATTGAAGGAGATGGTTCAACGGTGGGTTGGGAATGATGTTAGTTTTAAGGTGTGTCAACAATTGGTTCCTTTTAATGTTGTGGATGTCTTCATGGCCACAGGGTTAGACATAGGTGGTCTAGACGTTACCTTTGATCAATGTTTAGTTGGATTGGTTGATAACATGTTTAATCCCAGAACCACGACAAAGAAGGACTTGATTCAGATGTTTCATTTGATTGTAGGGGATGAGGACATAGAGGTCGATGTGGTGTGTAGGTTATACATTTTAGTTTGTTTAGTTACATTTTATTTTCCTAGGAAGTCTAAACATGTTTGTAACCTGCCTTGCTCACTTTTAGATGATTTAGATAGTTTGTGTTTGTATGATTGGGCATTTTGTGTACATAATAACATTGTACAAAATTTAAACAAGTGTAAGAACAAAATAATGCTTGGAGAAATCTCGAAGTCACTGGGTCTTAGTGGCAATGTAGTTGTGTTGCAGGTAACATTATTTATTGAACCATTATGATTGAAATTGTTTTAAATATTGGCTAAATGTTTGTTTTTAATTTTGAAGGCTTGGGCCGTAGAAAGATTGTCCTTGCACGGTCATCGATCTCAAAGGCTGTGGCCGCGCATATGGCGATGGTTCCCTTATGCGGCAACGGAAGAAACAATTTCAACTATCTTTAAGACCGGAAAAGTAAGCCTTTCAAAGTTTTATGAATTTTGTTTTTGTAATTATTGATGGATATATTTGAGTAATTTAGTTTTTTTTGTTTGTTATAGTTAAGAATGGATTGGTACTTAAGTAAGAACGATCGTGAAACGCCAGAAGTGCGGGCTGCTTTTGACATGGATGACGGTGTAATTGGTGAAGAGACGAAGGGTGAACCATCCACCCTTCCGGACACAGATGAAGATAGCTCCGATGACGGCACTTGGGAAGCAGGTGCAAAAGAGATAGTCAGGAAAACCAATTCTGAAATAATGTCGTTGAATGCTAGAATTGCAAGCCTTACGAAGGAGTTAATGGACCTTCATGAATTTCCAATCTATTATGAAGAAGCTGATGTTTGTCATGATGAAGAAGGTGATGTTGTAGGTGATGAAGGATGTGGACGTGGAGTTGATGAACAACATAAAGCGGATGAAGGTTGTGTTGATGGAGATGATGAACACCCTAAAGGGGATAAGGCTTGTGGTGGTGGAGTTGATTTACACCCTTTAGGGGATGAACAATGTGGTGCTGTAGTTCATGAACACCCTTTAGTGGATGAAGAACCACCACCCAAACATCAGAAAGCTGTAATATCTGACAAAGTTGGACCATCTGACCCTCCTCCTTATTATATTCATGTTGATGATGGTGAGAATGATGAACATGAAGAGCATGTACCGCTGCGGAAGTTTGTTGGTGATCCACGCATCGATGTGGATGTTGACAAACTGTACATTGCAGTTAGTGTTAAAGACAGAGCTAATAGGTAAATGTTTTGAATTTTAATTTTGCTCTTTGATAGTTATTCGTTTGTGATTGAATAATATTTGTATTTTATCAGGGTTGTCTGTGACATCATTGGACAGTCTTTGAACACAATTTCTATGCAGACTTTAGCTCCACGTGTATATGTCGATAACATGGTTAGTATGGTGTGACTTGATGTTAGTTTTTGTTCTTGTTAATTATGTTACATGTTTCGAGAATTTGAATTGTATAGGTCGTGTTATTTGCTTCTACAATTTTTATGCACTTTTAAAGAAGGTTGATAGATGTTACGAAGAGGGTTGACTTCAGTTCTTTATATGTGGTAAATGTTAATTCATTTGATATGATATTTCGTGGTAGAAATAATGTAAAAGTGATTAATGCATTTGGAAATGTTCACAGGACCATATTATCAAAGATTATAAGAGAATGGAAAAAAATCAACATGTGTTTAGACTTCATAATTACGTGAGCTATATGAGGTCTGAGCATTTTGGGCTTGCTGACATTGCCACCGCTGAGTTTGTGAGTTAGAATAATGTGTTGTTATTATGTTTGGAAATTGTACCATTTCCATGTATGGACATTTGAATTTTGTTGTTTGTAGGTGTTTATGCCATTTTGCCATGATGAACACTGGTGATGCTATTGTTTGAACATGAAAACATTATAAATATCTGTCATTGACTCATTAAAGAAGGTTGTGAGAGATCGGAAGAGGATTGACTTGTTTGTGGTATGAAATCACAGTTGATTTTTGCTTGAATGTTGTTGATGTCAATTAATGATCCTTTTTTAAAGTGGTTAATGTACTTGTTTGTTAGGATAAAAACATGACCAAATTCTTATGCATGTTGTACAATCAACCTGAAGGTAGTATTGCTCCTTTGCCTGTTGTAGTATCAAACATCCCATGCCAACCGAACTTCTAAGTTGTGTGTATCATTGAATGTAAATAATTTGGTGCTTTCACTATTGTATGTTGTCATAAGTTATGTATTTGTTTCTCTGATTTCAGATTCGATTGTGGAGTGATAATGTTAAAGGCAATGGAATTTTGGGATGGAGAGGACAGGTACAACGGCAAGAGCTTGCCGCAATATACAAATGTAAGCATAAACTTCATTGTTATAGATTTCACATGATGGTGTTGTTTATATCTGAAGTAAAAAACATTTTGTTTCAGGAGGACTTGCGAGAAATTAGAAAGAACTACGTAAAGGACTGAATTCTGGACAAAGACAACATTGCAAGAATGGAAGCGCTGCATGTCTATGGGTTTTTGGAGGATTGCTAATATTTTTTTTGTAATTCAAATAACATTGTTTCCTGTAAAAATGAATTTATATAGAACAACACATTGTTGATTATTTGTATACATATATATATATATATATATATATATATATATATATATATATATATATATATAGCATTACATTATTCATGATAACTTCATTTGCAATATATTTTATTTTACGTTGTGTGTGTATTAATGGCAATCGAAAGCACGATATTAATAATTCGTTTAAATAATACCACAGTTATTAAAGTTGGTTGCAGTCCAAAGTGTTCTGCAGCATATAACTGTGTTGTAATCGTTTACCACTGGTCAGTAAACGATTACGCGAGGCAAATGCAGGATTTAGACACAATCCTGGGCAGTAGGGACCAAAATTTTGAACACAGAGGACCATCGCCATTAACTGTGTTGTCTGTGCATGGTAGTGTCCTAAAAGTGTGGTAGGTGTTCATTGAAGACATGAAAAGGGAGTAAATGACCCAACTTTGACATCCCCAATAGTTTAGTTGAAGTCCAAACTCATATGCAGCATATAACTTTGTTGTAATCGTTTACCACTAGTCAGTAAACGATTACGTGAGGCAAATGTAGGATTTGGACACAATCCTGGGCAGTAGGGACCAAAATTTGAACACAGAGGACCATCGCCATTAACTGTGTTGTCTGTGCATGGTAGTGTCCTAAAAGTGTGGTAGGTGTTCATTGAAGACATGAAAAGGGAGTAAATGACCCATCTTTGACATCCCCAATAGTTTGGTTGAATTCCAAAAACATTTCCAGCATATAACAGTGTTGTAATCGTTTACCACTGGTCAGTAAACGATTACGCGAGGCAAATGCAGGATTTGGACACAATCCTGGCCAGCAGGGACCAAAATTTTAACACAAAGGACCATCGCCATTAACTGTGTTGTTTGTGCATGGTAGTGTCCTAAAAGTGTGGTAGGTTTTCATTGAAGACATGAAAAGGGAGTAAATGACTAAACTTTGACATCCCCAATAGTTTGGTTGAAGTCCAAACTCATATGCAGCATATAACAGTGTTGTAATCGTTTACCACTGGTCAGTAAACGATTAGGCGAGGCAAATCCAGGATTTGGACACAATCCCGGCCAGCAGGGACCAAAATTTTGAACACAGAGGACCATCACCATTTACTGTGTTGTCTGTGCATGGTAGTGTCCTAAAAGTGTATTAGGTGTTCATTGAAGACATGAAAATGGAGTAAATGACCCAACTTTGACATCCCCAATAGTTTAGTTGAAGTCCAAAGTGTTCTACAGCAGATAACAGTGTTGTAATCGTTTACCACTGGTCAGTAAACGATTACGCGAGGCAAATGCAGGATTTGGACACAATCCTAAGCAGCAGGGACCAAAATTTTGAACACAGAGGACCATCGCCATTAACTGTGTTGTCTGTGCATGGTAGTGTCCTAAAAGTGTGGTGGTTGTTCATTGAAGACATGAAAAGGGAGTAAATGACCCAACTTTGACATCCCCAATAGTTTGGTTGAATTCCAAAGACATTTCCAGCATATAACAGTTTTGTAATCGTTTACCACTGGTCAGTAAACGATTACGCGAGCAAATGCAGGATTTGGACACAATCCTGGCCAGCAAGGACCAAAATTTTGAACACAAAGGACCATCGCCATTAACTGTGTTGTTTGTGCATGGTAGTGTCCTAAAAGTGTGGTAGGTGTTCATTGAAGACATGAAAAGGGAGTAAATGACCCAACTTTGACATCCCCAATAGTTTGGTTGAAGTCCAAACTCATATGCAGCATATAACAGTGTTGTAATCGTTTACCACTGGTCAGTAAACGATTACGCGAGGCAAATGCAGGATTTGGACACAATCCTGGCCAGCAGGGACCAAAATTTTAACACAAAGGACCATCGCCATTAACTGTGTTGTTTGTGCATGGTAGTGTCCTAAAAGTGTGGTAGGTTTTCATTGAAGACATGAAAAGGGAGTAAATGACCCAACTTTGACATCCCCAATAGTTTGGTTGAATTCCAAAGACATTTCCACCATATAACAGTGTTGTAATCGTTTACAAAGCATTGGTAAACGATTACGCGAGTGAAATCCAGTGTTTGGACACATTCGTGGGCAACAGGGACCAAAATTTTGAACGCAGAGGACCATCCCCATTAACTGTATTGTCTGTGCATGGAAGTGTTTTATTCGTTTAGGTAAGCAAGAAATATACAATGTATGGCCAACAGTAATGATAATCATTGTATTTCTGTGACCTTCATGACTGCAGTAATAACATAACATCATTAACATAGACATTAACAAAATGTAAGGGTACATTCTTAATAATGCCTTCATCCCAGAAAATGTTGGCGTGCTAATAAAAGTGTATTACAGTTATCCGAGGAATATTTATAAGTTCACCAGTATTAATAAGTATTCCACAAAAGTCTAAATGTTGTTTCCTTGTGTGGAGGATGATGGTTGGTCAGTTGGTGGTGGAACGGAGGATGATTGTTGCTGAGTTGGTGGTGGAACGGAGGATGATGGTTACTGAGTTGGTGGTGGAACGAATTTGCTTAGGATTTCGTTCACCTGGCTAAGCTTTTCTCCCCACATAGGTAGGCGAATAGTTGGTTTAGGTGTTTGCTGAACCAGCTCTATCGTAGGAGGACAAATGTCAGCGGAAAAAACTTTCACTACGTTTCGATGGACGATATTAAGATAGTAGTTTGCTCCAGTTCCACTGAAACATTGTACCTAAAGAAAACGTACATTAATAATATGAATTGTATCAATCAATACACATTAAAAGTCATATTACTTTAGTTAATGTAGAGAAGATTGAGTATCATAACGGAGCCAATTCCAATATTATCTTTATGTTCAGGATCTTGAAGAACTTTCTTGTGCGCCTTCATTGTCCCCGTAGGATCCTGTTCACATTTAATCGTTCATTAGTTGACTTAAATAACAAAATTTGTTCAATAGTAAAAACATTACCTTCAACGTCAGATGCATATCTCCCAAACCATTTGGCTTGCATTCTTTCAATAAGCATGCAACAAATGGAAGGACCTGACATGATTTTGCCTCTTTAAGGTGATTCATGTTCTCCATTTTTTCATCTGTGACTAGTTCTCCATTATATTTAAACAAAGTATTTGCAACATCAATCAACAAATTAATTGCAAAAGCATTATTGGGTTAAGAGCCAGTAACTTTTTTACACTAAAAAGTTGAAAGAAAAAATATTTTTTGCTTGGTGGATTGAACTTGCATTTAATGTGGGTTTTCCTTGCAATTAAGGTGACATTGGAGAGAGAAAACGTACTAAATGCACCATGTTTCAACCAACCACTGTAAACTTCAGTTTGCTCTTCCCTCCAAAACACTTCATCTTCCTACTTTATACAAGAACATTGTGCCTTCCTCCACCAATCTTCATTAAAAAGACGTCTGACTATCTTTTTCTATGGGTTGTTGAGGAAAACATTTAAGAAGGGTGCACTTATTCATTCATTGGAGGTTGTTAAAGAAAGCATGACCTTCATTAAAGGGCACAATAAACTGTAAGTGTGTAGGTCTGGATGTGTGAATACCATGTTTATTCCAGTGAAGGAGCCACTGAAGTTTTTAATTGTTATTATTTGTACATATTAACATTTCTGATTATTCTGTTTGTTGTTAATTACATTTTTTTAATTACATTAAATAAAATTTAAAATTTTATTGTGATATTGTTATTAGCATCAAATATTGATGTTCATTTTTAATTCTCATTTATTAATTGACGTTGCGATATTTTGTACTAATGGTTTGATTTCCACTATGGTCCGGTTCTGTACAGGTTGTTATGATGGATAATATTGCAAGTAATATGAGTGAAGTGGTTAAGTGTAATGAAAATACTGATGTATGACTGAAGTGCCTCACTATTATCTTAATTTGGATGACCCTACTGAAAGTCCTTTGGACGTGGACCCAACAGTGCATATGTGCTTTGATTCAATGCATGATGCCAAAAAATTTTACACAAACTATGCTATTAGACGTGGTTTTGCTGTGCGCACAAGAACATCAAAAAAGGATGAGAACAAAAATGTCAACTACCTCAGATTAGTGTGCTCTAGGGAAGGTAAATATGTTTCCTCAATCAACCCCGAAGTGAAAACACTTCCTAGCCAAACGAAACAATGTCCAGCTGGAATAACGATTTCAAAGAAGGACGACAAATGGTTTATAAGAACTGTCAACTTAGAGCACAGCCATGACCTATGCCCAACTACTTCAAAGTTAATTCCTGGCAATAGGAAATTGAGCATGCAAAGCAAACACACTTTGGAGGTGAATGACGAAGTTGGAGTGCGGATTAATAAGAGTTACCTTAGTATAATGACCGATGCAGGTGGATATGATAACATGGACTTTACGGAACGAGATGCTAGAAACTACATCGGTCAACACAGAAGATCCTTATGTAAGGACGGTGATGGACAAGCACTGTTGCGACACTTTTCGGCAAAGAAAGATTTGAACAAAGAGTTCTATTACGAGATAGAGTTGGATGAAGGCAATAGAATTTGTTCTGTTTTTTGGGCAGATGCGAGAAGTAGAGCAGGCGCTGAAGAATTTGGTGATGTGTTGTGTTTCGACACAACTTATTTAACAAATAAGTATGATATGCCTTTTGCGCCATTCGTTGGAATTAATCATCATGGGCACTCCATATTACTTGGTTGTGGCTTGTTATCGTTCGAAGACACAAACTCTTTTGTGTGGTTGTTCCAATCGTGGTTGAGATGCATGGGTAATAAGGCCCCAATAGGGATTATAACTGATCAATGTAGGGCAATGGCGAATGCAATTGAACAAGTATTTCCAAATACTAGGCATAGATGGTGTTTATGGCACATAATGAAAAAGTTGCCAGAAAAATTTAGTGCTTGTAAACAATATAATAGTATCAAAAGTCATATTAACAAGCTTGTGTATGACTGTGGTTGTCCCACGGATTTTGAAAGTGGTTGGGAAGCACTACTTAGCAGACATGGATTACATCAGAATGAATGGTTATGCACAATGTACGACGACAGACACAAATGGGTCCCTTGTTATTTAAGGAAACATTTTTGGGCTGACATGTCAACTACTCAAAAGAAGTGAGGGGATGAATGCCTTTTCTGATGGATTTATAAATTCAAGCACAACCCTTCAACAATTTGTGGTTCAATATGACAATGCCCTAAGAGTTAAAGCCCAAAAAGAAATTCAAGCCGATTTCTCCTCCCTTAACACGACGGTTGGATGTGGCTCTCAGTCACCAATAGAGAGACAATTTCAACAAGAGTACACACATTCAAAGTTTGAAGAAGTACAAACGGAATTTAGGTCAAGAATGAACTGTTTCATCAAAGACACTGTTAAGGACAACATGTCAAACACTTATACAGTTAAAGAGGAGCGGATGTGGGACGACAAAAGTACAGATCAATTTCATAAAGTAGAGTTTGATCCAATTACCAAAAGTATCACGTGTTCGTGTTTACTCTTTGAGTTTAGGGGCATAATTTGTCGGCATTCCCTTTTGGTTATTGGACAGGAAGATGTTTGTAGTGTGCCCTCAAAATACGTTCTTCGTAGGTGGAGCAAGAATATCCGTAGAAGACACACTTTGATTAGAGCAGCGTATATTAATTCCAGTCTTCAACCTACCATGCAAAGATACCAAAGTTTGTGCAAAACATTCTACGAAATTGCTGAGGTAACATGTGAGTCAAAACCTGTTTCTAAGGAGTTGGAGAAAGAACTTGATATGTTGCGTAAAAAGTTTGGATGCAGTTCAACGATGACAAATAACATAGTTAGTGATGGAGGCGAACTGCGTTACGACAATGTGGTACCCGGTTCCATACAACAAACCATTGGTAAAAGTGGTGATTTACTTGTCCGTAGTCCTATAACATTGAAACGGAAGGGCCGACCTCGCACTAATAGGTTAAAGTTAGCCGTTGAGAAACGGGCCAAAAAAGGAAAAAGTGCCTCAACTCAAAAGACTTCAAGAACATTCATTGAACAATGTGTGAGTATTTCAGTTCTTTGTTTGTCCATTTTTAACTTGTGTGGATTTATGTCAAATTTAGTCTAATTATAATTGTGTTCATTTAGGGGACAACATTACCTAACGTAACACAAAGTGAGGAACACATGCAATTTGGATCCCAATCTTACCAATGCTACGATGTATCACAACAATCCAACATCACTCAATCTGGATTTATGTCCTTGTTAAATGTTGTACACAACAACTATGATGACAACATTGTTTGATGTATAAAAATGACTGAATGTGAAATGAAGTTATCTTTTTTGTGTTAAGGAATACCTTGATTTCTATTTTGTCGTCATTGTTATCACCACCACTGGTAATCGATTACTAGGTGGGTGTAAACGATTACAACACCAGCCTAGGACTTAATTGCCCTCTGTCCAATGTGGTGTCCCCACGTCCCCCTAATAACTTCTCCTGCACTGTCAATTTAACTACCCACTACTGCCACTTTACGATTTGGGATTTTTTCAACTTGCACATCACTTCCTACATATACCCACCCTACCATAATTATTGTCCAACTAAGAACCCTAACAAAACGACAATGGGTGATCGCGCTAAAAAGAAACAAAAGCCATCTTCTTCCCTTGGGGGTGGACGTCGGCAACAACGCAGTCCGACACCATCCCCACCACCATCATCACCATACTCAGTGAATGACCTATTTTCGTCTAACGAACAACAGCAGAAATTTGCTAAGCATTTTGTCAATCGAGAAGTATTAGAAAGCAAATTCTTAGACGTGAAGGACTTTGAAGGATCAAATTTCCAATTCTATCAGGTATTGTGTGATGTTGGCCTGAAGGAATTTGTTTCCTTGAGATCTTCTTTCTACCCGAAATTAGTGAGAATGTTTTACAACAACATGGTCATTTCTGATACTGGTGTTATTCGAACAGAGGTGAAACGGGTGAAAATAAAAATTAGCCCTAAACTCTTTAATGAGATTACTTCCCTCTCATCCAATGGTGCTCGTTTTGAAGGACGAATTGTGGATGACTGGAAAGAGCACTATAATTCCCTAAATGGTAGGGAATTTGTCCGTAGAGATGATGCTTAAATACTTCCAAGGTTTACTGCAGGGCAAATGAAGGTTCAATAGAGGATTCTTCATTACGTGCTTACAAGGATCTTAATTCCTTGCTCAACCAACATTGGACAGGCAACTGAAGAGGATATTATGCTGATCTGGGCCCTTTTCAATGGGATGGAAATTAACTGGGGACATCTTATCAGGTACAAGATGAAGAAGGCATTAAAGGACAACGCCAAACTACCTTATCCCTATTTGATAACAATGTTTTTGGAACGCTTTGAAATTCCTTATAACAATGATCCTGTGACAGAAATTAAGTTTAAGCAAAGGATGGGATTTGATACTATTCGGTCATTTGGTTATGTGCAAAACGAAGACGGAGAGTGGGTACAAAAAGAAAATAACCCCAATGTTGAAGATGAAGAGAATGATGAAGGCAGTTGTTCTACAACACTAAGTGATGTTATGAACCGCATAGATCAAATGCAAACATTCGTCGCCGCTAGATTCGATGGATTACAAACTCGTTTTGATCAAATGGAGAGTACGATGGGAACAAGATATGACAACTTTCAAACGCAATTTGGAAACATCGACACGGCCATTGGGAGCATGGAGGAGGAACTGCAGCACCTCCGCATGCGCTTTGATAATGCTCCTCAACCTTGAATTGTGGTTCTTTCTCTTTGTTTATTGAAATCATGAACTGTAATGGTCTTTTTATTTTCATTACTTAGTCTTTATTTCAGTAATTTTTTGTTATTATTAATCAAAGTTGTGGTGAAGAATGTATCAATGAAACCAAAGGATGTTATTATTAATGCAATATTTCGAAAGTAGTTTGTGTCCACAATATGGTCCGCTACGTTATGATTACTGGTTCCTGCAGAGGGACTTTGTGTCCAAAAATGAAATTTGCCTCGCGTAATCGTTTACAATGACAGTGTAAACGATTACAATTAAAAATTTTCGCGCAGAGGTTAAATGGTTCACTGTGTTTGAGTTCCAATGACATTCGTACTGTCATTACTTATATTCTTTATTATTCCATTAACTCTAACGATTGACCGGTACAATTATTTAAGTTCCAATGCGTTTTTATTCATATGTTTGACCACTTTCAATGTGGTTGGAAAGTCTCTTGACGGCATTAATAGTGCATTGAAGCCCATTCAAAGGTCCAACATTATCATAAAGGCATTCAAACTGTTTTGTAAACTTTTACACAACATTTAATGGACTTCTTTAACCAAAGCAGTTTCCTAGAAGTTAAGGAAGAACATATGTGCCTATAAATTTGAGAGGTTTCATTGTACTTAACAAAGACAAACACTAACGCATCACCACGTTATTTTCTTGTTTAGGAAAGCATGGCATCATCATCAACTCAACAAACGTCTACAATGTTGTGGGAATTCGTCACCATCCACCTGAAAGATATGGTAAAAATCTTGTTGTGCTTATAGAACGTTTTAAATTACTCTTACTTTCACACCTACCATTGTAGGATTTTGGCTATGTGGATAGGCACTTTGCTGCGGCCTTCGAGAATGAATTAGGAACAACGTGGACGCTGTTGGACAATCATGGTCAAATGCACTACGTTACTTACAACATGAACACCTTACATCCAAGAATTACAACTGGATGGACTTCCATGAGAGACATATACCATGGAAGGCTTGATGATGCGCACATCACCTTCCAATATTTGGGTCACAACCATTTCAACATTATAATTTATTTTGGTCCTTGCACCAACAGTAGTAGGGAATATTTCATTCATCAATCTACCTATGATCCTGAGTCCTCATTATTCGCTGTCAAATTGACTAAATCACAATGTCAAGGAAGTCATTTGGTACGCATGCAATTGTTAAAGTTAAGCAAAATAATTTTCATGAGTATTATACATTCACTTATTATTGGTTCTTTTGCAGGACTTGCGAACCAATTTTGGGAATGCAATCAGGAACAACGACTTATAAGCCCAGTTTCGCCTGGCCCATAAGCCCAGTTTCTACACTGGCCCCCCAAGCCCAGTTTCTACACTGGCCCATAAGCCCAGTTTCACCTGGCCCCTAAGCCCAATTTCCATATTGGCCCTTAAGCCCAGCTTCGCCTGGCCCATAAGCCCAGTTTCTACACTGGCCCATAAGCCCAGTTTCTACACTGGCCCCTCAAGCCCAGTTTCTACACTGGCCCATAAGCCCAGTTTCACCTGGCCCCTAAGCCCAATTTCCATATTGGCCCTTAAGCCCAGCTTCGCCTGGCCCATAAGCCCAGTTTCTACACTGGCCCATAAGCCCAGTTTCTACACTGGCCCATAAGCCCAGTTTCACCTGGCCCTTAAGCCCAATTTCCATATTGGCCCATAAGCCCAGTTTCGCCTGGCCCCTAAGCCCAATTTCCATATTGGCCCATAAGCCCAGTTTCGCCTGGCCCCTAAGCCCAATTTCCATATTGGCCCATAAGCCCAGTTTCGCCTGGCCCATAAGCCCAGTTTCTACACTGGCCCAGAAGCCTAGTTTCTACACTGGCACCCAAAGCCCAGTTTCTACACTGGCACCCAAAGCCCAGTTTCTACACTGGCACCCAAAGCCCAGCTTCCATACTGGCCCCCGAGTTTTTATTCTTTCTCTTTCTCTACTGAAACCCAGACGAAATTAGTGTTTCTATCTTTACTTAACTTTTACTCTGATAATACGAAAATAGCAAATTTTCATATTATCCAGTAATATATGTTTTATTTTTTTATTTTACTTTATTTTGTCCTATGTGTTTTATGATTTTAATTTTGTTTTTATTATTTTATTTGGATTTATATTATTTAATTTGTTGTTCATTTTTTTATTAGTTTTTCTTTTCTTTTTTATTTTATTTCCTTTTTATTATTTAGGGTTATTGTATTTTTATCTCTTTTTTTACGTTAGTTTATTTATTTATTTAGTTTTATTTTTATCTATTGTTACTTTAATATTCTATGTTACCTTAATTAATTTTGTGTTACTTTATGTTAAAAGTTGTAGAAAACAAAACTAAAAAAAAATAAAGAAAAGAAAAGGAAAACGTGAAAAGAAAGAAAAAAAAAGTAGATTTCGTCGTGTATGCAAACGACAGCAGGGGCGCGAGGCAACGGTTTTTGGCAGACGCAGTCCGGGTGATGGTAGGGAACGTTTTCAAAATTGGGAGAGAACGTTTGCAAATTGGCAGAGGCGATTTGGTTTTGGCGGCAGCAAACCATTTCTGTAAGCAACAAGGTTTGGGGGAGGGGATAAGAGGATCAAGACAAAAAGAAAGAGGAACCAATTTCTCTGCTCTCCAACACCATTTCCATCCTCAATTAACATTCCATCCAGCACTGACACCATCGTCTCTCACAAGCACCATTACCTCTCACACTCACCACGCCAGAAGGCTCTCCATTCCTATGGTCATCAGGACACCCGTAATCACACTCCATGGCCGAGGTTCCTTCCTGAACTCCATTCCTTCAATACCTTCTCCTGACCCCCAACAGTCACCATAACGCGTCATAAGGCACGGTGATCGTACCTGAAGGCAATCAATCTTCCCTTTCCTCCATTCGGTCGAGCACTTGAAATAAAAGAAAAAACCCACTCATTCATGACCATGATACCAACCCATTCAACCATTCCCACTGGAACACTAACTTGCATTCATCTACAACAAAAATGAAGTTCAGCGATGAAGGAGGATCCATCTGAAACAAAAGGACTTGACTGCATCAGGATATCATCACAAGGTAGAGAAGACTCATCAGAGGCTGAGAGGGTGGATTCGTGGACGTCCTCACTGCTGGCGCCAATTACATTATTCTCGTTGCAGCAGTTCCTGAGGATGTTCAACAGCGCATAAGACTTCAAGAGGTAAGCTCACGATGTCTGTTGCATTTTATCTTGTCTTAAGCTTGATTTTGTTCGACTTGAGTATGAATATGATGTGAATATCTTTGTTTTTCCGTCATCGCCCAAGGCCTATCACGTTTTCTCTTTAACCCGAACTTCTATCTGCATTTTTGTTGTTCATTGATGATCTCCGTCCTTACCCAGCCCACCATCACCACATCTTCATACCCCATCTTCTCTTGGCCATAGCGTAACTGCCACCCCATCTGAACCGTCCCACGCTCACCGTCACAGCCTCATTCACGATTCCATTTTACCCGAACCCAAGCATAACACCTTCTTGATCAAACCTGCGCAAAGCCACAAAAATCACCAAGAACAAAAATCAACTCACGGCCCCACTCACAAGCTTGTGAAGACACGCCCCTGCACCGTCCATCACACCTTCAACCACTCAATTTTACTCAATCCATAAGGAAACACAAAGAACCATTCTTGTGCATCACTAATCCACAAATTCATCTCCATTAATCTTCGTAAACCCCACACACACAACATCATACCATCACCAAACCGAGCCATTCTCGCAGCTACTAACCCATTGTTCACCCCAATCACCACTTCAGTTGAAACGAAACTCATACAGATTCACAGGAACACCACAGTGTGTTCCACTTACCTTTCACTCGCGCTTACTGAGGCCAGCAACCAAATTCAGATTCGGAACATGGGGCGTTTCGCCGGCAGCGAGAACTGTGAGCCTTTTGACTTAGATTCGGTCCGTGAGAGGAGGAAAAGGTTGAGTGTCTAAACAAGTGGGAAGGGTGCGATTCTGTCCGGCTTGGGATCGCAGAGTTCGATGCTGGGAGGATTAATGTCGTGGTACGGTGGCCGGCGGTGATGAAGGCAGGCGACGTGATCCTAGGGCTTCAGGGCCATTCTGTTGTGGCAGCTCGTGTCGGCGATGACAGGGTACACCACGAACGGCGAGGGCGCCTCCTTCTTGCACGCAGAGAGGAGCCGGGAATGGTTAAACGCCGTGGCTGGTGGTGGTCGACGGCGACGCCTTGATCGGAATGGGGATCCGTCGCGGCGGCTGGTTGGAGTGGGCAGCAGCATGCGCCTGTGCAGGGGATGCAAACCTGGGTTGCTTGCTCGGAGAGGAGACCTTGGGTCTCATGTGGTTTTGAGTCAAAGTTTTCAATGAGTTGAAGAGAGTGAGAACCCCTATGGGGTTTCTGAGCTTGAGAGTGAAGAGTGTCTGGGCCAGCCCAAACCAAACAAAAAACACTTTTCCCGCACCCCCTATTTTCATCCTCGCAACCCCATTTTCCCTTTTGGCTCCACTGTTTTCCTATTCATCACTTTCTCTTTGTGGGGCTTAGGCCCACTTCAATTTAAGTTTAAATTTCCTTTGCGCAGCACCTGTTCCCACTCTTTACCACCCCTTTTCACATGGGCTTAGATCCAGTATGTGATTTAGCTGAAATTAGATTTGCACACCCTATTTTTCATTCCCACACCCCCGACCACTTGGGTTTAGGCCCAATCAGCTTTTTAAGACAACTTTTATTTTCATTTTATTATTTTATTTTTACTCTTTATTTTTATTTAGTAATTTACCTATTTTATTTTATCTATTTTTTATGTAAATATTAAAAATTTACAAAAAACAACAAAAATATTTTTAAAAGGTTTAAGCACACGTGCGACCATTCTGTCTGCCTTGTGCTAAAAATCTTTTTCTTCTTCTTTAAAAAATCATAAATTGTTTTAAAGGGTTTAAGCATAAGTGCGACCATTCTGTCTGCCTTATGCTAAAATCCTTTTTCTTCCTCTTTAAAACAAAATCATAAATTGTTTTAAAAGGTTTAAGCACAAGTGCGACCATTCTGTCGGCCTTATGTTGAAAACCTTTTTCTTCCTTATACAAAAAATCTTCAAATACAAAAAAAAAGAAAAACACCTAAGTTTCCAAACAACAATCAATCTATTTCCCAGAACTACGTGATCCTTGATTCTCCACCAAGGGTGGAGATACGTAGGAGCAAGGCTAGTCCTTGTCAGGTTCACTTCCCAAAAATCCAAATATTTTCCAATCTGATTTTCTCAATAATTTCACAAAAATAAAAAATATTTTTTTTGTTTTCTTTAGATTTTTATTTTTAGGGGAAATTAAACGTTTTGCAAACCACATCAAATTCGCATATTTAATTAAAGGTACTACCTTCGGGCAGGCGTTGTAGGGTGCTAACACCTTCCCTACACGTAACCGACTCCCGAACCTAAAATCCGGTTTTCGCAGACCATGCTTTATCTTATTATGGTTTTTCCGTTGTTTTCCAGAATAAACTATGGTGGCGACTCCAAAATATCTTTTTCAGAACTTGTTTTCCTTTTTTGGATCGTCGTCGTCCCGTTGCGATTTTCCGGTTGCGACAGATGGCGACTCCACTGGGGACTTCATGAGAGTCAAGCCATTTAATTAACTACGCGAATTCGATGTGGTTTTGTTTGGTGTTTTTTCTCCCCCTTTTTGTTTGTTTTGTCTTGTTTGATTTTTGAAATAATTGCATGCAAATGATTGTTGGATATTGAACCCTAGGGTAGAAAACATGATATATTTGCCTGGGAAATTTTCTGGTTGTTTTGCAGGTGAGGGTTTGAGTGCATTGCATTCTCCCTTCACACACACACATATTATGCATCTATTGAGTGAGGCCCTATACTCGGGTCTGAGTGCAGTTTAGAAATAGAGGGGTTGTGTAGCGGTGCCACTTGGGCCATACTGCCTGTTTGGCTATCGTGAGAACCCCAGCTAGAGTCTGTTCTCTCCATTTGTGCCTTCACACCTAGTTGATTACTCGACTGTTGTGGAGATGCTGTGAAGGGGGCCATAGCTCTAGTGACCATTGACCTCTAGGATCAGGTGACCATCCTTGTGAGGTTGCATATACTTGACCCCCAATCTGAAGCGCCGAACCTTTATTTAGGGCACAAAGGGAGATGGGTGCAGCCTCATAATCCTCACTTTTACATAATAAAAGCAAGCACCTTGTTTCTTTATCTTTTTATATGTCTCTTTCCCTTTCTTTCTTTCTTTTTCTCATGCATTTTTAATTGGTTCTAGTCAGGAAATTATAAACTTGTGACTAAACCTTCGAGATAAAATGGAAATTAACATGAGATCTGAAGTCAAGTGGGGTTCAAGTTCAGGCATTTTGAAGGGAAGGATAGCCATTGAAGCAGAGGAAGGTAGTATGGATGGTTTGAGAGAACTGGTGAAGAAAATGAATACTACCCAAAAGGATACATTCAGGAGGGAGAATGGGAATTTATTGGGCCTGTTAGAGGTGGAAGTTCAAACATCAGCAATTACCACCTTAGCCCAATACTATGACCTACCACTAAGATGTTTCACATTTCAGGATTTTCAATTGGTGCCAACGGTGGAAGAATTCGAGCAAATCTTAGATATACCTCTTGAGGGAAGAACTCCATACAACTACCTGGGGCAATATATCCCTGTGTTGCAGCTAGCAAGAATCATGAAATTACACCCTATGCAGTTGGAAAGTGAGTTCACAACCAAGGGTAAAGTGAGAGGCCTTCCTCAAGAATACCTAGAGAGGTACTTGCATCATTTGGCTGAAGAGGAAAAGTGGAAAACATTTATTGATGTATTGGCCCTTATCCTCTATGGTGTCATGCTTTTTCCCAATGTCAAGAACTTCGTCGACAACGCCGCCATAAATGCATTTGTGGGATACAAAGATCGCTCTGAGAATCCGGTCACCGCTGTCCTAGCTGAAGTTTATGGGACCCTTAATCATTGTTATGAGATAAAGGGAGGACGAATGTTATGTTGCTTGCCAGTGTTGTATGTGTGGTTTGTCTCTCGGGTGATTGAGAACTCCTTGAATGCCACATGTCCCGTGGATGAGCTACTGCAGTGTAAACCAAATATGAAAGGGGAATATGAATGGGCACAACTCTGTGCAAGTCTAAATGTGGAGCAAGTTAAATGGAATGTCCTTTGGATGCAAAGATCGCAAATCATATTTTATTGTGGGAGGTACCCTAATGTACCCCTCATGGGTATCCGGTGTTGCATTAATTATAATCATGTGCTAGCACAAAGGCAATTTGGGTATCCTCTGAGAGGAGCACCTACTTCTGCATCTCTTGCCACATTGCAGATCTATTATGAGGAAGGAACCTTTGCTGAGGCGCTGCGTCAAATTAGGGATGCTTGGGGCAACGTTGTTCGTGCAAAAATGGACCCAGGGCCATGGACTGTCGATGAGGGAATTCCTTACAGCCATTGGATTGCAGAAAGGGTTAAGACAGTGAGGCTGCCTTTCAAGTTAATTTCTCTTAACCCGGATTGTGAAGAGCAACGTCAAAAGGCTGAAGGTGAGGTGGTACAATTGTTGAAGGCCGAATTAGAGCGGATGAAGCTGGAAAATACCAAGTTGAACAGTGATCTTCAAAATCTACAACATGATTATGCGAATCTTAATCAAGTTAGTGTGGAAAACGATGAAGCGTATGAAGCGTTGTTGATGAGACAAACGCAAAAGCTAGCAGCAGCTAAGCTGAAGCTAACCTTGAAAGACCGGGAATATGGTATAATTGAGACATCAAAGCATGTTATGAAGCAGATGTGTGATGAGTTCAAGAGGGATAAAGAAAAAGCACTGGAGGACTCGCACAAAATGCGTGTCAGAGCGGACAACGCCGAACAACAGGCTAAAGCAGTAGTGGAAAAATTGAAGAAGGAACGTTGGCATCGGGCTGAAACAGAGAAGAAACATCGAGAGTTGATGAATCAGATGAAGGAGTATATTATTGAACAGGGGCAGGTTACAGAGAACTGGAGGAGAAGTTTCTCACAGCTAGCCTCCCTTGCTAATGAAGCCATTAAAGATGTCCCTGAGTTACTGGTTGATGCTGAGTCTGCAATGCCGATCTTTAACCCAGCGAAGAAGGTTGAAACTTTCCTCAATTACTGCAAAAAGCTGATGAGAGAAATGAAGAATGTGATGGCTAAGGCTCGTGATAGTTAATCAAGATTTTGTACCTTCGATGTGACGAACTTTAATGTTGTGGACGTTTATGAACTGTCCTATTGACTTTGTTTCATGTTAATTTCCAGACTATCCATTTGCCAATGTTTTCACATCTTTATAATTTCTGACTATAGTATTTGCATCACTTTGTTTTTTCTCTTTTGCTTTTCGTTTTATTTTCTTTTTCTTAATTTATTTCATCTAATGAAATTCAGTTAAAAAATAATAATACGGCTAAGTCTCCAAGACACCCTAAAAGGCACGAACCAGTGAAAAATCATGGAGAACCAAGAAGAAGTTCAAGAGGGGATGAAAGTCGATATCTAACAACTGAAGGGACAAATGAGCCAAATCCTAGAGGCTCTGAATGCATTACAAAGCCTTGGACATTCGCGGGCACCACGACCACAGCAAAGAGCATCATAGGCGCAAACTTTCCCTCCTTACGGTCTTCCTCCAAACTACACCCCACCCTCAGTAGTAGACTTGGTGCATGTTTTCACCCAAAAGGCCGAAGGTGACACAGTTGAAGCAGAAGACGAGCTCGGGGCAGCCATTGCCCTGGTTCATGAGGAGACAACCCAATCAGGCATGGAGGGTGTGATAATGACAAAGCAACCCGAGATTAAGCCTTCACTTTATGTCATTATGCCAGCAAAGTTTGAGGACGACAAAAGTGCATTAGAAATGCTTGAGAAAAGGTTGAGAGCCATAGAGGGCGAAGGAAGTTTTGAATTTGGAGACGCTAGAAAACTATGTTTGGTTCCTGATGTGGTAATACCTCCAAAGTTCAAGTTGCCAGAGTTTGAGAAATATCGGGGAAACACTTGCCCAAGGAGTCACATTACCATGTACTGCAGAAAAATGGCAGCCTATGCTCATGATGAGAAGCTTTTGATTCACTTCTTCCAAGAAAGTTTAACTGGCGTGGCTCTAAATTGGTACATGCGTCTGGAGACCACTCACATCCACTCATGGAAAGACCTGGTTGATGCGTTCCTAAGGCAGTATGAATATAATGAAGATCTAATACCTGACAGAGTACAACTGCAGAACATGGTGAAGAAAGAGTCTGAATCATTCAGAGAATATACACAAAGGTGGAGAGAAATAGTTGCTCAAGTAGAACCGCCTTTGAGTGACAAGGAGATGACAACCATATTTCTGAATACTCTACAACCACCATTTTATGAGCACATGATAAGCAGTGTCTCCTCGAGCTTTACTGATATAGTAATAATTGGAGAAAGGGTTGAGGGTGGCATAAGAAGTGGAAAAATTGCACTAGATCCAAATCTGGTGGCAAGTCTGAATGAGTATGGTCCTGGACAGGAAGAAAATAGAAAGATGTCGCATTCCTATGGGTCCAATCGAGACATTGAGCGAGGAGATTACAATCGGAATGAGAAGGTCGTCAATTTCACTCCTATCCCCATGACCTATACAGAGCTACTGCCAGATCTTCTCCGCAATAACCTCATAGAGGTTTGTCCCACCAGGCCTATACGACCTCCTTACCCAAAGAAGTATGATATAAAGGTTAGTTGTGATTATCATGGAGGAGCTCGTGGGCATTCAACAGAGGCATGCAAGGCTCTAAAGCAAAAGGTCCAATCTTTGATCGATTCAGGATGTGTCAAGTTTGAAGAAAGTCAACCCAGCACCGAGGCAAGGCGTAAGTTCGCCTCTGCAAATGTTGTAGACAAGTGAAGAGAACTTTGGGACTATATAGAAAAACATGGGTTATTGTAAAGACTGAAATTGATGCTGCTTTGCTTTTGTTTTGAATTGTCACACTGTAAGGGCTATGCTCATTGATATTGTGCCCTCGTTTGGGGCTTTTAATGTGAACTTTCATTACGCGGTTTCTCCAAGGTTTACTGGAAATCATGTCCTAATAAGGTGTCGTGGATAAAACAAAAGCCGCAAATAATAAAATGAAAAAATGGAGGCAATCTTGAGTCGCTTGTTTTTCTTGCAAATCGTCAAACTCTTATTTTTCAAAAATAGCAAAAAAAAGAAACGGATGATCAAAAACAAAAGTTGGAGTGTCAGACTTTTCCGAGGTCAGGTGTCTAATAAAAATAACAATTTGACGTTTCCTTTTTAGACGTTTGTGCACATATTGCTTGAAAACCTTCACGCTTCAGTTTTCCCGAAATAAAGGATCGTCCCTAACAAACATTGTCACTGCCCTCAATAACAAAGTAAAATTTACACTGGGGCAGATTGGCCTGGCCAAAAGTTTTCTCGCTTGCGCTAGTAGGGTGATCCCCGAATCCATTGAGACAAAGAGAAAGTATAAAAAAAAACAAAAAAAAAAGAATTTTCAAAAAAATAAGTTCCCTAGATTGAAAACCCGAAAGGACGGTCTAGAAAGGAAGAGAAAAAAAGAAAAATAGACTCATGTTGAGGTCATCTAGTCGTAAACTTAATCTTTTGAAAATAAAGCAATCAAAATTTGAAATGATGTGTGGCCTTCTTTTCTTTATCCAAAAAGCAAAAAAATATGTATCCATTGCTACCCTGTTTGAGCCAAAAAAAATTTCTTTTTCAAAATTATCCCCAAGCAAGGGTTAATCAGGTAGGAGTCAATTCTTGATGCAAATGAAGAGCACTCATTGATCAAAAGAAGAGAATTCAGCAAGAAGAGTAAACTAGAAAAAAAAAACAAAAATGGAACAAAAATCACGAAGTGATGTTGAGCAAAAAGAATGAAAACCAAGGTTCAAGGAAAATAACAAAGTGCACAAAAAGTTAAATAGTTGATGCAATGCCTAGATGGTAACCCTTGTTTCAAAAAATAACCAACAAACATCCATTTGGGCCTTTATACCCTTTCTTCTAATACCTTTTAGCCCATAGCCACGTTACAAGTTTAATAAAGTCCACGCAGATTGAATAATGATCGCTCAAATTTTCATAAAGCTTAATTTTGCGATAAGGCGAATTGACATTCAATATGTCGTAAAAAAAAAGTTGAAAATGAATGAACGAAAAAGAAGAAAGAAAAAGTAATGTCTCAGGAAGAGGGGATCATCCTACCATTTAGCCAGAAGCACTCAAAAAGAAAATCAAACCAATTGGGACCATCCTTTCAGCCAATCTTTTTCATGCCAACTTCCCCTTCCAAACAGAACCCTACGCTAAAGAAAAAAACTGGGGCAGCTAGGTGAATCTCACCATGCGTCTTTGCCCTGAAATCCATCAACCCATAATCTCGAGACTGGGGCAGCTTTGCGAATACCATTTGAAATGGTCATCCTATTTTCCATAAATCCAAACTCTAGACCTCTTTTCCCAAACCCTAAACCGGGGCAAAGTTTTTGGTACATCATGTTTGTCTTAACACTCACATATTACATCTCCTTTGATGATTATAGTGCCCCTGTGCCCGTCCCAGCCTACCAAAAAATCTAAACAGTTCCCATTCTCTTCAAAACCATCTTTCTTGCCAATAAATTCAAGCATGTGTGCACTGATGTCAAGAAAGAGAGAGTCAAGCGTATAATCACATCTGACATTAGACCTCAGATGTATGACATTCCTCAGTTTTCAAAAAAAAAAAGGATCAGTTTGATTGCAAGTAAGACAGTCGACTCAAGCGAAAAGAAATCGAAAAGAAATGCAAAACAAAGCAAATGTTTTCATCAATGCAAAAAGAATTTTTTTCGGATCAAAACCTTCTTCATTCATATGAATGGTTATCAGATCCTTCTTCAAAAATACAAAAAAAATAATAACAATTCTGTTTTTCCTTGCAAGCCATATTGACTCTGGTTGATCGTGCTTTTTCTCTTATATTGGTGGTTTCAACACCCTCATGTCTTTGCAACAATCAAATTTTTGTCGAAAAACACCAAAACATTTCACAAAGCTACAAGTTTCATCTGACAATTTCAAATTTCAAAAGCCCAGTCTCATCTGGCAAATTTCAAATTTCATAAGCCCAGTTTCTACACTGGCCCACCAAGCCCAATTTCCACATTGGCCCATAAGCCCAGTTTCACCTGGCCCATAAGCCCAGTTTCTACACTGGCCCATAAGCCCAGTTTCACCTGGCCCCTAAGCCCAATTTCCATATTGGCCCTTAAGCCCAGCTTCGCCTGGCCCATAAGCCCAGTTTCTACACTGGCCCATAAGCCCAGTTTCTACACTGGCCCATAAGCCCAGTTTCACCTGGCCCCTAAGCCCAATTTCCATATTGGCCCATAAGCCCAGTTTCGCCTGGCCCCTAAGCCCAATTTCCATACTGGCCCATAAGCCCAGTTTCGCCTGGCCCCTAAGCCCAATTTCCATATTGGCCCATAAGCCCAGTTTCGCCTTCATAAGCCCAGTTTCTACACTGGCCCATAAGCCCAGTTTCTACACTGACACCCAAAGCCCAGTTTCCATACTGGCCCCCGAGTTTTTATTCTTTCTCTTTCTCTACTGAAACCCAGACGAAATTAGTGTTTCTATCTTTACTTAACTTTTACTCTGATAATACGAAAATAGCAAATTTTCTTATTATCCAGTAATATATGTTTTGTTTTTTTATTTTACTTTATTTTGTCCTATGTGTTTTATGATTTTAATTTTGTTTTTATTATTTTATTTGGATTTATATTATTTAATTTGTTGTTCATTTTTTTATTAGTTTTTCTTTTCTTTTTTATTTTATTTCATTTTTATTATTTAGGGTTATTTTATTTTTATCTCTTTTTTTACGTTAGTTTATTTATTTATTTAGTTTTATTTTTATCTATTGTTACTTTAATATTCTATGTTACCTTAATTAATTTTGTGTTACTTTATGTTAAAAGTTGTAAAAAACAAAACTAAAAAAAAAATAAAGAAAAGAAAAGGAAAACGTGAAAAGAAAGAAAGAAAAAGTAGATTTTGTCGTGTATGCAAACGACAGCAGGGGCGCGAGGCAACGGTTTTTGGCAGACGCAGTCCGGATGATGGCAGGGAACGTTTTCAAAATTGGGAGAGAACGTTTGCAAATTGGCAAAGGCGATTTGGTTTTGGCGGCAGCAAACCATTTCTGTAAGCAACAAGGTTTGGGGGAGGGGATAAGAGGATCAAGACAAAAAAAAAGAGGAACCAATTTCTCTGCTCTCCAACACCATTTCCATCCTCAATTAACATTCCATCCAGCATTGACACCATCGTCTCTCACAAGCACCATTACCTCTCACACTCACCACGCCAGAAGGCTCTCCATTCCTATGGTCATCAGGACACCCGTAATCACACTCCATGGCCGAGGTTCCTTCCTGAACTCCATTCCTTCAATACCTTCTCCTGACCCCCAACAGTCACCATAACGCGTCATAAGGCACGGTGATCGTACCTGAAGGCAATCAATCTTCCCTTTCCTCCATTCGGTCGAGCACTTGAAATAAAAGAAAAAAACCACTCATTCATGACCATGATACCAACCCATTCAACCATTCCCACTGGAACACTAACTTGCATTCATCTACAACAAAAATGAAGTTCAGCGATGAAGGAGGATCCATCTGAAACAGAAGGACTTGACTGCATCAGGATATCATCACAAGGTAGAGAAGACTCATCAGAGGCTGAGAGGGTGGATTCGTGGACGTCCTCACTGCTGGCGCCAATTACATTCTTCTCGTTGCAGCAGTTCTTGAGGATGTTCAACAGCGCATAAGACTTCAAGAGGTAAGCTCACGATGTCTGTTGCATTTTATCTTGTCTTAAGCTTGATTTTGTTCGACCTGAGTATGAATATGATGTGAATATCTCTGTTTTTCCGTCATCGCCCAAGGCCTATCACGTTTTCTCTTTAACCCGAACTTCTATCTGCATTTTTGTTGTTCATTGATGATCTCTGTCCTTACCCAGCCCACCATCACCACATCTTCATACCCCATCTTCTCTTGGTCACAGCGTAACTGCCACCCCATCCGAACCGTCCCACGCTCATCGTCACAGCCTCATTCACGATTCCATTTTACCCCAACCCAAGCATAACACCTTCTTGATCAAACCTGCGCAAAGCCACAAAAATCACCAAGAACAAAAATCAACTCACGGCCCCACTCACAAGCTTGTGAAGACACGCCCCTGCACCGTCCATCACACCTTCAACCACTCAATACCAAGCTCCATTTTTACTCAATCCATAAGGAAACACAAAGAACCATTCTTGTGCATCACTAATCCACAAATTCATCTCCATTAATCTTCGTAAACCCCACACACACAACATCATACCATCACCAAACCGAGCCATTCTCGCAGCTACTAACCCCTTGTTCACCCCAATCACCACTTGAGTTGAAACGAAACTCATACAGATTCACAGGAACACCACAGTGTGTTCCACTTACCTTTCACTCGCGCCTACTGAGGCCAGCAACCAAAGTCAGATTCAGAACATGGGGCGTTTCGCCGGCAACGAGAACTGTGAGCCTTTTGACTTAGATTCGGTCCGTGAGAGGAGGAAAAGGTTGAGTGTCTAAACAAGTGGGAAGGGTGTGATTCTGTCCGGCTTGGGATCGCAGAGTTCGATGCTGGGAGGATTAATGTCGTGGTACGGTGGCCGGCGGTGATGAAGGCAGGCGACGTGATCCTAGGGCTTCAGGGCCATTCTGTGGTGGCGACTCGTGTCGGCGATGACAGGGTACACCACGAACGGCGAGGGCGCCTCCTTCTTGCACGCAGAGAGGAGCCGGGAATGGTTAAACGCCGTGGCTGGTGGTGGTCGACGGCGACGCCTTGGACGGAATGGGGATCCGTCGCGGCGGCTGGTCGGAGTGGGCAGCAGCATGCGCCTGTGCAGGGGATGCAAACCTGGGTTGCTTGCTCGGAGAGGAGACCTTGGGTCTCATGTGGTTTTGAGTCAAAGTTTTCAATGAGTTGAAGAGAGTGAGAACCCCTATGGGGTTTCTGAGCTTGAGAGTGAAGAGTGTCTGGGCCAGCCCAAACCAAACAAAAAACACTTTTCCCGCACCCCCTATTTTCATCCTCGCAACCCCATTTTTCCTTTTGGCTCCACTGTTTTCCTATTCATCACTTCCTCTTTGTGGGGCTTAGGCCCACTTCAATTTAAGTTTAAATTTCCTTTGCGCAGCACCTGTTCCCACTCTTTACCACCCCTTTTCACATGGGCTTAGATCCAGTATGTGATTTAGCTGAAATTAGATTTGCACACCCTATTTTTCATTCCCACACCCCCGGTCACTTGGGTTTAGGCCCAATCAGCTTTTTAAGAAAACTTTTATTTTCATTTTATTATTTTATTTTTACTCTTTATTTTTATTTAGTAATTTACCTATTTTATTTTATCTATTTTTTATGTAAATATTAAAAATTTACAAAAAATAACAAAAATATTTTTAAAAGGTTTAAGCACACGTGCGACCATTCTGTCTGCCTTGTGCTAAAAATCTTTTTCTTCTTCTTTAAAAAATCATAAATTGTTTTAAAGGGTTTAAGCATAAGTGCAACCATTGTGTCTGCCTTATGCTAAAAACCTTTTTCTTCCTCTTTAAAACAAAATCATAAATTGTTTTAAAAGGTTTAAGCACAAGTGCGACCATTCTGTCGGCCTTATGTTGAAAACCGTTTTCTTCCTTATACAAAAAATCTTCAAATACAAGAAAAAAGAAAAACACCTAAGTTTCCAAACAACAATCAATCTATTTCCCAGAACTACGTGATCCTTGATTCTCCACCAAGGGTGGAGATACGTAGGAGCAAGGCCAGTCCTTGTCAGGTTCACTTCCCAAAAATCCAAATATTTTCCAATCTGATTTTCTCAATAATTTCACAAAAATAAAAAATATTTTTTTTTGTTTTCTTTAGATTTTAATTTTTAGGGGAAATTAAACGTTTTGCAAACCACATCAAATTCGCATATTTAATTAAAGGTACTGCCTTCGGGCAGGCGTTGTAGGGTGCTAACACCTTCCCTACACGTAACCGACTCCCGAACCTAAAATCCGGTTCTCGCAGACCATGCTTTATCTTATTATGGTTTTTCCGTAGTTTTCCAGAATAAACTATGGTGGCGACTCAAAAATCTCTTTTTCAAAACTTGTTTTCCTTTTTTGGATCGTCGTCGTCCTGTCGCGATTTTCCGGTTGCGACACCCAACCAGGATGAACCACATTCACAACATCTCTCTCACCAATAAATGATAGGAAATCAGTTCAACCTGTGGTATTCATCAGTAACTTATAACCTGGTCCCCTGTGACAAAAACATGGCTCCCGATGTTGAACTCTGTGTCCAAATTAGAAAAACAGTTCGCGTAATCGTTTATAGCTCTGTTGTAAACGATTACAACAGATGTTTCTGCTGAATCAGTTCCTTCAAGACTTGAACTTTGGTCTTATGTGTATTCAACATAGCGCTCTCCTTCCATACCCAACCACGATGAACCACATTCACAACATCTCTCTCACCAATAAATGACAGGAAATCAGTTCAACCTGTGGTATTCATCAGTAACTGATAACCTGGTCCCCTGTGACCAAAAACATGGCTCCCTATGTTGAACTTTGTGTCCAAAACAGAAAAACAGTTCGCGTAATCGTTTACAACTCTGTTGTAAACGATTACAGCAGATGTTTTGGCTGAATCAGTTTCTTCAGGACTTGAACTTTGGTCTTATGTGTACTCAACATAGTGCTCTCCTTCCATACCCAACCAGGATGAACCACATTCACAACATCTCTCTCACCAATAAATGACATAAAACCAGTTCAACCTGTGTTATTCATCAGTAACTTATAACCTGGTCCCCTGTGACCAAAACCATGGCTCCCTATGTTGAACTTTGTGTCCAAAACAGAAAAACAGTTCGCGTAATCGTTTACAGCTCTGTTGTAAATGATTACTGCAGATGTTTCTGCTGCATTACTTTCCTTCGTCCTCAACTACAATTTTGTGCTCAAAATACACAATTTTGTCATATCTAACAAAGCATTGCTTCATTCATCATTGAAATCTAGCAATACTACATTTCATTACAAAGTTCATTCATCAACAATTCAAACCCAACCACAAATCCCATTTAAAATACAAATATCTTAATAAAGGCAACTTCCATGTTTAAAACATTGAACAAAAGACAATCCAGATTACAAAACATTTGTTCATGCTACACAATCTGCATATTACAATATCTTAAAAAGTATTTACAAATCTCACTCATTCTTTATCCTAAGCAATCCTACATAAGGAGTAAGCGCTCTACTCTTGTAACGCCATCGTGACCCCATCCTGACATATGTCTTCATTGCAGGACGACCATTGAACATGCCTTCTTGGGAGTGGACTCCCGACGGGATCCCGCCCGGACTGATGCCTCCCGGGGACATGCCTCCAGGGGATATAGACGGTTCTTCATGTGGCACATTGTGTCCATCATCCTGTGGTATTCTTCGTCTACCTTTCTCAAATGCCACCTCTTCCTCCAACACAAGAACCCTCCTTTTAAGTTCTGCAACAAGACTTTGTTGCTCGTGTAAACTTTCCAAAAACCGCTCTCTACGCTTTTTCTTAAGTACCTTCTTTGTTGATGCCTTTTCATGTTTATTTTTTCCTCTCGCTTCGTCCTTCAAATCATTCTCATCCTTCATTGTACCAAGATCGACATCAACATCAACATCAACATTAACCTGAAATTCAACAATTCAAATCATACTAAGAACACATTTATTTATAATAACAATAATAACTCAAACAACTTACCACACCATTTTCCAAAGCTCCTGTTACTAGGTTGTCTCCCAATTTTATATTCATCCAATGCAATATTCTTGGATTTTTTTCTATAGCACCTTTGGGAGGAATCAAATTCTCAAAAAACCAAACCTACAAAAAAATTTATCATGTTAACTGTTACTAAAAAACTGAATGGAAGCAACAACACCAAATTGAATTTGCACATTCAAAATGAATAAAGATAACTTACTTGCAACATGTAAATACAACCATCGACATAAACATTCGTTGTGGCTTTTCCTTTCTTCAATGCATCTGAAGCTTTGTTCAAACCACGTACCAAAAATCTATACACTAAACTACCCTAGCAATATTTTCCCAAATCATCTAAATTATCAACAATTTCAAATAATATGGGGAACACTCTCCCATTACGCTGTGGAATTAATATCTCACAAATACCAAGCAATATGTACAAGCTACAAAAAGGAGAACAAGGAATGCTTTTTGCTTTCTTCATCATACATTTGTATAGCAAATTCAAATATGTTGTTTTATTGCCAATGTATTTCACACATCTACTTCTTCCCATTTCTCCCTTTAAATCAATCTCTTTGCCATCTAAACTCAAACCCAAACCTAAATAAAAATCTTTCTCATTCATAGGCACAAGTTTCTCTGCAATTAAAAAACCAGTACTTGAATCCACCCATTTAAACACTAACTCACTCAACATTTTCCTACCAACTTTAACATTATCAGTCAAATCTAAAAACCACCGAAAAGGAGTGGCGACAATCATTGAACGGTGCTCCTTACTCAAACGTTTGTTCAAACCAGAGATGAACTTTGTGGAAACTGAGTGACGAACCGTCAACTGCACACACATTCCAAAAACCAATACTTAAAAACCCTAAATCATAAAAGACATACAAAACCCAAACTCTATACACCACACGATAAACAACAAAACCCACAATACAACGCCCTTACCCTGCTCGAAAAACTCGTCATTTCGCAACACGAACACACCAAGAACGAAAAGACCCACACCAATAAGGAAGGCCACCAGTGCAACCACAACGACCAACAACAGTCAAATGGCGAAAAAGAAGGCCAAAACGATTTCCGATGAGCGTTAGCGAAGACAAAGAAGTTATCGGAGGAACTCTTTTTCTGATGAAGCAGGGAAGAAAGAGAATTTGATTCACATGAATCTGGGCAAGGGCAAACATGGAAACAAAATATTCAAATCTGCTCCTCATAAATGACGTCACATTGTTGGTTTTTTTAAAAAAATAAAAACGCCCAATCAAAAGCTAACACGTGGCGTTGTTAAAGTTGTGTCAAAACAAGAGTGTCAAAATCTCGGCTACCTTATTTATAATTGAGTTTTTGGATAAAGCAATTGAAATATTTTTGAATTTTAATTTTTTGTTTAGATAAAGGATATTAATTTTTTAAAATACAAAATTCCATTTTAAAAATATTTAGTTTGTAATTCGAATTGAACTTATTAGGCTAATTAAGCTTGACTTTTCGTATGTGTTAGACCATTTTGATTTTTTATTCAAGTCAATTGGTTTGATCCTTGTGTCTATCCTGTTTAGAGTTTAACAAATTTTACCTATAATGTCAAATATTAAGTTAAGTCGCTAACGAAAGTTTTAGTTAAATCCTTTTTTATCAAAGGTGATGAGTCGATATTTTATTGATTTCACTTAGTTTATTGTGCTAGAATTAATCAGGGAATTGTGCTTAATTGTCCGGTATTTTCCCGTTTTTCCTAAATATGCTTAATTTGACCGGAAATTCTAATTTTAATTAATTTGAATATTCTGAGCTAATTATTTGCATTATTAATTGTAGGAAAAGTATTGGTTAATATGTTAAGACTTAAAAGTTAAAGTGAAAAGAGTGATGGATTTTCGGAAAAGCTACTTGGGCTAAAAAGGAAAGCATACTAGACATTTTGGGCTTAAAAGTTGGAATAAAAAAACAACGTAGTTGCAGCTGGATTGATTAATTGAGAAGGGCATGCTGATCTCATAAAAAAAAGAAAGCAATAGGTCCAGGCGGTGCAGATGGTGACGTTCCAAGATGCTGGACCTAAAGCAAAGAAAAAATTCACACGACCCTGAACACAACAGCACAACACGACCCAGGATAGACTCCATGTTGCAGCTTACGTTCAAGAGTCCTCCAGCTGAAGCAACACTTCCACGGTCCAACAAAGGGTGATGGGTTGAGAAAAAAATGAAGCACACTACATTAAATGAAAGAAGGGGAGGCAGCGTCCCAGTAGCAAGTCCAACAGCTTCAAGCCCACCACGTTAACCCCAGTTGGCTCACGGCCCAATAATTGAAGAAGGGGTGTGGCAGCAGCAAACAACACACAAGCCTCCACGGTCCAGCATTTTTGAAGGTAGGACGGTGCTGGAAAAGTGAAATGGTGTTGTTATGTAAACGAGGTGTGTGTAGAAAAAAAAAAGAAGGACTCCACACTGGCAGCAAGAGAAAAAAAAAAGGGCACGGACAATGAAGCAACATGGGGATATTAATATTTAGGGCTGCAGCCGCCAAAGGGGGGAGTCCCACCAGCCGTCACACACTTGGAGGGGCTGCCACTCATTTTTCAGAAATTTTTCTGTGTGCTGGAACGTTTTGGTGGAGAATGTGATATGGAAGCATTTTACTTTTCATTTGAAAATGGATCATTTTTGCTAGGTTTGACTGCAACACTTTATTTATTTATTATTTGTACCGTACGGTCGCCACACACGGCCGTCCACGTGGACCTCCCCGGCTACTCTCCCAGGCCAACTCTCCCTGGACGTCCATACATGGCGTCCGCCTACGCCGCGCCAACTGATAAACCACATGGCCGTCCGCGTGGACATCCCATGCTACTCTCCCTGGACGTCCGTACATGGCGTCCGCCTACGCCGCGCCAACTGATAAACCACATGGCCGTCCGCGTGGACATCCCATGCTACTCTCCCAGGCCAATCTTCCCGGACGTCCGTACATGGTCGTCCACCTACGCCGCGCCAACTGATAATGACTCATTAAGTGCTTAATTAGGATTAAGGTGTGATTGGGCCGCCATCAGGCCCACGAGAGGTAAAAGCCCATTACAGGTAGTATAAATAAAGGTCTCAGGTATGACTTCAGACCAGATTTGATTCTCTGCTTATTATGCATTCCTTTTTGATACCGTTCGGTCACTTAACTGACTTGAGCGTCGGAGTGCCTTTAACAGGTACCATCCCATTCGGTTTGGAGAACTAGGAGGGAGAACATCTGATTCCGACCGGAGAAGCGCCCGGCCTTCAACACCCGTCCGGCTCTCCACACCATCAGGTACGCTCTAGCTTCATCCGCCCCGCTTTCGACTCTCCTCACCACCATATACCGAAACATTAATGGCGCCGTCTGTAGGGAGGAGTGTACATCCCCATTTGTAACCACAAGGGTAAGCAGTGCTCTTCGGAACCTTGGGAAAGCTTCTCCAGCCACTCGGTCCCGGCCATCAGGCTTCAACCGTTCACCGATCGGCCAAAACGGCAACCTATACAACTAGGTCTCGGCCAGCAGGCCTCAACCGCTCGGCCAACATGGTCACCTCTCAAGCCACTCGGCCACAATTGTTCGATCGTGAGCCCGATGTCATGTATTTTGGCCTCCAAGGCCTCAACAAGTCTCAACCTCGGACGTTCGGCCTCATGGCCCTTCGGCTTAACCGGTCACCATTTCCCATCCAATCATCCGGCCATTCGTTGGTTTCCACGTCGGTCTCCTAAGGCCCCTACCATTTGGCCATCCATTGGCTCTACCTCGTCAACCATCTATTATTCCTCAACTCCTAGGCTTTCGGCCTCAAGCTCTCGGCTGTTCGGCCTCATTTTTGGCCAAATTTTGGTGTCACTACTCAACATTGGCCATTCGGCCCTCGAGCTCTCGACCGAACATTGATCTCAAACACCCAGGCCTCAGCCTCAAAGCTTCTTGGCTTCAACACCTCGGCCAACTTGGCCTCCTCTCAAGCCGCTCGGTTTCCACCATCAGGCCTCAACCGCTCGATCATACCTTGACCCCTCAGGTAAATCTCTCAAACTTGGTTTCGCAGGTGCTTGGCCACAATTGGAGTCGACTCGACCCTCTGGCCTCACTCAATTAGCCTACCGGCCTCCAATATTCAACCTCAGGGGATCCGTCCCTCAGGGCCACCGAGCCCCTTAGGGGATCCGTCCCTCAGGGCCATCGAGCCCCGTCAGGGGATCCGTCCTTCAGGGCCACCGAGCCCCTCGGGATCCGTCCCTCAGAGCCACCAATCCCCTCAGGGGATCCGTCCCTCAGAACCACCGAGCCCCTCAGGGGATCCGTCCCCCAGAGTCACCCCGACATCTTGAAGAAACCCAAGTTGATGAACGGAGTATCACTCCTGTCAACTTGGAAGGGCGGTGAACGGCCGTGCCTGCCGCCCCCAACACCTTGAAGAAACCCAAGTTGATGAACGGAGTATCACTCCTGTCAACTTGGAAAGGCGGTGAACGGCCGTGCTTGCCGCCCCCAACACGTTCACGATCACCTATTTAAGGAAAAGGACAGTCAAACTCCCAGAATCCATTGGCTTCAATCCCGGCCGTTCGGACGTAAGCTCTGGGCCATCAAAGGCCTCGACTTCTTGGCCCTTCAGCCCTCAAGCTCTCGGTCGTCCAATGTCCTCAGGCATCCCGACCAATTGTTCGACCCTCAAGCTCTCGGCCGCCCAAGGCCTCGACTTTTCGGCCTTAGACTCCCGGTCACCCATTGGCCTCCACCTATCAGTCGTTTGGCTTCCTGTTCTTGGCCTCCGCAGGTTTCAAACCGTCCGGCCATCCATTGACATCAATTTTCGGCCGTCAACTGGCCTCAACCCTCAGCCTCCATGGCCCTAGCCTCTTCGGCCTCCGAATACCGCCACTTCTTGGCCGTCAAGGTCGCACATTGCTCGGCCCTCAAGGGCCTCAGACTTCTAGGCTTTCAGCTGGCCTCAGATAGTTCGGCCATCAACCGGTCTTGAGCTTTTCAGCTTAAGGCCTCCACCGTTTAGCCATCCAAATGGCTTCTAGAATTGATCGGCCAGAAACTGCTCGGCCACCCGAATGGCATTAAATCGTTAGGCTATGTCTCAGCCTCGACTATTCGGCCTCCCTTAGGCCTCAAACATTAATCGTTAGGCTATATCTCAGCCTCGACTATTCTGCCTCCCTTAGGCCTCGAACATTAGCCATGTTTCGGCCGTGAGACCTCGGTCATCCGAACCTAAACTCAGCCGGATTTGGCATCACCTCTCGGCCATTTGGGCCTCAATGGTTCGACCATAAACTGGCCTCAGCACTCGGCCTCCAAAAGGCCTCCACGTCTCGGCCATTCGGCCTCAGGCTCTGTCTTTCAAAGGCCGCAACAATCGGCCGTACGGCCCTGACCACTCGGCCCTCCGGCCTTCACAAGTTTACTTCTCAGCCTCAAATTCTTGGCCATTGGGCCTCAGCCAAATTTCGCAACCCTCAAGCTCTCGGCTATCAAAGGCTTCCGGCAATCAACTGGCCTCAACTTCTGGGCAATCCAGCCGTAACAAATTGGCCTCCAAAGGCCTCCACATTTCGGCTATGTCCCGGCCTCCCTAGGCCTCAAGCCTGAGGCCTGACCATATTTCGATTCTGTGAAATTGGCATCACATTCAATCTCGGCCGTTCAGCCCTAGCACCCGACCGCTAAGGGCCTGCACCTCAGCCTCTAAAGGCCTCCATCGTTCGGCCGTTCGGTCTCCGCACTCGGCTTCCAAAGGCCTCAACCTCTAGGCCCTTCGGCCACACACTTAGCCAGGTCTGACATCAGCACTCGATCTTGGCCGTTCGGACTCATGTTCTCGGCCCCCAAAGGCCTCCAGGTCTCGGCCATTCGGCCTCACTGAACCGTTCAAACATCTCGGTCGATTCAACCTCAACCTCTCGGCCGTCCGACCTTGCATACTCGGCCATAATCTGGCCTCACCTCCCGTCCATCCATAAGCCTCAAACGTCTCGGACGGTCGATCTCTTGCGTTCGGCCTCCACAGGCCACAACCTCTCGGCCTCCAAAAGGCCTCAATCTCTCGGATAGTCGACCTCACTTAGCACTCAACCTCACTCCAAAAGGTCCCATGTTCTTGGACTCATCGCCTGGCCTCCAAAGGCCTCTGATTCTCGGCCTCCAAGGCCTCAAACCGTTTGGACCTAAGGGCCTCAAATTACCTCTCAACCTTCAACTAGTCTCAGATCGCTCAGCCACCCAGGCCATTTGGCCTCAAGCTCTTGGCCTTTCGGCCTCAGCCAAAACTGGCATCAATGATCCACTCCTGCCGTTCAGTCTCATAACCTCGGCCTTCAAGGCCCCAAACTCTCCAACCATCTACACTCGACCTTCCCCAGGGCCGCAACCGTCCGGCTTTCGGAAGGCATCCACTTATTAGCTTTGAAACAGTCGAAACTGTTCCCAGCCTCCTTTAGGCCTTAAGTTTGGCTACATTTCGGCTTTGAGCCCTTGATCATTCGAACTCAAACAGCAGAATTCGACATCGCCTCTCAACTTAGGACGATCGGCCACAATCCCTCGACCTCCATAGCCTTAAGGTGATTTAGAGACGAAAAGCAAAACCGGCAGAACCCGTCCTTCCCAGGAAGGACACTTACAAACCCTTCGCATCATTAAAATCATGCTCGGGCTTGGGGGGCTAATGTACCGTACGGTCGTCCCACACGGTCGTCCGCGTGGACCTCCCCGGCTACTCTCCCAGGCCAACTCTCCCTGGACGTCCGTACATGGCGTCCGCCTACGCCGCGCCAACTGATAAACCACATGACCGTCCGCGTGGACATCCCATGCTACTCTCCCAGGCTAACTCTCCCTGGACGTCCGTACATGGCGTCCGCCTACGCCGCGCAAACTGATAAACCACATGGCCGTCCGCGTGGACATCCCATGCTACTCTCCCTCGACGTCCGTACATGGCGTCCGCCTACGCCGCGCCAACTGATAAACCACATGGCCGTCCGCGTGGACATCCCATGCTACTCTCCCAGGCCAATCTTCCCGGACGTCCGTACATGGTCGTCCACCTACGTCGTGCCAACTGATAATGACTCATTAAGTGCTTAATTAGGATTAAGGTGTGATTGGGCCGCCATCAGGCCCACGAGAGGTAAAAGCCCATTACAGGTAGTATAAATAAAGGTCTCAGGTATGACTTCAGACCAGATTTGATTCTCTGCTTATTATGCATTCCTTTTTGATACCGTTCGGTCACTTAACTGACTTGAGCGTCGGAGTGCCTTTAACAGGTACCATCCCATTCGGTTTGGAGAACTAGGAGGGAGAACATCTGATTCCGACCGGAGAAGCGCCCGGCCTTCAACACCCGTCCGGCTCCACAACCTGCCCAACCTTCACCGTCCGTCCGGCTCTCCACACCATCAGGTACGCTCCAGCTTCATCCGCCCCGCTTTCGACTCTCGTCACCACCATATACCGAAACATTATTCAAGCTTCTTCTTTTCACAGGATTGAATGAAAATGAGAGCCGCACTTATTGCTAGTTTCTTAGTTTTTCTTTGGAAACGTTTTTGAGCTTGGAACATGTGTTCACCAGTTTTTGGAATTTGAATAACGTTTATACTGTTTTGACTTTGTTGAATTAAGAGCCCAATCTTTTTCTTTTTATATCGAGAATAGGTCCAGCTCCCACGCCCTTTACTTTTATTTAAGAAAAAAAATCTGTTTTCAAGTGATTGAATGTTGGAAAGGTGACTAGGTGAGAGTATAGCTGCTGCAATATATAGTTTTTCTTTTATTTTGATGGAGTGAAGAGTAGATGCTGGTACGTGAGATGGTCCGGTTATGAGCTGATTTTGCTTTGGAGAATTAGAAATTGGTGATTGAATTTTTAGAAGCGGTGTAGCTTATGTCCATCACGGGATAGCCTAATAGGTTTTGGTCACTTTATAACCGAACTTTAATTACTTGTGGAATACATCCAATGTTAATGCATCTAATATTTTTAAGTCAAATTAAATTTATTCACGCTCTTTTTTTTTTCTTCTGCCATTTCCATGAAGCATTGCATTATATTTATTACTTCAAGCATTACATATTTTTTTTTATTTCCTGTCACAATATGAATTTCATCAATTAGCCGTAGCTTGCAATTAAATGGCACTAGGTTCGTTTTATTTAATAAATTACTTATTTTTTTATTTATTTAATTTAATTTTAACTTTCACTTTAATGTTTTCTATCATATTCGGTTGTGTTTAATTTCCATGCATTTTAATTGAGTTTAATTCTCGTCTCGAACACTTTCAAACCCCCCACTTCGTGTTAGACCTAAGACTCGAACCACATTTGGTCCTTGAAAGACGACCTAGGGGTCATTCCCTAGCTATACTGCATTTCTAATTTGCAATCAAATTTGTATGGGCTGCGACACCCATCAAAAGGTAATCAACTTCAAACAATAGTTGAGATTAGTTAGTCTTAGTCAAAGGTTGAGAGTAGTTGGTCCTTGATACATTGTCATTGAAGTTATCAAATTAATACACTTCTTAAGGCAATTTTAGTATTATAAAGTTAATAGTCAAGAAAGTCAAATAGGGTTAAAGTAACCCTGGAAGAATACGAAATTATTTTTCAATATTTGATTTTTATGAATACTATGCAATGTTCAAGATTATAAGTGAGAAACTATACTAATGAAATTAATGTTTGAAGAATGTTCGAGATTAAATGAAAAACAAGTAAAAAGCTTTGAAACAATTATAATGAAATCGGTTAATTCCATCACTTTTCCGAGATAGATTCATCATTGGTTATTCATATATTATTGTTCAAATGATTATTGTTTGCGTTTCAAATTAATTAAAGTACATACTCAATTAATTTGAAGTTGACCATACAATCAACCTAAGTAAATCTCAATCACATGTAAGACCTTTCTAAACTATTGATAATGAATTTAATTAAAGTACATTCTCAATCAAATCCTATTGTGTATGTTTATTCTTAAATCTTCTAACAAAATTAAAAACGAATTAATCAAAGTAAATTCTCAATTAATGTACATTATCAATTAGTAGCAAAAACCCATTTAACAATAAGAATAACAATAATACAGGAAAGTGAACAATAAAAGAAGAACTAAAGTGGTATGTCAAAGAAGGGAGCATATAGATATATTTTCAGGAAAGCAGTAACATAATGGTGCATTTAATGCAAGCATTTTGAGGAGTAAATGCAATATTTTTCTTGTATCCAAAAATGGAGTTAGATGAAAAGAAAAAGGAAAAGGAAAAAGAAAGGGAATATGTGGATGGGAAAGTACGAAAAGAAAGTAGAAATTTGAAACTAGTAGTATTAATTAGAAGTATAATATAGTAGTAGCAGTAAAGTAAGAAACAAATACACATGAATGAGGGGTCCTAGGAGCCTCTCCATCAAAGTTAAGCCGTGATCAAAGTATATGGTCTTAAATGGTGACCAATATTTTGTATGGTAGTGATACTAACAAAAGAATACTAACAAAGGAATTATTTGTCTGGTTTACAAGGTCCCAAGCATTATTGGCGGTGGCCGTTTTAATCAAAGTATAGTGGAATAGCCCTAGAAGCTTGGAATACATGATACAATAAAATGAGGGGAGTGATGGATGATTGTTTCCAATGAAGGAGTCTGAGTGAATGAATGAGTTATGATTTTTGTCTCCATTAAGTCTTTTTAAATAAGGCTTGATTTATTGATAAGACATTTCTTGTTGATATATTTTTATATTAGATCAATTATCTTAAAAATATCAATTGAATTATCTATTTCATCAATGTTCTTCTTAAGTTTTCAAATATTCAGAAAAACTTCTGAAAATTCCTTTAATTGGACTTTAGTCCCTTCTGAATTTCTCAAAATTCCTCAAAAGCTCCTCAATTGACTAGACTTGACCAGGATTTGTTCACTCTTTGACCAGGTCTAACCAGATTGGTTTGTTTGACCTAGAAAAATCTGTCCAATTATGGTCTGCCACGTGTAGATACCATTTCCACCCAAAATTAGGGTTTCAGATTGGGGAAGGGAGCTTGCTTCTGCCTGCGCCACAAAGGAGAAAATACTGCTCACAATTCTCGGCCATGGATGGAAGCGCGACACTATTTGTTCCTCTTCAATGGCGTGAGGAGATTTAGGGTTCCATGACTGCGTATCCTTCACGACTTGATTGCTTACAATGATGGTGATTGGCGTGACTTGGGAAAATTAGTTTACTTCTGGGTTTTTCTCTTGCAGGTGAAAGAAGAAGGCGCGAAAAAGGAGATTCTTCCTCGTGATATTGCGATTTAAATTTCTGATTCAGGTTCACGCTTAGGGTTTTGCTGTTGGTGATTCGCGCAAATTGGGGTTGCGGTTTCCTTGTAGGTTTTGAAATCCCTGGAGGTGTGTCACGACGAGAAGAAATAATGCACAATGAAGACGAACTTGTGAGGCACTTTGAGTGTCGATGGAGGAGATGACGACCATGGTAAGGCGCGATGTTGATGTGAGAATGCTAGCGAGGAAGAAGAACTTATGTTGGCCATTCGTGATTATGGGTTCTCTCTGCCTCTGATTTCTACGTTGATTTGTGGTGCTTTTGATGACGGAGGGTTGAGTCGCGGCGGCTAGAGGTTTTGCGTTTCAGAGGCTAACATGGTGGTGCGTGATGGAGGATGGCGGTGACAACATGGTGTGTAAAAACATAGAGTATACAAGACATGAAATGATGCAATGAGAGTATTTAATAGAGGTGGCTTATATAAGCCTTTACAATAACTGCAAAGCTGAAAGTGCCATGCTGCAAGGTAGTAAAATAGGCACGTAAAAAACAACAAACTAACAACCTATGACCAGTTCAATCCTATAAATAGGGAACCTTATGAGTACGTGGCAGCAGAAACAAACCAGAAGCATAACAACTTAATATTCCCTCCCATAAGCTAAATGGCTACATTTTAGCTTATTTCAGTGACTACTGTAACTCCAAGCATGTGTTGGATATTTTCAAACTAATCAAGCTTCTATGCTTTAGTCATTATGTCGACTACTTGCTCATTAGAACAACAGTACCTTAATGGAACTACTTGATCATTAACCAAGTCTTGTATAAAATGAAGTCTTACTACTATATGCTTGCTCCTTCCTTGGAAGACAGGATTTTTGGATAATTGAATGGTAGAGCTGTTGTCACATAAAATTTTAGTTGTTTTCTTTTCTGCTAAACCAAGGTGCTCTAAAATTCTTTGAATCCAAATACACTGGCAAGCATAAGATGTTACGACAATGTATTCAGCCTCGGTGGTAGATTATCTTAATAGTCGTTTTGTTGTAGCCCAATGTGACTCTTCTGGATTTGCCATGTATCGACTAATTAAACTTACTCCAAACATTAAATCTGGCTGAGTCACTGTTAGATACATGAGGCTCCCAACGACTTGTTTAAATTTGGTAGCGCCGACTGCAGCACCTTCAATTTCCTTGGAGAGTATTGTGCCTGATATAATTGGAATTCGCACCGAGTTGGTTTCAGTCATGTTGAATCGAGATAATACATCGTGAGCATATTGTCTTTGACAATGAAGATTCTTGTGTTACTATGTATAACTTCGATTCCAAGGAAGTGTCTCATTTTGCCTAAGTCAGTCATATTAAACTTTGTGTTCATTGAGTTTTTAAATTCGTCACACATGTATTTGCTATTGCCAGTGAAAATCAAATCATCAACATAGAGACTGAATATTAAAATATTATCGTGAATCCTTTTTGTGAACAAGGTGTGTTCACTGGAGCATCGTTCAAAGTGTTCTTTTGCAAAGTAAGCTTCGATCTTGCTATACAAAGCTCTTGGAGCTTGTTTATGCCCATATAGTGCTTTCTTGAGATGGTAGATGTGATATTCTTTTCCTTTCTTGATGAAACCTTCAGGCTATTGGACATACACTTCTTCCTAAAGCTCACCATGTAAGAAGGCGTTTTTGACATCAAGTTGCATTACTTCTCATGCATTTGAGTAGTTAGAGCTAATATTAGTCTCACGGTGTCAAGTCTTGCAACTGGGGCGAAAACTTCTGTATAATATATTATGAATCGTTAAGCATAGCCTTTGGCCACTAGTCTAGTCTTGTACTTCTCTATGTGGCCACTTTCATTAAACTTGGTCTTAAAAATCCACTTGACACCAACAAGTGTTAACCCCTCTGGCGGATTCACAAGTTCCCATGTATGATTCTTTCTATTGCCTTAATCTCTACATTCATAGCTCTCTCCATTGTTGATTTGTACAAGCCTCTTTGAATGACTGGGAATCTCTAGACTCAATCATCACCAGTGCCAACAAGCTTTCCTCTTCTACTAGAAAAGTGATTTCGTAATCAGACAGCAAAGCAGGTTGTCTTCGTGATCTTGGAGCCAAAACTTCTGTTGAGGAATCAATGTGTTCTGAATTGGAAGTTGATCTTTCGTCATCACTAGTTGTTATTTCATGTGATGTAGATTCTGCATTTTCATTTACTGGGTCTACTGTGACTGCTTCATTTTCCCAATCTAGAACTTCAATTTTGCTTCTTTCCGTGTTTTCGTTCCAATTCCAGCTTTTATCTTCTTCAAACACCACGTCACTACTCATGATTAAACGCTTCATAACAGGATCGAATAATTTGTATGCTTTAGATTTGTCACTTACACCCATCATAATACATGGGTGGCTTTTGTCATTAAGCTTGCTTCTCTTTTGATCTGGAATGTGTACGTGAGCAATGCAACCAAATGTTCGAAAATAATCACCTCGTGGTTTGATTATGCTCCATATCTCCTATAGGGTTTGTTGATCAATGGCAGAAGTGGGACTTCTAGTTTGAACATGTATACACCAATACACCGCTTCAGGCCAAAAGGGTTTTTGGACCTGTTTGTCATGTAACACAGCTCGTACAACGTTCATGATGGTGCGGTTCTTGCATTCCGCAACTCCATTTTTGTTGTGGGGTGTAGGCAGCTGTCAATTTCTTAGTGATGCCTTGTTGTTTGCAAAAGTTCTCAAACTCCTTGGATGTGAATTCACCACCACGATCTGTTTTGAGACAAGTGATGTGTGTGTTGGCTTCCTTCTCAACACAAGCTTTAAAACTCTTGAATGCAATGAAAGTCTCAGATTTTTCATGTAAAAAATAGACCCAAGTTTTACGTGAGTAATCATCAATAAAGTTTAATATGTACCTTTTGTTGCTATGTGAGGCAGGTGAGATTGGACCACAGACATTGGCATGAATTAATTGAAGTTTTGTTGAAGCTCTCCATGAGCTTTGCTTTGGTATAATGTCTCTATGTTGTTTTCCCACAAGACAGGTAGTGCATAGTGTTTGAGGAAGTTTCATTTGTGGCAGACCGATCACCATTTGTTTATTCACAAGCATGTTTAGTGCTTCAAAATGAGGATGCCCAAAGCGCCTGTGCCACAATTGTGTTTCCTTGTCTGAAGGGTCCTCGATTTGAAGCACCTGAGAGGTTGCGAACTCATTGAAGCTGTCAGATAAAACATTTGGTTGCCTTTTATGTTGGTGTAAAGAATCAATCCTCGATCTGAATGGTACATTTTGCACGTATAAATATGAAATAGAACAACTAAACCTTTCTCTTGGAGTTGCCCTAAACTTAAGAGATTCGTCCTAAGCTCTGGAACATAGTAAACATCGATAATGACATGAGAGGTACCATTAATTTGAATCTGAATGCTACCTTTAGCAGTGACAACCACTGTTGTGTTGTTTCTGAGTTTAACAGATCGACTAAATCCCTTTTCTCGCACTTCTCTAAACCAAAGCTTGTTCTCGGTCATGTGATTGCTGCAACCGGAATCCAAAAACCAGTCTTCCTCTTGGACAAATTATGTCATCTCCTCATATGTTGCTAGTAATAACTCATCTTCTACTTCTTTTGATTCATCAAATGGTGCATAGTGAGCCTTCTTTTTTCAAACTCGGGACATTCATACTGAAAATGGACGAGCTTGTGACAGTGAAAGCATTCAATGAGTGCTCGGTTTAATGGTTGTCGTCCTCGACCTCTCCCACGACCACGACTGTATCCACGACCACGACCACAACTTGTTCCAGATCAGTCATCATGAGTTATTTTCAATACTCGTTCCTTTTGTTGAAGACTTTGCATTCTTTGTTCATGGATGAGTAAATTTCCATGAAGTTCATCAATATTGAGGATGCTTAAGTCGTTAGACTCCTCAATGGAGCACACCACGTAGTTGAATTTTGCGGTTAGCGATCAGAGTATTTTGTAACTACCATGCTAGAATCTACTTTCTCACCATTTGATTTCATCTTGTTATCTATACTGAGAGTGTGTCCTAAGTACACATCTACTTTCTCCCCTTCTTTCATACTTAAAAGCACGAACTCACGACATAATGTTTGAAGCTGAGCACGTTTTACTCTCGTTGAGCCTTGATATTTCTTTTGCATGGATTGTCAGATTGTCTGCGATGTACTTTTGTCTAATATGGTTTACAAAATCTCCCGATCAATAGCTTGGAATAGGTAATTCTTTACCTTTAGATCCCTTAGATTGGCCTCAACCAGACTCTTGCATTGAACCTCAATGGATGTGGCTTCAAGCACTAGTATGCCCTCTTCTACGAGCTGCCACAACTCTTTGCTTCGTAAGAAGTTTTCCATTATCATGGACCAAAAGTCATAATGCCCATCGAACCTTGGTATGGCTGGTTGCACAAACCTCCTGTGGTAGACATCTTTTTTTTTTCTCACACATACTGTACTCTCACACTTGGATGTTTTGTGGTTTTTCACAACACTCTATACTCTCACTCTATACCAGGCCCCTTACAGAGCTCTGATACCAATTGTAAAAACTTAGAGTATACAAGACATGAAGTGATGCAACGAGAGAATGTCTTATTCAGTAAACAGAGGTGGCTTATATAAGCCTTTACAATAAACTGTGAAGCTGAAAGTGCCATACTACAAGACAGTAAAATATGCACGTAAAAAACAACAACGTAACAACCTAAGACCAGTTCAATCCTATAAACATGGAACCTTATGAGTACATGATAACAGAAACAAAACAAAAACTTAACAACTTAACATGGTGAATTAGGGTTTTGGTGGCGGCGTGACATGTTATTGGCAGTGCGACGGCTAGGGTTTGGTGGCGGCAACTAGGATTTCACTCTTGAGGGAAGTTAGGGTTTTTGAAGGTAGAAGATGACGTTGATGTGGTAGAGATAATGAGGTGGCGTCATGTGGTTGGATGATTGTGTGTGATGGATTGTTGGATGGCGTAATTTGATTGAGTCTAGTTAGGTGGGGTGTGTGTAGGAAAATTTAGGGAGTGTAAAGATAAAATTTGATTGTTGGGCCTGGTTAAGAAAAGAGGGGTGTATGTAGGAAAATTTAGGGAGATGTAGTGGCAAAGACTGTTTGTTTGGCCCATTTGTATATTCTTTTCCAAACAAAATCTAATTTTGAGCCTATTTTGCAATTTGGGCCACTTATTTCTATGCTTTTACATCAATTAAACTCTAATTTCAACTGCATAAACAAATATTATAACATCCAAGAATAATTTATATGCTAAAAATAACTTTTTATGACTCTTTAATTTTCAAACCCAATAAATCTAATCATCACAAATTCACTTTAAATCAATCATTTAAGCACACGAATCTCGTCAAAATTTTAAAATTTTATAACATAAATGTGGACATAAATATGCACTCATCAGCCATAGTCAAAGATTGAAACTAATTAGCCTTAGTTAAAGGTTGAGAAAAATTGGCCATGACCGAAGGTCAAGACAAATTGGTCTTGGTCGAAGATCAAAATGAATTAGAAATTGATGAACATCGACAAAAGTCAATGCAAACTGAAGGTTAAGCCAAATAGACTTTGTTAAGATACGATTGTTTAAAGAGACAAGACAATCTAACACCTCTTGTTTTGAAGTTTAACAAACAATAATGTTTATTGATTAAAACGTCTAAAATATATGCTTGTTAAAATTAGTGTCAACCAACATAAGCAAATCATCTATCATAAGTATGTATAAGATGTTATATAGATTACAAACAGTGTGTTGATGAAAATGCGTGTAACATTATAAATCGTCTAAAATAAAGTTTTGTTAAATGTTATATCTTGTTAAATGCTTAGTAAATGAAATATGCTTAAACAATCTATAACATTTAAAACATTAAATTCATGTACATTTTGTAATTCTTTGTCTGTGGTGCTTTGTTCTCTTTATCTGTGTAGATCATGAAAGTACAAAACTTTATTCAAAAGTATTGCACCAGATTAGAAATACGTTATGAGATAGGAAGACATTCTTGGAATGTTTCCTTGACAATTTATGCTCTGAACAAGTTGTACATGTCATTTATGCTAAAAGCATTATTGCTCTACCAAGATTCAACCTAGCACTTGACTTCGTTCCTAAAAGGCTACCTACTCTCACCGAAGTCAACTCTTTCAGTAATAGATCTTTCTTGAAGATGACTATATAAAGAAGATTGAATGAAGAGAAGACAACAAGAATATCACTTTGAATATTACATTTTTACTTTATCTCTAAGCTTTCATCATCTAACGCTTTCTTTATAAAAGAAAATATTTTACAAGTTTTCATATTTCTTTGTATTGAAATTATTCTCTCTTCGAGAGCAATCTTTACTTATTTTTCAAAAATACCTTTGTTGTGTTAGTATATTCACAAATGAATTAAAACATTTGGTTGTTTAGTTCTGTTAAGCTAAACAATCTAGTCAAGAAGACTAGTGTTGAACCAAGAGTAGGTAAACCTGTCTATCCAAATTAAATAGTTTGTAAACCATGAGTGATAAAACTCGTAATCTTTTAAATATTGGTGGAACCCCTTACATGTATTTAAGGAAGAACTAGACATAATTCTATTGGAGTAAATCAGTATAAAAATAAGTTTGTCTTGTTTGTTCTTTTTCGTAAACGCTTTCCTAAAGTGTAGTTTGAAAACTTAAGTGTATAATATTTATTGTAGACCGTTTAACTCCTGCAAAAGAGCTTAAATACTTATTTGCGAAAAGTTTTAAATTAAAAACTTTATTCAACCTCCCCCTCTAGAGTTTTTCCTATGTTTCAGGCTTATGTTAAAGGTTGAGTCTCGGGCCAAGAAAAATTGACTCGGACGCAAGGTCTAGCTGAGGCAACTTGATTGAAGGTTTAGATAAGTCAACGTTAATCGAAGTTCAAGAGGATTCAAGCTTAGTTGAAGCTCGAGACGAGTCAAGTCAAGTTGAAGGTCTCGATGAGTTGATCCTGATCAAAGTTCAAAATGAGTTTATAGGGCCTACGTTTAAGATGAGTAAGTCAAAGTCAAAGGTTGAGTTGAAATGGTCAAATTGAGTTACTAGTGCAGAAAGGGCTTTAGACGTCTGTTATTTTGGGCTTTTAACATCAGATCCCGATTCGACGTCTTTATGGGTGATGCTAATGGGACGTCGGACTCTAACGACATGGCACTAACCAACGTCTATTGAGCTTTCGTTGTGTTTTGGTGTAGTTTTTCTCGTGTCTTTGGGTAACCTAATAGCACCTTCTTACTTTGCTAGTTTCCTCATAAGAAAAGCTTGCGTCTTTTGGATCTTTTATGACATTTCAACCCAAAACCGAACCTGGGTCTTTGCCTAGTTCCATTCCAACCGCTAATGAAAAAGAATATGGTGACATGAGAACTAGGCAAGGACCCAGGTTCGGTTTTGGGTTGAAATGCCATAAGAGATCCAAAAGACGCTGCTTTTCTTATGAGGAAGCTAGCAAAGGGAGAAGGTGACGCTACACAAAGACGCGAGCAAAACTGCACCAAAACACAATAAAAACTCATTTTAATCGATCAAATGGAAGATAATCCATCAAAGACTAATTTAACCGAAGAAAAAATAAGTTTAAACGGTTCGAAAGAGATAGAATGCACCTGGAAATGCAATGTTGCGGAGAGAAAAGGTGAGGAGGAAGGCGATGAAGTGCGCGTAACCGCGGGTTCGCGGTTTCTGATTTAATAGGAACTGAGACATCGGCGCCCCCAGTCCCCGATGTCTATTCTCGACTAGACGTTGGTGACCTCACTAATGTTTGTTAAGCCCCTGGCAAGTCTACCAGATCGTTATCAAGTAATATAAACGGGTAAGTCCGAGTATCGTTTTCCCAAAGGACTCTTAGGCTTTTGCTTTCATGTAAACTGATCGCATAAGACTTGAGAAAGAATTAAATTTAAGTGTTTTATGCAAAGAACAAAAGTAAACATGCAAATGCACGTGATTCAATTGGCAAAGGAAAGAATATGGATGAATGGTGTTGTTGGGGTTTACAATTTCATCATATCCACCCTCTTATATCTACTTTTCTTATTTAATTTGATTTATTATCATATTGCCATGCAAACTTTCTTAGTCTACCCTAAACCCAATCCCTTGGTGAAAAGAGCCTATTATTAATTACTGGCTTACTATCCCTAGTCTCCCCTAGTAATTAGCAATGCATGATAAACGGAAGCAAAATACAGTTGATCATCCTACCCCTATCCCTAGGCGGTATTAGCTTAATCAAGGAATACCCTACTAATTCATGACATTACTATACGTCCCCGTATCAATAAAGACAAACAACATTTACCGAATGAGTTAAACGATAAAAGCATTAAGCGAAGGTAAGGAACCCAACAATTGATAATATAAGCATATGCAAGCATATAAAGAAAATAAGAATTTCGATATAAGAGAGTTTCAAAAGATTACATTGTTCCCCAACAACAAAGGGTTTAGTTCACCATAGACATGGTGAAACTAGATGGAATTAGATGAAAGAATGAAAGAATAAACCCTAGATTTGATAGGTTGGAGCCTAAACATCAAAAGAACCGCCTTCAAGGAGTGTAGAAGAGCTTTGGACTTCAATGCTTGCCAAAAGAATGACCTAATCTTCGCACTAGTTTATTTAAAACGCATAAAAGTAACAGAATTTAAACCCAAGCCCATCATTTAGGCGCTCAACGCTCAATTTAACCGCTCAGTGAAAACCCCTGTAATCGCAAAACCGCTCAACGGTCCATTCCACCACTCAGCGGTTTGCCTCCAAATCGCACAGGACATTCAGCGGTGCCGCTCAAGCGAGCCACAGTGGTTTCTTCCACAAATTTGGTGCTCAGCGCTAGAAATAGCGCTGAGCGGTGCACTTGACTCTTCTTTTCATCTTTTCTCTTCTTCTTTCATGAGTCTAAGTCCCCCTTGCTTCACTTCCATCTTCAATTCACATCAAAAACCCTACAAAACAATGCAAAAACAAGCGTAATATCTCTAAAACCAACTTTTGACTCTCATATGACTCAACTAAGTGTTTTACTTGATTCCAAGCTCATTCTAAGCCATAAAGGGTGTGTTTTGATATCAAATTTAAGTATAAAAATAACGGTTTTTAAACCTTTATCAGACGTCCATTTGAATTAAAAATTAATATTTGCGGTGTATATAGACGTCAGATCTAGGGGGAGCCGACGTCCAAAAAAACTTTTCACCTACCCTGTCAGGACATAGACGTTGGTTACAAGGGGGCCGACATCTATAATCGTATATAGACATCGAAGTGGCGGGAACGGACGTCTATATGGTGGAAAAAAATGACTTTTCACCTACCTGTCAGGCCTGTAGACGACGGTTAGGGGGAGGCGATGTCTATAATATTATAGACGTCGTGGACCCTCATAACCGACGTCTATATGGCCACTTATTTACGAAAATGTCACCGGTCAATAATTTACGTTGGATATTTTGTGGGGATGTTGTAGGCCAATTATGCACTAGTGAGTGGACTTGAGCCAAAAGTGGACATGAGTTGAGTAATGTCTATTCGTATAGAAGGTCGAGCACAATTGGTCCTTGTTGAAGGGACGATCCAAGTCGACTCAAGCAGAAGGTCGAGACAAATCAATCTCGGTCGAAGTTTGAGACTAATTGACCTTGGTCGAAGTTCAAGATGAGTCGATACAAGTCGAAGGTCAAGTTGAGTAGGCCCATGTTGAAGGCCAGTTTAGTAAGCCCAACCGAAGGTGTGCCAAGCCATTAGGGCTTAAAGGTTGAGCCATGTCGTTATGGGTCAAATATTGAGCCCAATAGGTCGAATTGAGTCAGGCAAAAGGTTGAGTTGAGTCGGTTTGACCAAAGGTCGAGACTAGTTAACCCAGACTAGAAGTTAAGACAAGTTGGCTTTAGTCGAAAGTTAAGCTAAGTTGAGATGAGTCAACCCTGGTTAAAATTTGAGACGATTTGACACTAGCTGAAGGTAGAGTTGAGTAAGTCTAAGTCGAAGGTCAAGTTAAATAGATTTGGGTCGAAAATAAAGCCAAGTCATCACGAGATAAAGGTCTAACTCAAATGGCCTAATTTGAAGAATCGAGATGGGTCGACTCAAGTGAAATGTTGAGCTGAATTGGCCGCATAAAAGGTCAAGATGAGTTACATTTTTAAATTTCCTCAATTTCAATTTCCTTGTAATTTTCTCATCCATACAAGTCATTTTCCTTAGAAACTTTCAAAATTTTTAAATAAATAGATTATTGTTTTAAATTGACATTGGTAACATAAAAGTTTATAATAAAAACACTTGAATCTGAATGCTTTGACAACATTTATGGTGATTTTGTCTATTATATACATTACATTTGATTATTAAGGATATCTTTTGTTTTGGTTGGTAAGGTCGAGAACTACACCTTCACACTTTTAACCAGTCACTTGTCTCAGTTTATCTCTCTTCTTCTAATATCTTGTCAAATCTTCTTCTGTAAAGTCCAAGTCCGAGCAGGTGGGTACCTGTCAAAGGCACTATGACACTAAAGTCAGTTTTCAGTTACCGATCAATTATAATAATCATATCTTAAATGTCCAATAAATGCAATCACTTACCTCCTTACCTTACTTCTATATTTATAGGTTTTGAAATTGGTCTTTGATTAAGATTAGCCCAATCTTTGATGTGCAAGATACCAAACGGTTCCCAAGTTGGTTAGTGATAGTTCAGTTAACAACATTTTTTAGAATTTTCAGAATTGACTTCCTATGTATTTAACTGACCGAGTAGTGTAGACCGGTCAATTTATACGGTACAACTTTCATTGAAATTAGGGTTGTTTACCTTGCAATTTGTAGAGCATGGGTTTGATCAATGGCGTAACCCGCTACAAACCATAAAAAAAAAATGTCTAATGGGACAAAATAAAGGAGAAATGTAATTAGTCCGTGAATATGCCCCTTGACTGAGCAATGAACTGTTTCATGCTAAATAATCTGAAGCATCAATTGCCATCATCTAAGCAATGACTAATCAACAACTAATTACATGGGGGCAATAATAACACCGAATTTTATCATATTCAAACGCTGCGCAGTTTTGTTTTTTTTTTTTTTTCTAGAGAAGAATATAATTGACATTCTTCTTTCTCTGTTTCAAATAAAAAGAAAACAATGATGGCAATAGAGACTTCTCGCTTACAAAATGTAATAGTCATCACGAAATGCATGCAAAGGACACAATCATTGATGTGTAATCTATCAGAAATTACTTGTGTGTAGCATTACTAGATTAAGAAAAGTTAAAGCATGGTATACTTCATACCACAATATTACGCAGGTAATGTCACATGTTGATCAGATTACTTGAGAAATCATAAGCAAACTACACATCTATGAAGACAATTTCATTATCTATGAATGTACTACAAATACAAATGGTTGACAGAGGAATAGGAAACTACAATATTTAAAACAACTTTACTTCCGGCTTTGTAAGCTTCAGCTTGTAGACATTATATTCATCATTGCAGCCACTTGAAAATCTATTTCCAATCTCGTTAATTTACCAAAGGATAAGAGCCAGGACAAGGTTAGGTTACTATTGTCTGCAATTATCCAATGAGATCGAATCATGGAAAACAAAAACATTCATGGTAAATAATAGCAAATAAAAAAAAAAAAGTTGTTACTGTGTCCATGATCACTACTACACAAAAAATAGTATGAGTTAACATACTTTAATAAGAGTGTCATCACAAGAAAACTCAATTATTCTCAAGCGCTACAAAGCTCTCAAGAATTTACCGAACCATTTTTAAGTACCAGGGTATTCCATAACTAAACTAGATAAATTTGAAGTCATTAATACAAGTATCTACTGTATTAGCAGATCAGGTGCTTGATCCTTTTATTGCAGAAACATTTTGAGCTGAATGCAGAGAGAGCCACAGAATAGATGCCTAAAAAGTATATACCAACCGACCTACGTAGCATTAACTGCTTGAATATGAATGAAAGGTTGCAGAGTGCACAAACAAATCAAACTACCTATCAAATTGTCAATGATACTGCTACAAGTTTCTGCTACCTCTAAAAATTGGTTTCACACAAGATATCAATAAAAGGGGATACAAAGTTTCCGTCAAATGAGAAACACCTGAAATGAAATGAAGAATTGATCCAATTCTGAACGTTCTACTTTCCTTCCATGTTTTCCCTTATATGGAAGCTGTGCTCCTCACTCCTCAGAGTTTATTTCCTTTTTTTTTTCATGTTTAATCTCATCATAGAAAATGGGAAACAATATGTTAAATATAGATAAAAGGGAGGGGTTACAGAAGAATTCAACTTTACAAAAAAATATTTTCAAATAAAAAAATTCCATTTCCATCACTGTGAAAACCAACAACAAAGGTATTGGTATATATGATATATCCATGCACTATCAGCCTTCATTAACTATGTATAGACATTATACTAATTCTCTTACTTTAATTTGTTACAGTAAACAAGTATCAAGCAGATATCACATTTTTACTAATAGCCAACCAATATTTCAATATTCGGACTGATTATGGTTATTTGTCATCTTCAGTCAATAAAATCTAAGTCAACATCATATTATAAACTAGTAAGATAGATTTGGACATTTGATCACGATTCAGGGAAAAAAAAGGAAGACAAATAATCCTTAAAACAGAGTTAGATCTGGATCTCAATTTGCTCAAAAATAGATAATAACACAAGTAAATAAAATAGTTTTTTTTTTATCAAACTACAACAAAGCAAAACCTGAATACAAGAAACAGTGATTTACAATGCAAGCATCCAACTACATCCCTCCTGTAGATCTACTCCTTAGCATCTTTGATGGTTTTATCTACAACAATGTCCACTTTCTTGTACTCAAAATCTACAGGCTGCATTGCATACTCCTCCGGCACCACTGGTCGTTTATTACCAAAGATGGTCCACAAATACAGCACAATGAATGCAGTCAATGCCCCACATCCAGCACCAAATATCATTGCAGCAAGAATCCTCAAAAGGCAATCACTCCTAGATTTCACTGCAGGAGTTTCTGCGTTCTTAGAAAGGACCTTTGGATCCAGAGGCTCAGAATGCATCCAGTGTGGAAAGTGCCTCACAATAAAGCTCCATGAATAGAGAAAGGATGCTTGAGAAATGTTCCCTTTCAGTGTACTAAATCCTGCATACATCTCTTCAGTACCCCAAACATTCGACAAGTCAATTGAATGCCAAAGCAATGGATCAGATGGCCTTGATTGACCGTAGTGATTCAATCTAACTTCTAGCCGCTTTGAACTCGCTTCATAATCAATCCAAGCATGCAATTTCCCTTCACTTTTTAGACCCATAATGACAGATGAGGCATTGATTGTCTTAACAGGAACAGAACTACCAACATTAATGGACACAATACAACTACCAGAACTCCCATTCCTACCCTCAACACTAAACTGAACACCAACAATCTTAAAATCCTTTTCCTTCAATCCAAAAGAAAACCCATATGAACTATTACGAAAAACCTCACCTTCAACACCACTTGGAACCATAACAAAAGCCAAGCTGCCCTTCCCACTATCCAAGGACATTGAAAACCCAACGTAGGTTGAAAATGAGACCAATTCCCTGGCTCCACCAAGGAGAAGCTTGATGGGCTTCTTGTACATGACTCTCCCATCATTCCCAGAAAGAAGGACTTCAGCACCCTCATTGATAACTTTTGCATTGCCGTAAAGCTCCACACTTGACTTGAACTCAGGATCTTTCTCAAAATCTGTGAAAGAAAAGGAAGAAACTGGATCAAAAGCTTGGGTTTTGAGGAAGAAGACGAGGAAGACGAAGGCGGCGAAGTGATGGGAAATGGAAAATGGTGCCATAATTGAAGTGGGCATGAGCTAAATCTGCAAGGGTACGCCTCTAGAGTTGGTGGGTCGATCCCATTTGCATCAAAAGGGGATTTTGCTGTTTCTAGGGTTTGAAAAGGAAGAAGACGGAGGAAGAAAGTAAAGAATAATGGGTAAGTTGTTGGAGTTGGAGGTTGTGAAAATTAAATACGGTTTAACTGGTTCTCTGCAAATGCATCTGCAGTGTGCACTTCACTTTCACTTTCTCCCAGTAGTAGGAGTAGCTGAAACTAGGGAATATAATAATAAATGCTTTTTTAACTTTTTCTATCAAATATTATCTATTTTTCTAAAGCAAATTATAATACTTGTTTTCTTTTTCAGAATTTGAAGGTTAAACATGTTAAAAAAGAAAACAAGTATTATAATTTAAAGAATAATGGGGTTAAACATGCGTTTTGATGAAATATTGATATTTATTTATTTATTTTAAAATTTTCGTATATTTTGGTTTTTAAATTTAAAAATTAATATAAATATAATATTTTATGTATTAAATATGTATTTTTATCTGACATTAAAAAAATTTTAATGATATCTATTAAATAAATTTAATATAATTAAGTTTAAAAAACTATATTTATTTATTTTTAAAGTTTAACAATATATAAAAATATAAATTTTAATTTTATGTCAAAATAATGAAAAGATTAAAAAATATATTTAACTCAAATTCGTATAATAAAAGTTAAATGAAAAAGTATTCATCTTTTCATAATTTGGTTGAAAATTCTATTTGTAGCTTACATTCTCTGAAATGTTTAATCAGTGATATGTCAATTTTGGTAAAGAAAAAACAGCAATTATTCTTCTGCACCAACAGTAACACTCGTTTTACAAAGTAAAAAAAAAAATGTTAATTCTTTTGATTAAGAAAGACGAAGAAGAAAATCATAGCTGGCACTAGTTGCTTTCAAGTCTTAAAATGGTAACAATCGCATTTTACTTTCATCCAATTATGTGTTTTTTTTTCCTGCATTATGGTTAACTCTATTAAATTACATGTATTTTTTTTTTTTTTTGTTTTAGCACACACTGACTCAATAATAAATGCACTCCATCAATTATAAAAGGAAAAAGAAAAAAAAGTCTAGGAGGAGAAATTAAGAAGAAAGGATGTTTGAGAGATGAGCATAAATTGCTTCACATGATAGGAAGGATCCATGTCACGCATGATGTCGTTTTCAGTACCAAAATAGATGCTGTTTTTGGCACTTCTCTTACATATTTAAACCAACCACAATAAAATCTGTGATTTTTTTTTTCTGAATTGATTGTACATGTAAAATTAAGGGTCTTAATAGTAATATTTTGTTTTTTTTTTCATATTTTAATTGAGAGAATTAGTTTCTTTTTAAAATGTCATTATTGTGGAAATTTTTTAATCCAACATTAGATGATGACAAATTGATACATTTTTTTACCAGATGTTATAAGAAAAACAAAAGTCTATATAAGACAAAAACATTTATTATAAAAAGAAAGAAACCCTGAATAAATATTCCCCTTTAAGACTACTTTTTAAATATATATCAAACAAAAAAAATAAATTGGTAAAATGTAATTTGAGGAAAAAATATTTCACTGAGGTAAATTTACATATTGGTGTTTTATTACATTGACATGAATTATTAGGTTAGTAATCTTATCACAAGTTACATATTATTGTTTATAGAATTGTGAGAAAGACTATGTACTATTTTAAACAAAGATATTATTACTCCTTAATCAGATATTAATATGATACTATTTTGATCAAAGACAGTATTACCTCTAAATCAGATATTAAGAACTATAAATGCATTATTAATATAACTAGTTTTGCTTACTTTATAAACAAAAGTTTTTATTGAAACTTTTTTTTTCTTCTCTCTCTCTATATTTGTAACTTGTTTGCAAATAAGAGCTTTAAGGGTCAATTAGAATTAAATTAATTATAGTAAAATATTACAAAGTAATTTTAGTAAAATTTTTAAATAAATGCCTTTTCAATTTGTATAATTTGATAATTGCATTGTATTGAAATTACAATATGTAAATTATACCTGCTACATCTAAAATTTTAAACTCTCACTATAGTTCTCCCTACTTGACAACATCAAACAAATCCCCTACCTAAGCTATATTCTTAATCCAACACATTCTTAACTCATAATTGTACTTACATCATATGCGTCTTACAAATAAAATTTGATTAGCAAAACAAATATATCTAATATTTATTTTCTAAATTATTAAATATCACAATTTAAGTAATATAATTTACCATACATTCTTAAATGATTATATGCTTGAAATAGGAGATAATAGTTATATAAATTATATACACAGAAAAAGTCAATATAATTCCTAAAGATATCAGAAAAATATAATTGTTAAATCAATATAATATTTTGATAGATAAGTTCACATGGTTCTTGAAAGGGACTCTACCATCTCAATTTCGAAGTAAAATAACTATATCCTTGTATAATATGTACAAATATATATATATATATATATATATATATATATATATATATATATATATATATATATATATATATATATATTATTCTATGAACAATAATATGAACATTGGAAAAATTATTGGGTGCAGAAATAATTTCAGTAAAGTTAAAAATTTTGTAAGATTATGTGACAAGCACTTTGAGTATGAATACTTTGTCTTTCTTTTTTTCATGACAAGTATCTATACTTGTCTTCTCCTCAAAGCGATAACCACCTTTTCTTTAAGAAAGGATAATTTCTCTTTTTTGTATGGCAACATAGAAAAAGTTGAGTTTGAATGAGAAATGCCAGATGTTACAAATATGTACAGTCAGAATTCCTACTTTATGCAAAAAGGGACCATATACAAGCAAATTAATTCACATATTCCTAATATATTAAATTTTAAATATGACTTGGGATTTCTATATTGGATCAAAATAAAAAAAGTTAAGTGGTATATAAAAAGATATAAAACTTACAATCATTAAATCATGTTATAAGTAGTATCAAATCTCTTACATAACCAATAAGTTTCACTTTAGATGAAGAATTTGTTGGTAGATAATTAGTCAATTGGGTTAACTAAATGTTTAAGAAATAATTATTTTTTTAGTGATTGTATTGAAAAAGTTGAGTAAAAGATAAATATAAAGAAAGTGGTCCAATACTGTCAGTACTGAAATACTAATAATTGTAAATTGAAGGGAGAATAAAATATAGAATATATGAAGAATTTGATTTTATGAATTGAGTGAGATGGAGGAAGAATCCATCCAAAGATGGAGAAAGTGACAATGGGAATGGCAATGGCAATGCCAGCTCAGCTAACCCATCAAATTCAAAAATAAAGGTTTAATAGATTCGGAGGTCCCTATATTTGAGAGTTTGTTTCAATTGGGTCCTCTAATTTTGGAAGTGATCAATTAGGTCCCTAATTTTGTCAATTTGAATCAATAAAAGTCTTTTCGTTAAATGTAGTTAACGCTGTAAAGTTTTTGAACATGTGGCACGCTGATGCTTTCAAGTAGCACCGTTTCAAGTGCATAGGTGGATTATAAAAGGGTGAAATTCCTTTTAATTTAGGGATTTCACCTTCAAATATGCCCTTTTAATTTAGGGATTTCACACTTTTATAATCCTCCTATGCACTTGAAATGGTGCCATCTGGAAGCGTCAGCGTACCACATGTTCAAAAACTTCACGACGTTAACTGCATTTAATGGAAAGACTTTTATTAATTCAAATTGACAAAATTAGGGACCTAATTGATCACTTTCAAAATTGGAGGACCCAATTGAAACAAACTCCCAAATATAAGGAACTTCGAACCTATTAAACAAAAAATAAATGACTATGTTTACTACGCGTGCTTTCTTTGTCTTCTTCCCCAACCCAACACATGCAACAGAACAACCCATATTTGTATATACTTTAAACTTCATCTTCACTCCACACATATACAATTCTTTCTCAGACAAAACTTAGATACAATTATAGATACTGTATCTGTAATGGGACAACGGAATTTTTCTTATCATCCATAGCGTAATGGGATAAAATTACGTCTACAAATATTAGTAGTTTAGACAATATATGTATGAGTATTAGAATTAAGTTATTAACTTATTTTTAGCTCCCTTCATATAGTATGAAATTGTTTTAGGATAAATTTACCTTATTTTTAGTAAAATATACTAGGAAATGATGATATATACGGTCAGAATATCGAATCTTTTTATTATCATCTTATATTTTTATCATCATCCCAAGTTTTCTCATTAATGTAAATTAATCTATACTTAATTGAGAATTATTTGATAAAATATGTGAATGTTCAAGTAACAAACTTCTCTCGTGTAAATAGTATTTGTATTATTTTTTTTTTGAAATACTATGAAAATTTATCCGAAGAGTAGATAATTATTTTTTGTAAAATGTTAATTCATATTATAAAATTAAAGTTAAAATATAAATGGAGAGAGAGAAAATAATTATACTTATGATATTTTATTTAAATTCTTACTTTGATATTTATTCATTTTTTTCATCAATAATTGTATTCTTGTTGTACTAAGATGTAATCGAAGATATACAAGTCTTCTATCTAGGTCGAGATGTATCAGATAGTTCTAGTTTCCACTCTCCTTTCTCTTTTTCCAATTTTCTCTCCCTTCTTCAGATAATAAGTCATTTTCATTATACGTGTCAATATATTATCTTTCGATGAGGGTGATGTGACCTCAATAGGAGAGTTTGAAAAACACTTTGATGCTCAAGTCAATTATTGATAGTATGATAACAAAATTACAATAAATGATACTACTGACATATCTCGTGAATAGTGACTATATATAGTACTTGGATTGTTCTTTCTTGTTGGGCCTAGGATTCTTAGGATCACCTTGTTTTAGGGTTTTTTCAAATTTGTTTACTTATTCTTAATCCTTGTGTGATTTGTGTTTTTGCTTATGTGAGTTCGTATTGCAGTAATGACGTACGTTTCCTTGGCTCTTGATGCAATCCAAGGTGTTCTCATCCCTCTAGAGGCCAAGGTGTACTCGACCAATGTAAAACCTCAAAAAATGGTGTTTTAGAAGTTATGATAGTTTAAAAATAGTGAGACTTAGTTATTTTAATATTAAATGGTTTAGTGAGACTTGGTTATGTAAAACCCCAGAAAATGGTATTTTAGAAGTGATGATAGTTTAAAAATAGTAAGATTCGGTTATTTTAATATTAAATGGTTCAGTTATAAATAGTTTTATTGGAAACAAGTTTCATTATTTTTAAACTATCATGACTTCTAAAATACCATTTTATGAGGTTTTACATATTTTTAAACTATTATTACTTCTAAAATACTATTTTCTGGGGTTTTACTGTCAGAGCGGCTGCAGCGGAAGGGTTAGCGTGGTATAACAAACCAAGAGGGGGGTGAATTGGTTCTTAACAAAACGTGTGCCTTTTAAAAATTTCTTCTCAATTAAACTTACTTAACAGATAATAATAACAAGTAAAGAGAGTAAGGTAGAGAAGAATTTGCACAGATGATTTTATACTGGTTCGGATCTTACCAATCCTACGTCCAGTTGTTAATCTAAAACAAGATTAACTTTCACTATCACAAAACTATTACAAATAACAATCACAAAGAAAATATTTGCAACAGTTTAGAAAACACCTCTCTTGATGCCACAAGAGGTGAAACCACACCTCCTTCGAATGCTTCACGAAGGATGAACACCTCCTTTGAATCTTCACAAAGGATTATCCTCTTCCTGACACCTCCTCAGATACACCAAGGATGAACTGGCTATTTCCTCTGTCACCGTAGCAGCACTTCACCAGCTCTACAGACACGAGTTTCACAAGCCGAGCAAGAGTACACAATTCTCACAAGTTTACAGAGAGTTTTGAGCACAAGGGAAGAGATTGAATGCCATGTTGAAGGCAAATGAGAGTCTATTTATAGACTCAAGCCAAAGGCTCTTCCATTTTCGTTTTCAGCCATTCTAACCGTTGTTAATCGATTAACTTAAGTGGTAATCGATTAACCACTAAAGGACAAACCAACAGATAGTCCAACGGCTAGAAAAACGGCTAGTTTCTCCAACGGAAACTAGGTTAATCGATTAACTCCCCAAGTTAATCGATTAACGTTAATCGATTAACACCCCTGGTTAATCGATTAACTCACTGCAGCTTGTCTTCTTCAATTTGTCTCTGGATTAATCGATTAACAGCTTGGGTTAATCGATTAACTCAGTGTATTTTTGACTCTGAATGTATTTTTACATTTCTAACTTATACAAAATCAAATACACTAAGTTTTCCTAAGTTCTAGACATCAAATACTAATTATTACAAAAGCTTTAAGCTATGATACAAGTCTTCAACAAGTTTCTTCATTTTTCTTGATTGGTCTTGTCTTGATTTGGACATCATCAAAACTTCATCTTTATCATTTTGCTAACATTTACAACCAATATATGTACAATTTTAAAAGTAAGTAAAAGTGTTGAATCCATATAAACTTAATGTAATACAAAGAACTATGCTAAATTTATACTAGTAGACATAAAATAAAAAGAAAGTAAGATTAAATAACAAAACCTTAATGAAAAGTTAAAATTAAACACTATAACTTTTTTTTATATTTTTAAAATGTGATATTGGTATTGGTGGGATTAGACTTCACCACCTCACTCTCTTGTTTCATTAATCTTGAGAATAAATATTTTCCTCTTCTTGTCATCAATCCTTATCAAGAAAAGTTATACTCCAATATCTTAGAGTAAACTCTAAGTATACCCTATTGAGTTACAATTTATTGTCAATTCAATAAAATAAACTCACTTTAATAATTAACAAGTTTTTCTCTATTCGTAGACAAATTATTTATTGATTATTTTATCTTAGGTCAAGAACTCATAAGGGTTTTTTTAACCTTTTACAATTTCAACTAATTTACAGTTGATCAAGTCACAATAAACAATAAGCTTAAAGATTAAACATCGTAATATAGCATGATATGTAGATATAATCAAAATATATAAGGGTTTTTAGTGACTATATATAACTTTTGACAAAAGAAGATTAAGCTACTCATAACATGAAATCTATACAAAAGGATGAAGAAGAAATAGAGGTGCAAGTCATGTATGGTGTCTCTCGTGGATGAGCTTCTCTTATTGACTTCATTCCTCCTTCTTTTCATGTTTCCCCCCTTCTCTTATATGTGATTTCAAGTCAAATGGAGAGCATTCCATAAGTGACACATTGAGTCAAAACTTGAACTTGTTAGGCAAGTCTTATGAGCAATGTTCTCATGCTCTTTGTCTATAGATCTTGTTGGGCTAGAATTAGCTCTTGCTAGGTAAGACCTGGTTCATAATTTGGTTGGGAGAAGACTGATTAAGTACAAAGTTAATTTTGGCTAAGCAAAGAAATCACTCTAGCTAAGTAAGGAATTACTCTAACCAAGCAAGAGACCATATTGACCTTATTATCTTTGCATCTTTCATATTCCTTTGTTCTCCCAACTTTTTCTTCTTCACTAAATCCTACCAAAAGAGTTTTAAAATGTTAAATGTATCAATAAAAACATATAATGTCTTTATTGTTATTATTTAAAAAGGTTAAATATTTGTTTAGTCCCTTGACTTTAAGTGAAAATTGTAAATAATCTCTCTTTAAAACTTTGATCCAATTTAGTCCCCTAACTTTATAAATGTGTGTATTTAGTCTTTTTAACTAATATTTGTTAGGTTTATTTAACATTACAAATGTGTTTCATGATAGCATTTGAGTTGTTTACATCATTTGACACATTTCCGCTTCAATGTTAATTGAGAAATGCATTTGAAATATCAAATAAACTTAACAAAAGTTAGTTAAAAGGACTGAATTCATGCAGTTCTAAAGATAATGCAGTTCTAAAGATAGGGGATCAAATTGGTCCAAAGTTTCGAAGATTAACTAATTCTAATTTTTTATGAAAGTTAAGACTCTAAAAACATATTTAACTTTATTTAAAAACTAACTAGGAAACTTTGAAAATCATCTTAAAGTGTTAAACAAGTGAATATTGTACTTAATAAATTAAACATAAAGAACATTTATCAAATTCTCCCAAACTTAACATATTGCTTGTTCTTAATAAATAGTCACTAAAATATTTTCAACACTATCATAATAAACAAAACTTCTAAACTAAATATAATTATATAAATGTGACATGAACATAATCCACATAAAGATTGACACTACTTTAACTCAACCGCCAAACATTTGGATTTGTGTCTTTTTTTCTTATATGGTGTTTAACTTTGTCATTTATACTTAATGTAGGACTAAACTTACACTTCAATTATTCTCTAACAATTATTAATTCTAATATTTAGCACAACATGACTATAACACTAATGTAAAAGAAAAACACACAAAAGTCCAAACTAAAGATATTAATTACAGATTAGATACAAAAGAACATGATACAATGTATGAAATCAACCACATTTTCATTTCTTACATAGTTTTAATTCTCTATTTTTCAATGGTCAAAATTCAAGCACTTTATATATACAAAAGACATGATTTTAGGGAGATAGTAGAGAAGAGAGGGAGATGATACAAATTGGAAAATGGTGGAGACGAGTAGAAGAAAGGAGAAAAGAATGGTGGAAGGTAGACGCTGGAAAAGAGAAAGAAAGATGAAAAGGATAATGAAAGGTAGATGAAAAAGAAAAAAAAACAACAAAAAAAACTTATATGTGGTTACTTTGATGCGTACTAACACTAATTCAACAAAAGATATCATATTGAATAAATATTATGAATTTGAAACCAAAATACTAATTAAACCTAAAAAATTAATATAAAAAATAAAAATATGGAACAAAATTTTGCAAAACTTTATGGATTGTCAACGTTGTTCATTCTAATTTATAATAAATACACACTGAGTTATATTTTGAGTTTATGATAAATAATGTATATTATGATATAAGATTATTTTTAACTATTGATTATTTTTGTAAAAATATTAAAATTCAAAATTAGACAAGAAGATGAGGAGGATTGGTTAGAAATGGTATAACTCGAACAAAATAAAAAGAGGTTTGAGATGGTTCAAAATGTTTTTTTAAATCAAATAAAAAATAAAAATAAATAGAAATTTAAAAAATAAAATTATATATTTAATATATTATATTAACTAAATGACATTTCATGAAGAGTGATAATAGTTTTGTTTTGGTAGATATTTTGTGGGATCGAGAGACTAACCTTGCTAACGTGTCTTCCTTGACTTCGATCGCTCGAATCGCCTGGACCGCTCACTTTTCCAATGTCTGAGCCGCTCGCACGCACTTCTTCAACTCGCACCATTCGTTCTCCTTCACTAGCAGAGGGGGATGTACCTGCAAAAGGTACTCCGATGCTCAAGTTAGGCGTGAGTTATGGAGCCTCAGCTCTCAAGAAAGTGACTTTGTTATCATTGTAGAGTATTTTGGAGTATGAATGAAGTGTAAGTAGAATGTGAATGGAACGAACCTGGCTTTCAGCCCTGGCCTTGTATTTATAAGTTGTCACAAACCTAATAAAATATAAATAGATTTACCTCAAACAAATTTACCTTAAAATCCGGTCGGTTGCTTATAAACATCTTTATCAATATCTTTACTCAGATATCTTTGATTATTTTATCCTCGCCTGATAACTTAATGTTAGCCCAATTGTGGTCCAATATCTTTAAACTTGGTTTGACTTGGTGTTGACCAGCGCTGCTATAGTGGATAGTACGATCGGTCTTGTATGATAACCGCTCGGCCTAGATATCATACTATACAATTCTTAAAACACTCATTTAAGAAAGAATTTCTTTAAATAGTGATTCAAAAAGTCGCTATTGTTAATGGGGATTCCAATTTATAATATATGAGTTATTTGATCACAATAGAAAAGAAAAGAAATAATTTAACAATATAATATTCATTTGCTGCAATTTTTTTAATAGTATTAACAAATATAATGTTAAATTTTTCTCAAAATCATATTAGACTCAGTTAAAAAAAAATCTCAATTATAACTAATTAAGCTCTTAGGCTTCTAAAAGTGTTAATAATTATTCCTTCCCCAAAAAGAAGGTTATAACCTATACTTCTAAAAATAAATAAGGCTTAGTTTTGATTGATGAATTATATTTATTCAAATTTATTTAAATACATAAATTAAAATTAATACTCATAATTATTTGTAGAATTATTTAGGAAAAAATATATAAAAAAAATTATACTCTTTGCTATTTCTATTTACAATATTCAAGATAAAAGTGAGATTTTTGTCTTTATAATACTCACTTTCCTTATTGTACCGTATGGACTGGGCGGCTTGTGACGAGTCAACAAGGACGCTCGATCAACACTGTCGGCTTGTGCGTAACATCCTCATGCAGGAGACATGTTAATCTTATCTGTATCGTTCCAATCTTATCGGTAGCCAAGTAGACGAGCCCGCCCGTCTCATTCAAGACGTCCGACCATAATTCTCGGATCAAAGCAGGATTAAGGTAAGACATGATTAAGATTATTGAGCTAGTATTGGGCCGTGATTAAGATTCTACTAATCATAGGCCCATGGAAAAAACTATAAATAGAGGTCAAAGGTATGAGGTAAGTGGTTCATATTTATTGCACATTTATTACAGTTCTGTTTATCGAGTGAACAGTGCACTGACTTGAGCGTTGGAGGACCTTTGGCAGATATCTGACCAGATGACGTTAAGGAGAGAAGTCCAAGATCAGACCGAACGATGACATCTAGAGGGAGCCAGGAGGTGGAACCGAACGTCACAGAAGGCAAATTGTGAAGGTGCCGATGGTAGCTCGACTCCATAACCGAAACATTTTGGTGCCCACCATGGGACCCGAACGAATTGATACCCAATGGTTACTACAAGGAACACGAGCGTTGAAGATCAGGGTGAGATGATCCGAGCACTGCAGCAGAAATTGGAAGAGATGCAACAACGTCACGAACAAGAAATGGCGGTCGTGCGAGCGGAATGCTCAACCCAGATAGCTAAGGAAAAGGGACGAGAAACTGACGAAAGGGGTGAAGGAGAGCATGACAAGATGACGATAGAAGACAGGGCCAAATACAGTAGTTTGCCCGACCCATCGTGGAAGCCTTCCGCGTCTGGTGCTAGAAGGGGTGGATCCAAAACCGATCGCACAGAGAGTGCAGTGATGAGCAAACAACTAGTGGTGAAAACAGAGGGACCTTCCGTCCTCGTCCCGTTCGTCTAGGCCATTATGGATGTCCAGATTTCTGAGCAATTCGTACCTCCACAGTTCAAGATGTATTGATGGAATCCATTTTGGGAACTAAATGGAGATCCATGAAAGAAGTATCAACTTAAGCTAAGGCTACGAGATTGGAAGAAGAAGAAGAAGGACTTTCAAGCCTGCGCTTGCTTTCTCTTAAGCCTTAGAAGACATTCAACCTCTCGTAAAGAGCCATGGACAAAGAAGATGGATCTTCAAGGATTCTACTTTTATGGAGGATCACATTTTGGTCTTCTTCTTTATCTTAAAACATTTTTTTTTAAATATGTAATATAACTCATTTTTAGGCCTTGTATTTGGCCAAGATACTTTGTTTAGCTAGGTTTAGAAGGTTTGGTGACTTTTAGAGTTAGAAATGGGTTAAATATGGGGTTTTGGAAGAAGTTAGTTGCAAGGAGCCTTTGCATTAAATGCTTTGACTAAGTTAGTTACAAAGCATAAGGCTCCTCACATTAAATGCTTAGGCTCCTCATTTAATGCTTAGACTCCTCATTTAATGTACTCTAGCCTTCTCCTTCACCTATAAAAGGAGAGGCACCCTTTTGTAATCCTTAGAACTATTTTGAATGTAAAGTCCTTTTACCAAAATTGCAAGACTTCTCTTCCTTAGTTCTCACTCTAAGAAATGTCTTTCTCTAGACTTCTTCTTACCTTCTCTTTCATGGTTGGCCTCACCTCCTAGAAGGACTTCTACCCAGACCATCAAACACCATCAACCACATCTCTTTATCTTGAAAAGCGTTCGCAACATTCATCTTCTCACATGGAGTCCATCCTTTGAAGAGCTTCATCAACACACCTTGGAGAACATCTCTTGTTGAAGAAGAATCCTCAAAGCAATCTCCATCATTTGGTATCAAGAGCTATGGTCACTATCTTGGAAGTCTTCAAGAGATAAGTGTCTAAAAGTTCTTACCCATTTTTGTTCTTGTTAATTCCTTGTTGTTTCATCTTTTCCAACATGTCTAATATGTTGTTTGAGTCATGAGTATGTGTTTTATGTCTTGAAATATTGATTCAAATTAATTGTTCTTCTGGAATCATCCATGTTGTGTGCCTAGGATTTCCAATTTTTCTATTTGTATGTGTGCAGAGTTTATGGGTTTGTGTCATTGGTTTGGGTCATCTTTTGATTCATTTTCTTTGATTTTATGATCCTATTGTTTTGTCCTAAGTCTTGTATATCCATATATGTCATCACATCTTTGTTGAACTTGAAAGAAAAATTGAAAACATTCAAAACTTCAAACCTACCCATTTTCTGAAATTTGGTGCAAAGAGCTCTCTGGACTCGATTTTAAAAAAATAACTGCAACCAGACCAGAGTTCAAATGCTATGTTTTATATGTCAATTGAAAGATATTTGAGTCTATTTTCCAAGAAGAAAAACTTGATCTCATTTAGAGCTCTGTAGAAAACGTTATGGGTGAAACATTGAGCAAAGGTCAGAGTTGTCCAGTTCCAGCGTGAAATTTTGGATTTTTGTGTTTTAGGTATTTCTGGGTTTTCTTTGAGCATTATGAGTGTATTCATACTTGTTATTAGTTTCTAAAAAAGTTCTTAGTATTATGTTTCCATTGAGTCATTTTTTTAGTTGTCAAAAGATCATTTGATTCCATAGGATTTCCTTCATACACACTTGAATTAGCCTTGTTTTTTAATATGAGTTATGCAAAGATTATGGTGCTTGTTGTGTTCTGGAAACTTGAGTGATAAAAACAAAAGATCCCTCGATCAAAAACAAAAGATAAGAAGAAAAAAAAGGGACAACAGAAGTGAAAAAAATTGCCAAAAGAAAAGGACACAACAACAACAAGAAACTTAATTTTGGACTTGAATTTTAAGTGTTGTTTACATTTTTCCAGCAAGTGTTTTGCCTTGGCTAATCTGGTTGGTCTTGTATTATTAGTTTTATTTATCTATTCTAGCACCTTTCTTTAGGAATTCCATTTGAGTGCCTTCCTATTTGACTTGCCTTAATTTTTTGCTTGTCATTCTTGGCTTTCCTTGAAGTATTGTCTCCTTTTACTCCCTTTGAGTTTAGCTTTCCAAATTGTGCTTTTATTGATTTTATTTTTGGCTTCTTTAGTGTTGGAAAAACATATTTGGTTGGTTGTTCTTTTTGGAGATTGACTAACCTTGAAGGTAGCATTTTTTTAAGGCTAAAAAGAAGGCCAAAGAAGCATTTCTCCTTGGACTTTTGAGGGAGATAACTACATTGTTTTGGAGTGAATCAAGAGAGGACAAACACTTGAAAGAAGCAAGGAATTAGGGGCTGTTTTTGCACTTTTATTGGCTAGTATTTTTGTATCACGGAACCTTTGTGTTCTTGTAATTTTTTTTTAGTTGATTTCATTTTCTATTTCCTTGGTGTCTTGGGAAAATGTCTTTGGTACAATCCCATCTCCATTGCTAAAATTGTGTAATAGTTTAGTTTCCACTCTTAGAAGTGAAGGTGTGTCAAGTGGCTCTTATGTATCATTTGCATCTTCACATAGGACCGTTAGTTTACTTGTTTACATAGCATTCAATTCTTTCTACTTTTCTTTTATACATTGTCTTGTTTATCTTTTAAGTCTTTGTGGTACTTAGATTATTTGAAAGCATCTTATATAAACCTTTCTTTGGTTTTAGGAGCATTCTTTGCATTTGCATTAAAAAATTTTTTTTTGGAAGATTTCTTCTTAGAAGCTTAGGTAAGGCTAACTCAAGGACACTCTGTCTAGGAAAGACTTGGTTTCTAAGCTTGTCCGTTGTGACTCACCTCTCTTTCCTGGGAGCTACTTGAAAGATTCTTACTCTATTATTTCTCTTTTGAAATCATCCATCAAACACAAAAAGTTTAATTGTGAAAACCTTTCTCTGTCATAGTTGTAAAGTTTTTTGAAAACCTTTGTGAAAATATTTTAAACTTTATAACATGAGTGATCATTCTCATTCAAGTGTTCATGGTAGTGTAAGAGATAGTCAAGAGGACTTACATCTTAGGTATGAACTTAGACAAAAAGTTAGCAAGTTAGAAAGTATGTTTACTGAGTTTATGATGGAGAAAAAGAGAGAAAAACAACAAGCTGAGTCATCCAATAGAAGAAGGTACACTAGAGAAACATCCACCTCTCATAGTAGAAATGAGCTTCAAAATAGTCACCAATATGAAAACTTCTACCATTCTAGTTTGGATGATCGTTTTTGGGATCATGATCGTTTCTGTTATAGATATACCGAGAATGAGTTGCGTTTAAGAGGTGAGAGTAACATTCCATATTTTGGTAGAGAAATTGATCCAATGTCATACTTAGCTTGGGAAGAAAAGATTGAAAGACTTCAACCATTCATTATTAAGTGTAGTAAGTTTCACATAGTTTGATTGTGTTCTTCTAGATTTGAGAGGCATGCATAAGATTGGTGGTATGAAAGGCAAAATGATGTTAAAAATGGTATCAAATCACCAATTAGAGATTGGAATGACCTAAGAGCTTGTATGAGAAGAAAATTTATTCCACCTTCTTTCAAGAGAAATCAAGAGTTTAAACATGAAAAGAGAGAACTCATGGAGAAAGATAGAGAATCTATTAGACGTGAAAAAGAGTTCTTTCTTAAAGAGAATGAGTTTGAAGGGAAACATGAGAAGCTCTTGACGGATAAGGAAAAAAGAGAAATTGAAAAGAAGAAAGAGGAACAAATACAACTAGAGAAAAAAGTTAGAGAGGTGGAAGCTAGAAGAGAAAGGGAGGAGAGAGAAAAGAAAGAAAAAGAAGAAAATGAGAGAAGAGAAAGGGAAGAAAGAGAAAAGAAAGAGAAAGAAGAAAATGAGAGAAGAGAGAGGGAGGAGAAACAAAAGAAAGAGAAAGAAGAGATTGAGAGGAGAGAAAAGGTGAAGGAAGAAATCATGCTCAAAGAAGAACTCCTACTCAAAGATGAAGTATTACTCAAGGCATCTCCTACTCTCCCAATCATAATTGATTCAAGAGTTCTAAAGGGAGTTTTCCAAACTTTAAACTCTTATCCTTTCATTAATGATTCTCATCACATTTAATGTTTAGGCTCCTCATTTAATGCTTAGACTCCTCATTTAATGTACTATAGCCTTCTCCTTCACCTATAAAAGGAGAGACACCCTTTTGTAATCCTTAGAACTATTTTGAATGTAAAGTCCTTTCTCCAAAATTGCAAGACTTCTCTTCCTTAATTCTCACTCTAAGAAATGTCTTTCTCTAGACTTCTTCTTACCTTCTCCTTCATGGTTGGCCTCACCTCCTAGAAGGACTTCTACCTAAACCATCAAGCACCATCAACCACATCTCTTCATCTTGAAAATCTTCCGCAACATTCATATTCTCACATGGAGTCCATCCTTTGAAGAGCTTCATCAACACACCTTGGAGAACATCTCTTGTTGAAGAAGAATCCTCAAAGCAATCTCCATCATGTATGATGGGACTACAGACTTGAAAGCTCATATCAAGGCTTTTACCAACGTGATGGCCTTCCGCCCGGCAATGATGCCATCTTGTGTCGGGCGTTTTCTCTGTCACTCGAAGGGAAGCTTTGGAGTGGTTCAATTCACTTCCCAACAACTCCATCGAAAACTTTGAAAGCATAATGAGTATGTTGAAGGGGAAATTCACGGCCTATAGCGCCCAAGATGTGACCGTCGTTGATTTGATGAACCTCAAATAGGGGAAGGAGGAGTCACTGAAGACTTTCATGGACCGATATTAGAAGACAGTCCGACGAGTAAAGGGCCTTAGTCTCGAGCTCGTGCTCTAGTATGTATTGCCCTTTCATGGATAGTGTGTGTCGTCGGCCACCCAAAACATTAGAGAAATTGTGGAAAGGACGGCTAATGAAGTACGTGTGAAGGAAATGAAGCAAAGTTATAAGAAGGAGAACTAGGAGGCTAAGGGGTAAAAGGTGAAAGGTAGAAAGTTCGACGGCCAGTTGGGCCGGGCGGGAGGACCCAAGGCGAGGGAAGCACCCAGAGGCCCAAGGTTCCAGTAGTACACGCCACTAAACGTCCCTTGGGCCCGGATACTGTAGGAAGCCTTGAACACTCAACTAATACAGACGCCTTAGCGGCATCCCACACCCTCGGGAGCGGACGACAACAAGCATTGCCTATATCACCAAAACATGGGTCACACCACTGAGGAGTGTGTGACTTTGAAGGATAGGATTCAGGAGTTAATCCGGGCAGGCCAACTGAAGAAATACGTGAAGGTTGACCGGCCTGAGAGGTCCCCTAGGCAGACCAGGAGTCCCCGAGAGAGGAATCCGCAAAGGACTGATGGAGGAAGAACACAAAATTACGGGCGGAGCGACCGTCCAAGGTCTGAGAGACGAAGAAGTCGAAGTTGGGAAAGAAGCAACTGTCGCCCCTTGAGAGGGATCATCAACACCATCTCAGGGGGGTTCGTCGAGGGAGGCTCGTCATCCTCCGCCCAGAAGCGGCATGTCCGGGAATTAGGTTCCATCCATGCAATTGACACTTCAAGAAGGTCGATGTCGCCCATCACCTTCACGGACGAAGATTTTCACGCCCCGGACCCCAACCAAGACGACCCCATGGTCATAACTACTGAGGTAGCTCGTTACGGGGTTAGCAAGGTGCTCAACGACCAAGGAAGCTCGATGAATATCCTTTATTGGAAAACGTTTCAATAGAAGGATATCTCAGAAGATTTGATCGTTCCATATACCGAGCAGATAGTAAGGTTTGCGAGCGAGAAAGTGGAAACTCGACAATACGATGACTTGCGTACCCGTTTAGGTACCGGACGAGAGAACAAAGAAAAAGGGTGCGATACTTGTTGGTAGAGGCAAACACCTCATACAACGTCCTCTTAGGACGAGCGTGCCTGAACGCATTCGGGGCCATCATGTCCACCCCGCATCTCACCATGAAATATCCAACCAACTGGGGAGCGCGATTTGCATCGTGCGGGCGGATAAAAAGATAGCGTGGGAATTTTATGCCGCCAGATTGAGGATGTTCCCGAAAGAGGGGAGAAGAAAGGTTAATCGGTCAGAGGTAGCTATAACAGACCTCAACCCAAGAACTAACACCGACGATTGGCTGGAGCCGCTAGGAGAGACGCAACCGGTCATGATCGGAAAGGATGCCTCCCAAACCACTACTATGGCTAGGGGGCTTGAGGCGGAGATCAAGAAGGAACTTTGATCCACATTATGGCGCAACAGGGATCTATTTGCATGGACGGCGGTGGATATGCCGGGAATTCATCCCTCGGTCATGTCACACAAACTGGCTTTATTCAAAGAAGCTTGGCCGGTGGCCTAGAATAAGAGAAGAATGGGTGGAGAAAAAAGAAAAGCCATCGAGGATGAAGTGAATAAGTTAAAGGAGGCCGAGTTCGTTAGGGAGGTCACTTACACCACCTTGCTCGCCAATGTGGTCATGGTCAAAAAGGCCAGCGGTAGTGATGTATGTATACCGACTACACGAACTTGAACAAGGCCTGTCCTAAAGACTCCCATCCCCTCCCTAGCATAGACGCCCTGGTCGATGGGGCGTCCAGGAATAAAATGTTTAGCTTCAGAGCCATCAGGTCGTGGTCTGAATTGACCACCCAATATCCAAAATATTGAGAAAGCCCGACCTGGCAGGAAGAATGGTAGGATGGGTGGTAGAGCTGTCGGAGTTTGGCCTGCGTTACGAGCCGAGGGGATCGGTGCAAGGGCAACATTTGGCGGACTTCGCCGCTGAGCTGCCTATGGCGGCCGGTGACGAATGGAACTTGTATGTCGATGAAGCATCTGGGCGAACGGCGAGTGGCACAGGAGTGGTGCTCGAAGGACCGAATGGTTTCCTATTGGAACATTCACTAGTGTTTAAATTCAAGGCCTTCAATAATCAAGCCAAATATGAAGCTTAAGTGGCCGGCTTGGAATTGGCAAGAGACATGGGAGCTCAGAAGGTGATATGCCGGACGGACTCATAGCTGGTGGTCGGCCAAATGAATGGAGATTTCCAGATTAAGGAAGACCATATCCTCAAATACTTCCACAAAGCTTCAACTTTGGCTAAAGGCTTTGACAAGATTGAGATTCAACATATCCCTTGCGAGCAAAATGCCCGGGAGGACATGTTATCTAAGCTCAGGTCAGGCAAGGAGAAGGGACAGTTAGCCACGATCATCCGTCAGGTGCTGCTTTAGCCGTCAGGTGCTGCTTTAGCCGTCAGTGGAGTGTTGCATCGTCACGATCAATGATGAAGATTGGCGAGAGGAGGTTTGAGGATCGATGAAGCGGCAAGATGATGGTCGGCCTTTGTGCCCGATCGACACCAAAAAGATAGCTCGATTCGTGGTGATTGGGAATGACTTGTATCGAAGAGGGTTCTCTACCCCTCTGCTTAAATGCTTGGCCTAAGACGAAGCACACTATGTGATGGACGAGCTTCACAATGGCATTTGTGGGTTCCATACTGGACGGCGAGCCTTGAAAGCCCGAGTGCTCCGAGCTGGGTACTTCTGGCCAACTGTGGAAGAAGATACCAAGCTATTTGAGCAGAAGTGTGTTAAGTCCCTGACAAGTGTACCACATCGTTATCAAGTAATATAAAATGGGTAAGACTGAGTATCGTTTTCCCAAAGGACTCTTAGGCCTTAACTTTCATGTAAACTGATCGCATAAGACTTGAGAAAGAATTAAGTTTAAGTGTTTTAATGCAAGACGAAAATAAACATGCAAAATGCAAATGAATCAATTGGCAAGGAAAAGATATGGATGAATGGAGTTGTTGGGGTTCACAATTTCATCTTATCCACCCTCTTATATCTAGTTTTCTTATTTAATTTGCTTTATTATCATATTGTCATGCAAACTTTCTTAGTCTACCCTAAACCCAATCTCTTGGCGAAAAGAGTCTATTACTAATTACTGGCTTACTATCTCTAGTCTCCCCTAGTAATTAGCAATGCATGATATACATAAGCAAAATACAATTGATCGTCCTACCCCTATCTCTAGGCAGTATTAGCTTAATCAAGGAATTTCCTACCAGTTCATGACATAACTGTACGTCTTCGTATCAATAAAGACAAACAACATTTACCGAATGAGTTAAACGATAAAAGCGTTAAGCAAAGGTAAGGAACCGAAGAATTGATAATATAAGCATATGCAAGCATATAAAGAAAACAAGAATTTTGATATAAGAGAGTTTCAAAAGATTACATTGTTCCCCAACAACAAAGGGTTTAGTTCACCATAGACATGGTGAAACTAGATGGAATAAAATGAAAGAATGGAAGAATAAACCCTAGATTTGATAAGTTGGAGCCTAAGCATCCAAGAAACCGCCTCCAAGGAGTGTAGAACAGCTCTGGACGTCTCTGCCTGCCAAAAGATTGACCTAAGCTTCGCAATAGGTCTATTTATAACGCATAAAAGAAACAAAATTTAAGCCCAAGCCCATCATTTAGGTGCTCAGTGCTCAATTTGGCCGCTCAACGGAAACCCCCATAATCGCAAAACCGCTCAGCGGTCCATTCCGCCGCTCAGCGGTCCATTCCGCCGCTCAGCGGTGGCCCTCTAATCGCACAGGACTCTCAGCGGTGCCGCTCAAGCGAGCCACAATGACTTTTCCCACAAAAATGGCGCTCAACGCTAGAAATAGCGTTGAGCGGTGCACTTGACTCTTCTTTTCATCCTTTTTCTTCTTCTTTCATGAGTCTAAGTCCCCCTTGCTTCACTTCCATCTTCAATTCACATCAAAACCCTGCAAAACAATGCAAAAACAAGCATAATATCCTTAAAACCAACTTTTGACTCTCACATGACTTAACTAAGTGTTTTACTTGATTCTAAGCTCATTCTAGGCCATAAAGGGTGTGTTTTGATATCAAATTTAAGCATGAAAATAACGGTTTTTAGACCATTATCACAACCCCAAACTTTGAACTTTGCTTGTCCTCAAGCAAACAAGACAAAACTTGGCTTCCACTTTTTCATCAAATAGTTCAAAATTTCCAAAACTCATTTTCCTCACAAGTTATTTCTCAATTTAGATTTTCAGTGGAATCTTATCAAGATGAATGCATGCTTTCAATTCAATTCAATTCACATGATCAAATATTTCCCAACAGATGTTTTATTTATGAATGATCAATCCACTAAGTAGAGATGTAAACATGGAATTTAACAATTCTCACCAAGCAAGTGTTTCACTCAATCACTCTAGTGTATACGAGGACACTCCAACTCTCTACTATTCACATGTCACATAAAACAAAATTGCCCTTCACTTAAAACATCAACCTTCTCACATGCAAATGCCATCACAAGGACTTTTCCAACGCTTATAATGAGGCTGGGCTAACAAGAAAAATTGGTTTTTCTGGAGCACAAAATCCTTGAGTTAAGAGAGCTATTTTAACATTCAAAGTTTAAGCACAACTCTCTTTTTAACCAATCTCACTCATTCCCAACTTCTTCCCTTTTCTTTTATTTTTACATTGAGCTCATTTTTCATGCTTTTTCTTTTCTTCTTTTTCTTTTCTCATGCATTTTTCTTTTTCAACACTCGAGCTCAATGCTTTTATTTTGCCTTTCAACTTTCCCCAAACAACCCCAAACTTTAACCTTTTTCAATACATACAATTATTCTCAATCCAACTCAAGGTAAATAATTTCAAAGCAAGAGTTTCATCCTGTTTAAGGCCAAGGTTCAAAAAGGGTATCACACATTTTATCACTTTGGGTGAAAATTTGGCTACATAAGGGCTTCCAAAAATGGCCTTGATCATATGACATAAGCATGCAATTCAATCAAATATCAAAACTCAAGCAATATCATTCATGCTTCCATATGAACGGTGCATATATCAATGAATACTCTGAAGCTCAAAACCTCACACACTATGCTTTCTCACACATCATTCATACACCCTGCTTAGCATCATAATCACAATCATAAATCATAACAGATATGTTCACTTAGCTAGTGAACCATTCAACCATATCCAATCATCATAAATCATTACACATATGTTCAATCATCAACCACATCCAATCATCATCAAATAACTCATCATGCAATAACATCACATCAAACCATCATCAGAATTAGTGTATAAGTCAAGCATAGACACATAAAATAAAGTTCAACCTATTCTACAAATCCAAAGTACAAAAGAAAAGAAAAATCCCTGTCTGAATACTGGCATCCATCAGTAGATGCCCTCTCAGTCCATGTCCTCATCTGAGTCATCCTCATCACCAGCCTCTGCATCCTCAAAATCATCCTCCTGGTCATCCTCATCTCTGCCTGGTGCTCCAGACCTGCTTCCCTGTGCCTACTCCTGAGGCCAAGCCATAACACTATGGAACTCATCCATAGTCCACCTGTGCACTGGTGGTATGTCGTACAACCCTACTATCATCTCTGCAGTAGCTATCTGCCCGCTGTGGAAAGACTCCATCCTAGCCTCCATCATGGACATATACATGTACCTCACCTGGAATGGCTCAATGTGTTGTGCAGGTGCATCTGCAAGTACATCCTTCTACTGAGCTGCTGCTCTCCTAGGCTGTCTCCTAGGAATTGCTCCTGCTGGCTCGTCGCCTCCACAGAACTGACGATAGTAGGAGGCATCTATAGCCCTCCTAGGCCTCTCATAAGGTGGAATAGTAGTATCCACCCCAGCCTGTTGGCACAAGTATGTAATCAGGGACGGATGTCCCAACGGTGTCCTACTACTCACAGTGGTAGCGCAACTCTGAATCTCGTTGGCGATAACCCTACCAACGTTAACATCCATCTGCCTCAGCATGCAGTAGATGAAGATGATCCTATGCATCGTAATGTCGGACACATGTGAGCATGGCTGTATATTGGCATGAGTGAATGTCATCCAACACTTCGCAAGGGGAGTCAAGTCTGCCCTCTTGATGTTGACGGGCACTCAGTTAGGGTTCCTTTGAAAATGTCCCCCAAGGACACACATCACCCTATCAATGTCCTCATAATCCCCGTACTCCCCTATGTAGGCCAGATACTGGCACTGCTCTCCTGGCCACTCAGTGCCTAAGAAGTTGTTGATGGTGTCAGGGTCATACCTGATGATCTGTCTCCTCACATAGCTCCTAAAGCTCCCTGCATCAACTTCTCCTCTGGTCAAGGTGTTTGTATAAAATTCCTTTACCAGCTTAATGCTAGCTGGTGCAAGATAAGTAGCTAGCCTCTCCCAGCCTCGCCTCTCAATCTCCAATCCAAACTCAGGAGCCAAGTCCGGGATGTAAACGGTCTTCCTCTCCATCAACAATCTTCTCTCCTACACAGTCACATAGTGTTCCTCATGCTTCCTGGAAAGGAACCTATGGGAATAAAACCTTCTTGGCCTCTCTAGCTCCTTTCTCTTGTTTCCCATAGTCTTTACTCTCCTTGAGGATGACATTCCTGTATAAAAAAAATTAAGTAAACCCACATAAATTCATCATTAGAGGTTAGTAAATCATCAATTAAATTCCACACCAAGCACAGCCCAGCGCTGAGGGAAAAACAGGGCCCCTCAGCATCCCAACATCAACAAAAATCAAGCACCCACACAAAACTGACGCACACCTCTCAACGTCCAAGCAGACCGCTCATCGATAGTAGCTAGGGTTCTTCAAAAACCCTTTTCTAAATGCCCAATTCCCCACTCTATCAACAATTTTATAATTTTAGACCATATTCATGCAATTTAATTGGTTCAAACGGTTCCTATTTCATCCAATCATGCATAGAAATCAAAAGCCCTAATTTATCATATTCCTACACATGTTCTTCATCAAATTTCAAATTTAGAAACCCTAACAATCAAATTGCATTACTTGAGTGGAGATTCACTAAATGCTTGAAATACTCTTTTCAATTGATGATGAATGCCTTCCGATGCAAGCTCTCTGATAACGGTTGAAAAACCATTATTTTCATATGCTATTTTGGACCAAATTACACCCTTTATTGCTTAGAATGAGCTTAGAATCAAGTAAAACTCAATAAATGAGTCAATCGAGAGTCAAAAGTTGTTTTTATCGATATTATGCTTGTTTTGCAATGTTTTGCAGCAAATTTGATAGAAGTGAAGATTGGGGATGAAGATGAAGGTCATAGACTCAAGAAAAAGGAAGAAAATTGAAGAAAAGAAGAGTCTAGGGACCGCCCGGCGGTAGACCCCTGGCGCCGGGCGGTCAAACGGGAGGAGAAGACACCAGCAGAGGACGCCGAGCGGTAGGCCCCTAACGCCGGGCGGTTTTGCAGCACAAGGGAAATCGTCGGGCGGTGGCGCGATTTAGGGTACACCGCCGGGGTGGCAAAGTGCGATGCCGGGCGGTGATGGGCTTGGGCCTATTTTTCTATTGCGCTCCTTTGTTAAAAATAGCCTCGTTACGAATTCCAATTCATTCTTTTGACAGAAGAGGGCGGTCAGACCTAATTTTCATTCTCTGGAGAGGATCTCTTGGATGCCTAGGCTCCTTTTCATCTTATCTAGGGTTTGTTTTCCATATCTTCCATTATTTTCACTTGGTTCACCATGACTATGGTGAACTAAACCCTATTGTTGTTGGGGGAACAATGTAATCTTTTGATACTCTCTTTTATTGAAACTCTTGTTTAATTATATGATTTTCATATGCGTTTATTATCAATTGTTGGATTCTCATACTGTGCTTAAAGCTTTTATCGTTTAACTCATTCGGTAACTGATATTTGCCTTTATTGATATGGGGACATACAGTAATGACATGAACTGGTGAGAAATTCCTTGGTTAAGCAATACCACCTAGGGACAGGGGGGTAGGACGACCAATTGTTTCTGCTTCTGCTTGTAATGCGTTGCTAGTTACTAGGGTAGGCTAGGGATAGCAAGCCTGTAATTAGTAATAGGTCATTTTCGCCGAGGGATCGAGTTAGAGGGATGACAAGAAAGTTTGCTTCGATTAGATAATAAAGAAATTTAAACAAGAGGAGTAAATAAGAGAGAGAGGATTAGATGAAATTGTAAACCCTCAACAACTCCATTCATTCATACTCTTTTCTAGTCAATTGAATCCACACATTGCATGTTTATTTTCTGTCTTTGCATTCACCATAATTATTGAATTTTTCTCCGCAAGTCTTACGATTTTGGTTCACACGAAAGATAAGGCCTTTAGAGTCTCATGGGAAGAACGATAATGGGTTTTACCATTTTTATTACTTGATACGATATGGTACACTTGCTATTCCGTTAACACTCTCACCAAAAACCCCCAATGGAATGTTTGAAGAATGAGATTTTTGTGGGTGGGTAATGGGAAAAGTGGGGAAATATCTTTAGAAAATCTTTAAAACTGAAAGAGAAGTGCTAGGGCTTATGGAGACCGCTTGGGCGAACTGCAAAGAAGAGATTTCAAAGTGCAGAAAATCCTAAAACGCTCAGCTTTTTAAAGCCCGAGCTGGGTATGCGTCACCACTGCTTAGCGGTCAAATGGACCGCTCAGCGGTGAGCGTTACCCTTTGTTTTCTCTTTTATTGCCTTCCTTTACGTTTTCGACCCTGTAGCACTGGATTTCGACTTTCAAAATTTAAATTATGTACTTTTCCCCTCTCAAATACAACATTCAAACATATAATGCACTTAGAACAGAATTAAAAACAAGTGATATTCAACTGGGTTGCCTCTCACGTAGCACTTGTTTAACGTCACGAGCCTGACCCAAACCTTCTAACACTCATCAGTAAGTGCATCCAACACCTTTCAGTAGGTGTACTTACCTGTATCCTTCAGTAGATACACAAAATTTTAGCATCACTTAGTAGATGCTACCCAATACACAAAAATTTAAAATTTTTTCATAATTACATCACCAAGATTTAAAGATTAAATTACAAAAATATTGTTCTTGGATCACTAGGGTACTTCCCAGTAAGCGCTCTTTTTATGTCACTAGCTTGACCTGGTAGAGTTCAAACACCCATCAGTAGGTGTTGATACTCCCCTTGCTTGATATTCTTCTTTTTCTTCTTCCTGCTGAATCTCTTCAAACAATTGATCAAACCAAGCACTTGTTTCCATGTTTCAATCATAAGAATTTTGATCTCCAATTTCTTGAAAATCTCCATAGAGCACATAAATTTCTTTTTTTTCCTATGATATTTTTTTGGATGAGGAAGAGGTTTTGCATATGATTTTTTCTTTCCTCTCTTCCTCTTTTTCTCACTCATCTCCTCCCTCAACTTTCTTTTTTTATTTTTCCTTGATTTCTTCTTCTTTATTTTTGCAATTTTTTCTTTTTTTCTTTTCTCTCAACCACTTCTTTTTCTTTCTAGTCATCTCTCTCTCCCTCACTCAACCTTGTTTCTTCTATCTTTTCCTCCTCTATCTTTTCCTTATCTCTCTTTATCCTTTCCTCATCAACAACATTATCACTTTCAGAGCTAGTGGCTTGACATTCCTCCCTAGGGTTAACCTCAGTATTAACCCTAAAATTTAATATTTCATTGAAGTGAAGAATTTGAATCTCTAACCTTTTATTTCTTGCTTCACTCTCTTCTGTAGAGGAGAGAGTAATTTGGATAAGTCATTCTAATGTCTCGTCCAATCTGTTGATTTCCTCATTAAAAGCAGATAACTGTTGGCCTAATAGGAATTGTTGATGTGGTTCTCCTGCTTGTCCATTCCAACCTTGATCCATGCTTGAGTGAGGTTCCCACCAGTGGTTGAAATCATTTTGGTAGAATTGAGTGCCCATATAATCAAATTCTTGTCCAAACTGCATCCTGCAACTGTTAGGCACAAAACCCTAGAAAACATTTATTAGAACAAAAATAAAAATAAACACAAAATCAAGTAAAATTTAATCAAATTTACACTACTTGAAAAGTTAAACCACGAGTCCCCGGCAACGGCGCCAAAAACTTGTTAAGTCCCTAGAAAGTGTACCAGATCGTTATCAAGTAATATAAAACATGTAAGTCCGAGTATCGTTTTCCCAAAGGACTCTTAGGCCTTAATTTTCATGTAAACTGATCGCATAAGACTTGAGAAAGAATTAAATTTAAGTGTTTTGATGCAAGACGAAAATAAACATGCAAAATGCAAATGAATCAATTGGCAAGGAAAAGATATGGATGAATGGAGTTGTTGGGGTTCACAATTTCATCTTATCCACCCTCTTATATCTAGTTTTCTTATTTAATTTGCTTTATTATCATATTGTCATGCAAACTTTCTTAGTCTACCCTAAACCCAATCTCTTGGCGAAAAGAGTCTATTACTAATTACTGGCTTACTATCTCTAGTCTCCCCTAGTAATTAGCAATGCATGATATACATAAGCAAAATATAATTGATCGTCCTACCCCTATCTCTAGGCAGTATTAGCTTAATCAAGGAATTTCCTACCAGTTCATGACATAACTGTACGTCTTCGTATCAATAAAGACAAACAACATTTACCGAATGAGTTAAACGATAAAAGCGTTAAGCAAAGGTAAGGAACCGAAGAATTGATAATATAAGCATATGCAAGCATATAAAGAAAACAAGAATTTTGATATAAGAGAGTTTCAAAAGATTACATTGTTCCCCAACAACAAAGGGTTTAGTTCACCATAGACATGGTGAAACTAAATGGAATAAAATGAAAGAATGGAAGAATAAACCCTAGATTTGATAAGTTGGAGCCTAAGCATCCAAGAAACCGCTCTAAGGAGTGTAGAACAGCTCTGGACGTCTCTTCCTGCCAAAAGATTGACCTAAGCTTCGCAATAGGTGTATTTATAGCGCATAAAAGTAATAAAATTTAAGCCCAAGCCCATTATTTAGGCGCTCAGCGCTTAATTTGGCCGCTCAGCGGAAACCCCCATAATCGCAAACCGCTCAGCGGTCCATTCCGCTGCTTAGCGGTGGCCCTCTAATCGAACAGGACGCTTAGCGGTGCCGCTCAAGTGGGCCACAATGACTTCTCCCACAAAACTGGCGCTCAGCGGTAGAAATAGTGCTGAGCGGTACACTTGACTCTTCTTTTCATCCTTTTTCTTCTTCTTTCATGAGTCTAAGCCCCCTTGCTTCACTTCCATCTTCAATTCACATCAAAACCCTGCAAAACAACTCAAAAACAAGCATAAAATCTTTAAAACCTACTTTTGCCTATCACATGACTCAACTAAGTGTTTTACTTGATTCTAATCTCATTCTAAGCCAGAAAGGATGTGTTTTGATATCAAATTTAAGCATGAAAATAACGGTTTTTAGACCGTTATCACAGTGTCTCAAATGTCAAGCTCACGCCCATGACACACATGCACCGCCACATACCCTCCACACGATCGTGTCTCCCTGGCCTTTCGCCTAGTGGGGGACGGACATTGTTGGCCCTTTCCTTCCCGGTCGGACCTAGAAGAAATTTATTCTAGTGGCGATCGACTACTTTACCAAGTGGGTCGAGGCCGAGCCCCTAACAACTATCATGGCGGTGTAAGTACAAAAGTTCTGTTGGAAATTGATATACAGGTTCGATCTCCCACGGACGATCATTACGGATAGCGGACGAAAATTTGTTGATAAAAAGCTGAGGCAGTTTTATGAAGGCCTAGGAATCAAACACGCCCCTAGCTCTATAGAGCACCCCAAGATGAATGGCCAGGCTGAGGACATGAACAAAATAATAGTCTTCAAGTTGAAAAAGCGGCTGGGTGAGAAAAAAAAGAGCATGGGTAGATGAACTCCCAGAAGTTTTATGGGTGTACAGGTGCACCCCGCATGGGACGATCGGGGAAACGCCCTTCAACCTGACATACAGAACATATGCCATGTTGCCCATCGAGTTGGGGGAACCATCCCTAAGAAGGAAAATGGAAGACATCCAGGTGAACGACCAAGAGCTGAGAGTGGAGCTTGACATGCTGAACGAACTGAGAGACTGGACAGTACTTCGGGCGGAGGCTTGTAGACAGATGATGGAGTGTAGATACAAGGTTCGCCCTAGAAGCTTCTAGGAGGGGGACCTGGTAAGGAGAAAGATAGGAGAAGGTCGCTGGACACCTTCCCATGGAAAGTTGGCAGCTAAATGGGAAGGCCCCTTCAAAGTCATGGAGACCCTACGGAACAGTGCGTATCGTCTTGGTCGTTCAGATGGTCATCAAGAATAACATCACTATCAGCAACCTTCTACGTCGTCATCTGCGCCCGACTGAGAACCTTGCCCTGTCTCATCCACCCCAGCGTTGTTCTCGACCCCCTCACTGTTTGGTGAAGGGATTTACATCATTACCCCTTCATAAACATCTTGCCCAAGGTCGAAGCCTGTGGTGGTGGGGTCGAACTTGAACAAGTAGGCCGCTTGTCGGATTGCCTTGAAGAAACCTTCTTCGTGCTCCAATTGGACGTTCTGGTTCAGGAGGTCGATATTCTCATTTGCCTTGTGCAGCTTCCCCTCCAACCGGATGTTCTTCGCATGGAGCTCAATAAGCTCATCTTCTTGATTCTTAAGTTTCTCGCCTGCCTGACGAAGGGCCAAGTCCTTTCGGGCGGTCTCTTCCTTTTCAGCACTATACTTCAACCCTAAGTCCTGCAACCTCTTTGTAAAGGTCGCCACCTCCACACAAGCGTCCTTCAGTTTCTTCTTCAAGCCGGCATGTTCAGATTCGCACTTGGAATGCTCGAGAGTGAGTGCTTCCAAGCCGGCCTTCGCGTCGGCAGCAGTTTTCTTCTCCGCAGCAAGTTCCTTTTGAACTTCTTCCAGTCCACGCCGGTCGGAGAAACCTCCCGCGTACCACATCAGCATGGCACCTCGACTGGTAAATTCTAGGGCAGCTTTAAGAATCTCCCTTTCTGAGAGATGTTCTACTGCCTCTTGCTACGTGGAATTCATTCTGAAATCCACCCAGTCACTAACGCTGAAGGAGGGATCAAGGAGGTCGCCCGGAAGAGGCCACAGAGGGCTGTCACGCCTACTCTTCTTGGAAGAGGACTTGTCTCCTTCCTTGGATCTCTTTTTCTTTTTGGAAGAGCGGGAGACATCGCCGGAGCAGGCTTAGAGGTACCCGCAATAGTATCGGGGGCCCCCACAGTCACCGATGGAGGGTTAGTCAGGACTAAATTGGCCTGTGAAGTGTTGTGAACCGGTGGGTTAGAGCCGGCAGGAGGTGCCTCGGCCAGCGGAATACCCATTGGCGTCGGCTTGGAAAGGAGCGGTCGTCGGACAACCTTTAGTGTTGGCCTAGGTCGGGGCGGTGCTTCGTCATCCTCGTTTCCGCCGGTCAGCCGAGAGTCCCCTTCCGAGGAGGGACATAGCTTGTCTTGAGGGGAGCTGGAAACGACATAACACCTGTAGAGAAAACGCGAACTTAGCTAAGATAAGGTCAGCGAGCAAGCACGGGTAAATTCTAAAATCATACCGAATGCCACATTAATAAAATCCTCGTGGCAGAGGTATTCGACAAACTTTCGGGCAGGAAGACGGCGGGGAAGGTCGTTGATGGTTCTCACAGCCTCAACTTCAGTCTGGGTCATGTTGTCGGTTGATATAGGGTTTATTTGGGCTGGTTCCTCGGTCTAGTAATAGGGAAACAAGGGCTCGCGAACCGCGTCGCGGAATTGGCTGCGGCCACCCTCCTTTATTTATCTTGAAATATTTCGTCTTGAAGTCCTTGAAGGAATCTGGGTAAGGTTTGAATAAGCAACAGTCTTGAACGGACGTCAGCAAAACCCAACCTCGCTTCGCGACCGGCCGAACGTGGAAGTAATGGAAAAACACCAAGTTGGAGAGCGTAATGCCCAAGGCTAAACACATCACTATGAACGCTTGAATACAGGCCCACTCGTTCGGGTGTAACTGGGAAGGGGTGACGTTCATTCTCTTCAAAACGGCCGCCTGAAAACGGGTAAAGGGAACACGCACACACATTCGACGAAACAAATACGTATATACAAAAAAGAAGTCCTCAAAGCTCGTCCCCTTCCCATGGAAGACCCGTTCGTTGGGGTAGCTCACGCTCAAGCGAAAGAACTGAGCGTCCGCCTCGTCACGAGCCAGAAATGACTGGTTTGCCCATCCCAAAATGGCATCCCGACTCCCGAACTCGGATTCATAGGACCCCACGTCATGCGAAGCCCAATCATAGCCGCCAACAGTCGGATAACCACCGGCCGGGGTAGCTTGTACGACGTCCACTTCTACCCCGCCTTCTAAAAGAAACAGAGTCGCCCCGTGTACTATCCGATCGACGTTGGATTCTGAAGACTCTAGGGACCCCCTCCCTGCATCAGACCTTTCGACACGGGACGAAGACCCCGAGCTACGAGAAGTCTCGTTGTCATTGGAGGAACCCCCACCGTCTCCACCCGCTGATCTAGAAGAAGACAAAGGTGTGGTAGCCATTTTTTACCTGCTTGTAGAAAACCCGGACGACCTCAGTGAGAAGTAAAAGGTAAAAGTAAGTCTGAAACCGTCAAAGAGCCCCTATTTATAGCCAAAATTTTGAAACCGCTGATCACATCATCACCGTCAAACTGAAGCGCGACTAAGGCCTCAGATTAAAAGACTGTTCCACTGCCTAACATCCTCGCCTATGGGAACCTGACACGTGTCACCTGACACGTATTTTCCCGCCCAAATCTTAAATATCAAAGAACGCGAACCGTCAACATCCGAAACGACAGCCTCGAACACCCCAAACACCAGAACCTTGGGCAGCGGGAATGACAGAAGCTTACACTTCGACGTAATGACATCTAGGGCTTGGGGGGCCTGATGTACTAGGGACCACCAGACAGCTAGGACGACCGGTCTCCAAGGACGAGGACTGATTCGTGAAGGATCCTTGGACAAATGGAACGGTCGGTCATCTTAGATAACGAGTAGCCGACCAGCTAGGAACGGTCAACTCAGAAAGTTAAGGTAAAGCCAAGTTAATTAAGCTGATATGCGGGGCCCAAGCCAATAAATAAAGTCCATCAAAACCAAAACATGAAGAGGGATAAAAGAGACATTTCCACACATGGAGGGGTGAGTTTAGCACAACAGGAGGTGCACCAGGAATCCTTCCCAATTTAGAATGCTGCCACATGCTTTTATATTGTAAAACGTGATACACATGTAGGCTTCTAGAAACTCAGCATATTTTGCACATGCTTGTACAAGAGGAGTCTGATCCACACTTCATGGACACATTTTAGGCACCGGAAAAAGATGGTTAAGTCTATAAAACTCAACTTGGCTGCACCGTGTATTCACTTTTGGATCATTTGAGAAAACTCTGCTGAATGCATAGTCTCCTTTCCGAAAGTCATTCTCATGCTTTGCTTTCTCCCCTACAACTTCCTTCCTTGTGTGAGGGCCTTCTGAGTTGTAGCCACTACATTCAAAGCCTTCCTCCATTCCAAATCACCTCTACAAACACTGACCTCCGCTGCCACCATCTCAAACACCTCCGTTCAGGTAACATCTCTGCAGTAGCCACGGTTCTGCATCTGGAACTACCACTGCCGGTACTGTTCCATTGGAATCCAATTGCTGTCTTGCTTCTCCAAGTCTCAAATCTTACGGATCTGAAGGAATACATCTAGCCTGGATGTATCATAAGTTGATTGTATGATTAAGGTTATTATGCTAAGATTGGGCCCTGATTAGGGCCACCCTAATACTGAGCCCATAGCCAACACTATAAATAGAAGTCAAGGGCACCAGGTAAGTTGATTCATTTATTGCGCATTCAATTCTGAGCTCGGATAACCAAACGGATCTTTAAACTGACTTAAGCATCGGGGTGCCTTGAGCAGGTACCCTCCCAAGCGAACATTGGACAGAATGGACGGACGACTTGAAGACAGTAGAAGGAGCGGACGATCGTGAAGGAGAAATTGTGGAGGGTTTGTGTAGCCCGACCTCACACCGGAACAATATGTTGTAAATGCAAAACGAAAATAAACATGCAAATGCAATTGATTCAATTAGCAAGGAAAAGAATATGGATGAATGGAGTTGTTGGGGTTTACAATTTCATCTTATCCACCCTCTTATATATACTTTTCTTATTTAACTCGCTTTAATATCATATTATCTTTTCTTTCTTCCTGTCATCTTCTCTTTCTTACTTTCCTTCTCCCTCAATTTTCTCTTTTTCTTTTCTCCTACTTTGTTCTTTATTTTCACACATTTTCTATTTTTTTCTTTTCTCTCAACCACTTCTTTTTCTTTCTCATCATCTTCTTCTTCCTCACTCAACCTTTCTGTTGCTTCTTCCCCTATCTTCTCATGCATTACATAATTCGCACAGAAGCTTAAAGGCAATTGGTCCTCCTATTCATATGTCTAGGTAATATTGCTTCCAAGAGAATTCTTTCATGTCTAGACCTACCCACATGTGTCCATATAGATAGAATAAAAAATTATGCTATTGAATAATGTTTTAAACAAAGCATGCAAATATAATGGAGGAACAACTCTAACAATTGATAAAAGAAAGAATATGAATATAAGTAATAATTCAATATATGACTGGTTGAGTTTTATGCATTCTGATTGACTTTTCTGCACTACAAATCCTTGATACTTCAACCCTTCTTTCAAATCATTCCAAAAACCTACAAAACAAAGGGAATTTAGTGATTAAATCATAAAACATATCCTCAACTCCCTTATTCATAAAACTAAAACAAAATCATGAGTCCAAATAAGTTTCTAAGTCAAAAAGGGTGCATTAAGTATTAAAGTTAAGTATAAAAATAACGGTTTTTCAACCGTTATCAGGGAGCTGGAGCAACCATGATATCTGGCAAGGAAACAAAAACTTAGCTAAGTTAACATCACTTATTAATGAAAAGTACAAACTGGACAAAAATATCATATTGAACGCCCTTCGATCACAATCCTCAAAACGAAGCAGTCGACCAGGCCACGGGCGGGAAGGCGGCGAGGGAGGGCATTGATGGTTTTGACGGCCTCAAGATCCGTCGGCTCCAACACACTCATTGAGTAGGCTTTTATTTTCTTTGGCTCCCTCGTCTAGTAAAAAAGGAAGGGAGGGAGCCCAGCCTCGTCATGAAACTCGCCTCGGCCTAATTCGTTAATAATGATCTTAAAAAACTGATCCTTGAAGTTCTTGTAAGACTCCGAGAACGGCTTGAAGAGACATCGATCATTCACGGACGTCAGAGAAACCCAACCCCCTTTGGGGAAGGGCGAATGTCGAAATAATACAAGAAGACGGGAACAGCAGGAGTCACCCCTACGGCCGAGCACAACGCCCCAAACGCTTGAACTAAGGCCCCTACACTTGGAGGAAGTTGCGTAGGCGCCACATTAAGCTCGCGGAGAAGAGCCGGCTGGAAAGAGGTAAATGAAACCCGGACGTACAACTGGTTGAAGAAATTGGCGTACACGAAGAAGAAGTCGTCCGGACATGATTCTTTCCCGTGAAACACTCGTTCGTTCTCACGACTGATGCCCGCCCGCACTAGCTGGGCATCCTCAATATCTCGGACAATATAGGACCGACTTATCAAAGCTTGCAAATGCGTCCGCGAATAATAGTGGGACACTTGAACACTCACGTCATGTGCAGCCCAATTGTATCCCCTCACGTCCGACATGCCGCCAACCAGAACCAAGGGGATGACGTCAACAACGATCCCCCTCCCCTTAACAAATGAATAGGGATGCCGAAAAGAACCCTGTCTCCTCCAAACTCAGGGGATTGCGGACCTGAATCCTCGTCGCCACCATTCTTAGGGGAAGTAGGATGAGCATCCCTCGCCTGGTCAGACCTTTCCAGGTACGGTGAAGACACCGAGTCTGGGGAAGAAGACTGACCACCATCACCACTCCCCGCATCACCGCCACCACCCCAGCCTAACGACTTCAACGAAGACTCAACATCCACGTGTTGGAAAACAAGTAGGCTTCTTTTTACACCAAGAGGGGGGTGAATTGGTGGGTTTTCAAAATCAGAGTCTTTTCGCAATCTTTTATATAGAGTAGAAAACTTTACAAACTTTCTTGAATTGCAAGTAATGAAAATTTGTGTGCAGCGAAAAATCGTAGTTGACTGCGTAGATAATAAAGTCGACTATAATTAAAAGACCAGGGACAGAGAAAATCAAACACTGGTTTTTATACTAGTTCGGCCTCAATGCCTACATCCAGTGTCCTTCATGTACCCAAAAGTAAATGCACTATAATTGATAAGGTTTTTACAACAAGGCTCTTATAGAAGACCTCCACGTCAAAAATATAAAACACCTCTCTAACCCTCTAACCAAAATACAGGCAAACCATATAGCAAGACTTGCAGTAAGATGTCCCCTCTCCTGCAATCTGCCAACCACTTTGAACAATCCTCAAAGTGAACCAGACTCCACGAGTCTATCCCTTGTAATCACAACAGGTAACAACAACAATCACCAACGGATGCCAATCGGAATCTTGATCAACTAGAAAACACCTCAATGTGCAGATATGTTATCAAGTAGTGAGCGCGCAATCAATCTCTCTTTGATCTCCTTCAAGCAAGATCACCACCATCTTCTTGAAGAGTTCTTGGAGCTCTATAATCTTAGAGAAATCAGTCTGAAACAAAATACGAAAATGTTAGATCATCAAAAGTCTTGGAACAACTTCAGGTTCCATGAATTTATAGAATTTTGTATATAAGATGTTCTCTTAGTCGAATATGCTACTAATCCAATCGACTAGGTTATGACAATTATAACAGATTAGTTAACAAGTAGCATTCAGTCAAACAAATTAAATTCACATTCAATACAGTTGACCTTTCTTTCAATGCTCAACTAACTTTTAAAAATATAATTGTTACTGTTCATGAGCATAACAAAATTTCAAACAAAACAAATAATACAATCGAATGCGTGGCGCACATAGTCGACTTCGACACGTTGAAACATTTTGAAATTCTTTCATTCACAAAATCTCACATAGGACTGATTCTAAAAATCTGTACAAAGACTTTCGTATAGTCGATTCAATTAGTACTGGAGTCGACTTTACTGCAGCTTTGTCACACAGTTATAAGTTCACATAAGTGCATGTGGTTTTCATCCTTTAAAACATGTGTAATGCATCCATATATGATGTAACATGTACAAGCTCAATAAGTATGCATTCACATAGCAGTATAATACAAAAACATGTTCAACAATATATCAAACAATAAGCATAAGAACATGTAAGAAAACAACAACATATGTGTGTTATAAAAGATGTGTTGTCATTATCAAAAACCAGAGTGATATAGATATTGTGTTGTCAACAATCTCAACACCACAATATTCATTTTATTACCTAGGAGAAAAAGAACACTGGAAGCTTGAAGAAGAAGAAGGAACGAAAAGACGTGATAATGACAATTCTCACCGCGCTCCTATTTATAGGAAATTTTTGAAAAAACCGCAGCGCATCATCATCGTTCAAGCCCACCACTCTCAACGGCCCAGATCCGTAGACGTTACAACTACCTGATGTAAACACTAAGACAGCGAGCGACACGTGTCTTTTCCCGCCCAAAAGCTTTCATGTCCTCGGCGATCGATCAGCTACCAAAGCCACTGCCACCGGTACTTAGGTTCAAACCCTACAGCAACTACGTTGCTTAGGGCATGGGGGGCCTGTGTACCGTATGGACCGGGTGGCGCGTGACTAGTCAACAGGGACGCCCGGTCAACACTGTCAGCTTGTGCGTAACATCCTCGTGCAGGAGACATGCTAATCTTATCTGTATCGTTCCAATCTTATCGGTAGCCAAGGAGACGAGCCCGCCCGTCTCATTCAGGACGTCTAGCCATAATTATCAGATCAGAGCAGGATTAAGCTAAGATGTGATTAAGATTATTGGGCTAGTATTGGCCGTGATTAAGATTCTGCTAATAATAGGTCCATGGCAAAAACTATAAATAGAGGTCAAATGTATGAGGTAGGTGGTTCATATTTACTACACATTTATTACAATTTTGTTTATCGAGTGAACAATGCACTGACTTGAGCGTCGGAGGACCTTTGGCAGGTACCCGACCAAACGACATTAAGGAGAGAAGTCAAGGATCAGATCGAACGGCAACATCTATAGAGAGCTAGGAGGTGGAACCGGACGTCATAGAAGGCAAATTGTGAAGGTGTCGGTGATAGTTCGACTCCACAACCGAAACACTTATAATAATTAATTTTAGATTAAAACACTCTTTATTAAAAAAAGAGATAGATTCTGTTATGACAAATAATTAAAAGTGAAAAGAAAAGGAGTTAATATTGTGATTAATTTGAAAAAAAATCATTAATATAAATTTATTACTATTAACGAACTCAATTATTTAATATTTTTAATTAATTCTTATAAATAAAAACAATAAATTATTTATACTTTATGTGACTTTTGCTTTATTAGGCAAGGCATACCCAAAGAAAATGTTACCTTAAGCTTCAATATCATAAACATTAAACTATATTAACTTCTTTAATTACCACCCATAACTAATGTTAATTTTAAAATTACATTAGTCAATAAAACTTTTTCATGCGGGTTCAAAAGACCTTTTATAGTCAATTTTTGAATCAACAAAGATACAATAATCATATAAAGTTTATTACTTTCTATACCAATTATTAAACAATTAATACAGAAAGTTTCATTTTCTTTCTCAAACCTTTCATCAATTTCTTCTTGCTCTCTAAAACCCTAACGCTTAATACAAGTAGCATGAGCTCCTCATTGCATCATGTACACTCACCTTCATCTACTTCCTCCCTTTCATTACCTGCCTTTTCATAGGCAGTATGTTTTACCCCAGCCTCATGCTCATGCCGCTACCATTCACTCCTCACACCACATCCTTTGTTTCTTTCTTCAATTTTGTGAGGTATGCGTTGATGGAATAAGGTCTAAGCCTTGGACCCAATAAAGGACCTAACACTTGAAAAATGATAAGAAGAATAAAGGAAGGAAGTAGAGAAGCATCAAAAGAGGGAAAAGAGGAGCAAATCTATCACTTGGCAACAACAGGATCTCGCTCAACGAAAGAAATTGTTCACCCAGGGCCAGAATGACCAAGACCTTTAAAGGAGCATTGTTGCCAAACTCGTGCCCAGTGCCAGGCCTAGCTCGCTCTATGTTGACGTTATGCATATGCATCGCGCTGCTGGCTTGTGTTTCACGCGTTTGCTCATATTTCTCACACCTTATACACTTGGCACTTGATCCCTGTATCAAGGTTGATCATCAGTCAAGTAAAGGCACTTTGTAGAGCATTGGGATTTCTTTAAATAACATGCTCATTGCTTGTATTAAAAACTTTTACAGACCTTTAAGCTCTTGCTACAGTTCAATATGATTCACGAATTCAACACCTTCCAAATTCAGCAACAGTAGTTCAATTTTTGCACAAAATATCAGTCACAGCTTGGTGGTTTTGAAAGTGAAATAACGTTTTAGCATCAATTCACCAATTCTGACCATTGTAGAACTTTCATTATGTCAATTAGATTTTGTTTGGCTCACTAGAATGAAAGGAATCAGGAGGTAAGCTGAATTTCAAATTTGAATGTTCAAACCACAAAATAAGCTAAAACTTCACTCAAATGAGCCTCCAATTCAGTGTTTTCAGAATTAATGAGTAAACAACTCTCGAATGTGTTAACAAAGTGAACTTAACATTGATTTAAGGTTTAGCATGATTGACTCTCAAATTTGACATTCAAAGCACATTCAGTATCAGTGAAACTGATTTAATAGCAATTCTGCTATTGTTTGTCATAAGCACCTAAGCTTTGTTAAGTAATTCTTTGCTCTTGTGGTGTGCTTAGACTTACACAAGCAGAGAAGCTTGAAAATAGCAATTGAACTAAGTTGAAAGTTTAAAAAACTTAATAAAAGCTTAAAAATCAGAAAAAATACTTAATCATAATATGAATGCTCGTGGACGTCTGTCCTAAAAGCTCTTTTACTTTTCATTGCTTCTTCTTGATTGGATAGAACTTACACCACCTCAACATTAAATCAAGAATTAACACCAGAAACAGATTTAAACTCAGAAATTAAGAACAAACTAAAACTGCATCAGAAATTGAAATGCACATTACTTATGAGTGCAATGCAAGATTGCTAGGAGAAAAAGGAAATTTAACATATGATGCCAGTGAAAAACCAACATAGTAACTTTATTTATTTAAAATATTATAATATTTCACTTTCTATATTAGGTGTAGACATAACAAGCATTGAAATCTTCTACTTTATTACAAAATTGTCATCGTTTCCACTTTGGTTCTAGTAATAACCAACATAAAAAGTCTCATCATATTTACAATTTTATCACCACATCACTTATTATAACAAATAAATTATAACTGGCATAATAAATCATCCTGAAAAGCTATTTTTATGCTATAATATCATGATTTACGATTGATGTTGGCTTTGGTAAATATAAATCATTATTATACATAATCAGAAGTTAAAATTCACATTTCGTGACAAAGGTTATGGTGAAGATGTCAATTTCTGGATAAGATTATAATGTGTTAAGAAACGCGAGTGCTCATTTAATGCTATAGATGTACTAGCAAATCATAGAAAATAACATTATCAAACCACATTCATCACTGCACTTGACTTAAATGACTCTTATCCACACTCACTACTTCAATGGCGGTTAGAGTAGTAAATAGTTAAACAGTGAAAATGAGAGAGATAAGTCACAACCACATAACTGGAATTGTAAGAAGGGTGATCTGAGTTGTCTATTATGCTTATGTTATTTCACTTTCACAGTGTTATCTTATAATTTTATTTCATCTTATTCCATAAGACAATGTTTGCATCCAAGCAACAAGTTTCCACCAAAGGTCAAAGCAAGTAAACAAGGTTTGAGCTTGGACCACTATAAAGTAGTTGTGTTCTATTACAGGTCATTAAGCACTCCTTACAATGTCTTCTTCAAAAGCATTGCAAAATTATTCTGTGCAACATGGATACAAGTTTTCAACAAGACATTTTTATCTTCCTTTCTTTTATGTCACCACTACTTGACGTTTGACCATATTCAATCCAACACGATAAAAGGGAACACAAAAAGATGGTGACAACAATTATAAAAGCCAACTTTTTTTGTGTGGGACTTCATCACCCTGAGGCTGGGTTTCGCTCATCGTGCAAATACAATAAACGAATCTAAAAAAAATGAATCTGGCTATAGTAAAAGGGAAAGGTAAACAAATTTCAAGAACAGGGCATGTTATCGATAATTATAGGACTGTGACAAGGATTTTGGATTTACTAATCATAGAGATAAATCTAATGTTTATTATTCACATGACAGTGTAACTTTAGGACATAATAGAATTTGTTGACATGATATCAATGTTTCACTGATAACCAATTGGTCGGTGATTTTATTATTGGTGTCTCTTTTGTCCTTTTCATTAATTTCAATATGAAGTAGTGGAGGGAGGAGTGGAGGTCCTTCTTTTTGTCCATATGAATTTCAGAATTTCCCAATGGTTCTTATATTAGAAATCAAATTTCACCACTTTCTAGTAATGAGAAAAATCCTCTTCCTTCATCATTATAAGGTAGTGTATATCTTGGTCTTCCAAGTGTCCAATAATGTATAAGAATTTACTGTTTGGGCATAATACATGTACTTTTAAATTTTACCCTCATTTTAAAAGAAAATTACTTTATTTGGTTAACTGAAAACCTTAGATTTATTCAAGAATTTTATGTTAAAATGGTATTAAACATTATTCTTAGTTTGTTATTGGTGCCTTCGATAATATATGGTAGGACTTTCTACCAACAATCTCATGTTTTAGACTTGAAGAGTACATTTTGGTAGAATCCCCTTTTACTAAAAGCTTCTCCTGGTTTGCTTTTCATTTGCTCAGTTATATATTATCCTTAAGAATTTGATTTTTGGTAGAAGAAGGTTTATCGGTAAACTTTGGGACTTATTTAAGAGCTGTTGCAGGACCATCATCGTGGAATTTTGAGTCTCTATGTTTCATAGTTAACGGAAGGAAGGTTCATGTCTATGGCACACCAATGCAGAAATTTTGCGATAGAACTCTATCAAAGGAAGTTAGACTTTCAATTTGGAAATAGATCCTAGTTGGGATCCTTTTTATACAACCGAGTCCTGAGCTTTTTGCTTGTTAATATTTCGGCCATGAGATTAATTTGATTATGCTCATCATATGGCACAAGCATACGCTAAAACTATTTTTCTTATGCTCAGTAAGATTAATTTGCTGACTTCACGATCAAAATGATAACCCAAGGACACATGAGCTCATTCCATGTTCTGATACTCTGCTGGTTAAGCCACATTGTGTACTCCAAGTTCAATTTGACTCAATCCCACTTCTAACTTAACTAGTTAGAGTGTATTCTAGTGACCACTTATAAAGAGAAAGTACATACGATTTTCATACAACGTATACATAATTAATTAACTATTGTATCACACTTAGAGCAAACACACAAGATAGTGATGTTTTAGACATACAGGTAATATGTTACACACTTCCAAGATTACATAACTTAAGTACATACAATTTTCATACAACATATACATAATTAATTAACTATTGTATCACACTTAGAGCAAACACACAAGATAGTGATGTTTTAGACATACAGGTAATATGTTACACACTTCCAAGATTACATAATTTGCACATGTTGTCCTCGATAAAGTAGTAGCAATTCAGGCTCACCAGTTCTGCATAGTAAAAGGATAATTGCCTCCAGTAAAGATTAATGTACAAAGCCGCTGCAGTTACTAACAAAAACGATGCGTATGACACGGCAAAGGTCACACAAAAAACGAACTTGTCCACCCAATTACCATTGTTTCCACTGTCGGAGTCACTTGGGAAAATAACAGGTGCAGGATTGCAAATTGTTGCTAGTGGAGGTCCACAGGGTAATGGATTACCCCTGAAGCAGCTTTCTTCAAATGTCAAATTGTCCTTTTCTCTCAATTGCACCAGACAAGTTATTGTAAGATACATTGAATGAAGAAAGAAAGGTTAATTCACTCAATTGTGTAGGAATTTGGCCACTCAACTTATTAAATGAAAGATCCAAACTCTCTGTATGGCGCAACTTGGAGAATGTAGTTGGAATTTTACCCGTCAAATCATTATTCGACAAATCCAATGATTGAATACTTTCCAAGTTTCAAAGCTCAGATGGGATTTTGCCCTTAAGTTTATTGTGGGATAAGTCAATTGCAGACATGTAAGCAAGGATACTCCCCATGTAAGTGTCAGTTCTCCCCTTTGTAGTGAAATTTACACTCTCTTCCACATCTGGTAATCGTTTCTCAAATCTAGAATTGGGCTCAATAGGAATGATTCCATAAAACAATCTACGTAGTTCCTCGGGGTATTCATTGTAGAAAGGCATTCTACCCAAGCATTTGGGTATCCCACCAGTTAAACTGTTGTGAGAAAGGTCTAGTATGGTTAAACCTTTCAGCTTGCATAACTGACTTGGTATATCCCCATTGAAGTGATTACCTTTCACAAGAAGAATCTTCAAATCTATAAAACTAAGGTCTTCTACCATGTCCTGAATGCTATGGGTTACTTCATTGTGGCTAAGTTCTAGAACCTCCAATGAAGAGCATCCACGGAACGTTGTTTTGGACAGTCCACTTAAATGATTGTTGTTCAAATGGATAATCTTAACTGAAGAACTTACAAAAGGTGGAATTTCACCAATCAGATTATTTTGTGAGAGATCTAGATAAATTAGATTTTCAAGTTCTGCCAAGTCCAGCGGAATAGATCCTTCAAAATGATTTTTTGACATACTAAGAAGACCCAATCCTGACATATTTTTAATGAGGCTTGGAATTTTCCCCACCAATTGATTATTGCTTATATCCAATGCACTGATGCTTCCTATGGACTTGTGACCAACTCCAAATGTGATCTTTGTTAACTGATTATCAGAAAGATAGAATGCCTGTAATGAGCTCATGTTGATTAGCTCATGGGGAATTTCTCCTGACAAATTATTGTTTGAGAGATCCAGTGTTTGCAGTAACTTCATTAGGCCAAATTCACGAGGAATTGAACCACTGATTGCATTTTCAGACATATCTAAAATTTCCAAATTTGGAAAAAATGAACTGATATTGTGCCTCGAGATTTGACCTGATATAGCATTGTCGGATACAATCATTTCTGCAAGGTGGAGATGGGGATGAGATGGCGCCTGGAATTGAGTGAAGGAACAATTTTTAAGAACAAGATTTGTCATTTTTGAGTTGTTTTCCAGCAACCATTTTGGAAACTGTCCCTCTAGTTTACATCCAGTGAAATCCAGATGAGTCAAATTGTATTGGTAATGAAGGAAGCTTGGAATAGGGATAGAACTTGACACAGTCGTTGAAGACAAACTGAGCACTTGTAATTGAAATTTCGGAACCCATTGTTTCATAGAAGAGTGTGAGTCCAGTATGACTTTGTTCCCATTGCCATAGATGAGCTTAAGATTTGAATGATTAAAAAATGGTGTGAATGAAATAGGAACTTCAAATTGGTTTCCTTCAAAACCGAGATATTCTAGGGATGTAAGACTTGCAAGGCTAGAACCAATATTACCAGAGAAGTTATTCTTAGAAAGATCCAATTTCTTAAGAGATGAGAAGTCAGCAAAATATGTTTGAAGTGCCCCCTTGAATTTATTATAGCTTATGTTTAACTCCTTCAGCGTCTTAAGCCCAGACCAATATGAGAAATTATATTTGGAGAAAAGTACTAAATTAGAAGAGATGACAAAATGAAAAAAATTTACAAATACATTGAAATAAACTGAACATTAAGAGTATGAAACACCAATAGCACATATACCTTGGTTGACAACAAAATTGGTGATATCATTCTGACTGAAATCAAGAATTTCCAAATTGCTTGATGTCAATTCTGCTAGGGACAAAGAAAGGTTAGATTGAAAATACCATTTGTAGATTTTAATAGTATTATTCAATCGTTGAGCATAGTTTAAGGTACAAGTTCAGATATATATATATATATATATATATATGTTAGTATTTAAAGGTTGTGAAAGGAGTAGTTGATAAGGTAGAGAAAATGTGGAGATAGTAGGATGTAGAAGTAGTAGTTGGAAGAAGTGTTGTAGTTGTCTTAGTTGTTGTAGATGTTGGCTTCTTGTCTACCTACATGAAATGGTAGAGTTCATGGGTATTTATAGACCCATAGAATATTCTAGAACATACTAGTCATAACTTATATGGGATGTTCTAGACTTTCACACATGTAGACTATTCTTGATTTTTCTTCCTATCTTAGGCTTTTCTACAACATTCTAGAACTTGTATTACATTTGAATTCTACTTTCTAAGGTGCTTCTACATTCTTCTAGAATTTGTATTACACTTTAATAATATATATAGAAATACACACAAAGGATTGCCACGCTGAAAGGAAAGAAAAATCCATGATAATTTAAGTACAAACCACTAATATTCAAATATCCTTCCAATTGGTTTCTGCTTTTATCAAGATATTTGAGATGTCGAAGCCCCTTTAGAGAAGAAAAAACCTTTTTACTGAAACTATTTCCACTTAGTCCAAGGAATTGCAGATTGGATGGCCATGCGAATTCTTCTTTCCCTGCATCATACATCATCCAGTTATTAGTAGTTGTTATATGATGCCGTAGCGTATTCTCGTAAGACTCATGAACCATGTTTAAGAAAACATTTAAAGGAAGATGTTAAAAACAACCTGAAGACCTTAAGTTACTGTCATCACCATAGCCAAGTTAAGGATCTCCAATGTCCTCAGTTTTGAAAAACCTACTTCATACACACTGATGACAGTCAATTAACTACTCATAAATTTGGAAAGGAAATAATATGAAGTGCAAAGTGTGTCATTACTATGAAGTGGACTCCAATTCAATTGAGTACAAAATTCTAAGTTTAGAGACTTGAGGGTTGGAAGAGCACTCAAAGCAGATGCGACGTCATCGTCCCTGAATTCGCACATGGTCAAGTCAAGAACCTCAAGATTTACCAACATGGAGAATAAACCTACAAGAAACAACATTATGTTAGCTCTTTTTCCTCAAGAAATCAATATTTCTCCAACAAAAGCCCATGTTACGAAAGAACACATGTTATTAATGAAACGAAATTAACAACCAGAAGCTACAAACTAATGCAGTTTTTACTATATCATTCAAATTCCCTAGCGATGCATGATTGATGATACTCAGTTGATCAGGAATATTACCACTCATGCCACGTTAATGATGTTATCTTCAATCTAACTTCAAATATATGATTATCAATCTCTTCCACGTTGCACTACTTAGAAAAATATGTATAAAAGCTTACGTCGGTATGAAGTTGCGTCGAACTTGTTGATTTGTAAGTATAGAACCTTAAGAGATGAAGACTCAAGCACGCATGATAAGATATTGTCGGTGCCAAAATTCGAACTCAAATCCAGGACCTCCAGATTATTTAGTCCTAATGCAGCAAGACAAGAGACGAGACTTAAATTAACACGAATTCAACGTCTGCAAATTTATGATTTGTTCTAAATTATTCAATATTATAATTCTTATACCAACCCATGTACTGTTACTAAATTATTTCACAACATAGTAGCATATGACATCAAACTTTCTGATACAAAACGTTGTTTCATTCTGTAAAAGAAAAAGATGGAACCTTGGGTTTCAACGCAGCTAGATATGTCATTGCCTGACAAGTTGAGATTCCTCATGTCTTCAAACACAAGAAAATGGGAGTAATTGAGAATCCATAAGCCATGATGATAATCATCCCCATAAGAAAGATCAAGTTTCACCACTCGCCCTGTGGTGGAGTTACACTCAACCCTGTCCCATTTGCAACAGTCAGTGGTGTCTACCCAAGGTAAATTGTTTTCGAAGTAGACACTGTTGATATTAACGAGAGCTTCTTTCTCATGCTTCCAACACCCTTCACAACATAACACTCCCAGCAAAACCAAAATCCACCAAAAAACGAAGACACTAATTTTCTTCATTGTTGTCTACGCGTTTTTTAACATAACGAATTCGGGTTTATATATGTAAGATCGTACCTACCATCTTGTGATTCTCAATAATTGCAATAGTTACAAAGTGGTACCACATCAACCTTCAAAGAAGTTGTCTTTTACAAATGTGGTATTGTTCTAATTAATATTTATATATATATATATATATATATATATATATATATATATATATATAAGAATATAGATTCATTTGATTACTCTTAAATTTTTATTTTTCTTTTAATTAGCAGTCAAGACTAATTAAAAATAAATAAAGTGTATTCAATTTCTTTTTCATTGGAAAAGTTATAAATGTATGGTAAATATAATATAATATTACATATATATATATATATATATATATATATATATATATATATATATATAACGATCTTAAAAAAAATATGGAATGCAACAAAGCATAAAAAGAATTGAAAAGATACAATTTTCTTATTGATATGTTTAACAATTATAAAAAATTATATTAAATAGAAAGAAAAAAGGTCAAGTTAGGAAGAAATGTATATTTATATGTGTCAAAGTATAATTTCTTATGTATAAAACAAGTCTCCCTCCATTTACTTCTGTAATTTTTTTTCTTGTATTAATTTCCTTTTTCTTTTAGTCACATCTCACAATTTTTTTAATATATATTTTCAATACTATATAATAAAAAATTTATAATTTAATTCAATCTAGTACTAAATAATAACTCAAATGCGTATTAAATATATTTCATAAACTAAAAGTTATTCCTTCACATTCTTTAGATTACATGTTTTCTCTTTTCAGTAATAACTTATTAAATTTTATTTCAAGTTCACTCTTCACTTCACTCCACTATTTTAATTCACTCTTTCTCTATTTTTTTTCTTTTCTTTATTGGGATATATGTGTATTTTTAAGATTTCAATGTGGTTAGTCACTTGTTATAATGTGGAATGTAGATGCTATTTTTTATACTCAAACTTTCTCGTGTCTCTCTCCACTAGTGGAAAAACACTGTTTAACGTCGATTATTTTGAGTTTTTAAAGTCAGATCCCGAACCGACGTCTATTCAAGTGACGTTAAATGAGACGTCAGACCTCATAGGTCAGACGTCTATATACACGTTAGACTATATAGGTCAGACGTCTATATAGACGTCAGACTATATAGGTCAGACGTCTATATAGATGTCAGACTCATAAATCAGACGTCTAAAATGTCGTCGTATTTGATAGGATCTTTCTCCGCTTGAGGCCTCTCGAGTTGCTCCTAGGTCATGGTGATTCGAGTTTACAAATTTATATTTTAGTTGAAGAGAATGGATTGTATGTTCTTATTTTGTATTGGACAGTTTTGATAATGTAGTGGAGGGAATTGGAGAAGTGCAAAACGCAAGAAATCGTCATCCAAGAACGCTTCATATATATATACGTATACGTGTGTGTGTGTATATATATATATATATATTTTAAATATTTTTAAAAGATTAGAAAACAGATATTCAAATTTAAATTTTAAATGTCTCTTTACTCTTTTTCTTTAAATTTTAATAATTTTTTATAGTAATAATATTTTAAGTTTAACTTCATTCTTTAAACATAAATAAGTGTTTATGTGTGTGTGACATCCCAATTATATAATAATAATAATCATATAATATAGGCGTCATCATCCAAATAAAAGAGAAAAATTTAGAAATAAACTTGCAAATAAGTCTTTAAGTTTACAGTCGCCAGAGAAATACCAGAATTTAAACCTTAGGAAAAGGTCTAAACATAAATTTAGGCACGAAGGATACATCAAAGTGATACCAACATCAGAGTATTCCAAAATAACATAAATTGAAATATAAAAATCCTAATAAACTAAGCTGCAGCGTCAGCGTCTTCCAACACTTGCTCCACTGGAACCTCCTCAAGAACATCTGCTCCCATCCAAGTGGATGATCATCGCAAAGGAAAACATACCCAAGCAACACACAACAAGAAAGAAAGGGTGAGCTAATTATATAAAAAGCATGCGTCATAGGAGCATATACATACAAGAGTAAACTTCATTCAATACCAATTTAAAGCATACATCTTAACTTGTGATATTCTAATCTTGATTCATACCAATTTAACCACTACATAAGCATATAACAACCAAGTACTTCAAGCATGCAAGGACCATAACACCGTACAAACTATGACCAAATGCATTATTCTGATACCAATGACCGATCACGTGATTTGACCATCCAGAGTAGTATGAAATGTCAAGTTTAAGGGGTTTGTGCACCCAGGTGGTGTAGTATCTAGAAAACCATCAGCTGCCACTCGAGGTTAGTCCGTTATAACTTACCCAAGAACCTATGGGCTAGAACCTCCTGCTATTCTCACCACATGACTCATCACTCTCTACTTGAGCATGGATGATCATTAGAATGTCAGGATAAACCCAATAAGGACACTCCGGCCATTCATACGGTCAATCACAACAAACCATAGGGCATCACCATGTAACCTTCCTTGAGGATCATGGAATTACGTCCATCAACCATACTTTCACTTTGAAACTTAACTCAAGACATGAACCACTAAATCCCGTAAAATCATGTTTCTTTCTTTCCCAAGTTACATACCTTTGAACAAAAATTCACCATTATATTCCTTCCAACCATACAAGCTATACATATATAAACATACAAGACACTCTTTATTCATGTCATAAAAACAACTCATACATACTCAGACATTACATATTTTCATAGAAACATCTATTAACACAAATTTCTTTATAGCATATTATTACCAACACTTACGTAATTTAAAAAGCTTGGAGACCCTCACCAATGGCTCCGGAAGGGTCAAAAACCCCAAAACGAACGTTAGAAACTCCCAAAATGTCAAAATCACTCAATCTATCGCACATAATTCGCTCAGTGCACCCCCCTTGTGTGCTAAGCGAATTTTGTCTGCAGGGGAAGCTAAATTCTGTAGATTTCGACAACCCAACACCCCGAAATTCGTTCTAGACCTCTTCCCCAACTTCTAAGACCCCTAATTTGCAATATGGACTCATTTAATCGTGTCTAAATGGATTTTACACATTCCTATAGTGATTTTTGAAGGGATTTAGGCTTGTATCTATCTCTAATTTACCAATTTCCAGGACTTACGGACTCTATTTTTGACTTACCAATTCTAGCAAGTTTTGCCTCAGTTTTATGTGCTTAACAAGTTTAAATAGACTTACTCATACTGTATGAACAGACCAACTATACCCAGAACCCCAAAGACTCAAAATCTCTCCCTCACTCCCTTTAACCCGGCCCATAAGGGTTCCTGTTTGCCAAACTATCTAGCTGGACTACATCACAATGAGACACTTTTCCTCCCAACACTCCCTTCCTACCCAATTGGTCATCGGAGAGGGTTCAGATGTTTGAATGCATCAGACTCACCTTCGACGCTAGCACATATGACTAGTCACAACTGACTGGACCAGGCCAGGGCTTCTTTTCTTCCCTTTTCTTCCTTTCAATTTCTTCCTTCTCTTTCTTTTGTAGTCTCTCTTCCTCCTTTCTCTTTTCTTCCTCTTCCTTTCTATCTTTCTCTCTTCTTATTCTCTCTTTTTCTTCCTCTTCTTTCCTATGTTGCTCTCTTCTTTGTTCCTCTTCTATCCTTGCTTGCTCTCTTCTTCTCTCCTTTTCTCTTCTTCTCTCTTCTTCTCTCTTTCTCTCTTTTCTTCTTATTCTTTCTTCCTCTTCTTTTCTTTCTTGTTCTCTCTTCCTCTCTCTTTCTCTTTTATGGTCCTTTAACTTTTGAAGTTTGTTCCCAAATTCTAGTTCTCTACGAAAGAAACCTTGATCTTTTAAACTCTCAAGAAATGATTTTCCCTCTTGAATACTATTTCTCATAAGTTTCAAGTTTCTTATAATCAAAGGAGGCACAAACTTTTCTCTCATGCACGCTCTCAATTCATACCAATTTTCAATGGTGGGTATCCTACCTTTATGAACCCAATATTGCCTCTCATCCCACCACTCATATGCATGCTTTTCTAACCTAGAAAGATATAGACTAAGAACACGAGATTCACACTCTCTAGAAAGAACAATTGTACTATAAGACTCAAGTTCACTTTGTCTAAGAAGAACAGGATGCATTTGATTAATTTCTTTTTCCCAAACTAGGTATGTTAAGACATTTGTATCTTTACCAAAGAATGGAATTTTTCTAGCTTTAGTACACAAGTCATCCTTAATGTATGAACTAGACATCCTAGATGAACTATATGAATAACAAGACATCTTTGTTCTTAAAAGTTTTCTTGTGTTACAACTTTCTTAGACTTCACCCAAGAACAAGTTCCAGGTAAGGGTGGTGAACCACTAGGGTCACTTAATAACCAAGCCTTTTCCTTGCCAAAAATGTTCTAGGTTACTTACTTAGTTATTGTAACTCAAAGATCACTTTTATGATCAAAGAAAATGCTAGGACTCTAATGCCGGACTCTAAGACCCCTAATACATTCGGACTCTAATGTGACAAAGGTCACACCTAACGTGAAACACAGAAACAATTCAATATTAAAGTCTACTCCTATGTCTAGCTATGCTAAAATTAAAGCAATTAAAGTTGCCAAGAATTGAAAGAGCACCAAGGACTCTTCCAAACTTGGACTTATAAAAGGCCCTTTACAAACCAAAGCTAAAACTACCTGTGGGCTAAACACAGGCCCATCAGATTACACACAAAAATAAGAACAAATTCAAAAAATCAAATTAAAACAAAGAATTACAAAAGAAGATGAATTTCTAGGCTACGGTGCTACTGCTGCGAAAGTTCAGCCCAAAGATGCTTCATCCTTCAGGTATCTTATGCGCAACTGTTGCTTCTGGAATCAATGCTTTTGAATCTCTTAGCCAATCCTACAATCACATATCACCACGGTTACTGTCACTTAAACACTTAATCAACACAATGCACAAAAAGATACAGGTAGTGAGAACTTCCCTGTCTCGTGGTCTTCACGTATACACTTGTTGATCCTGGCAGCTAATAGAAGTGGAGGTGCTCTCAAAATGTAATCTTTTTCTTCTCGGCCTGGCTAATTGATGCAGTAAAGAGAGTCTTTGTTCTCAACCGAAATCATGTAATAGCTTCAAAATTTGATACTGCACCGTTTAAGCAATCCACAATCAGCAGAGCATACAATAAAATTTTCCTATTACAAGTAAAACACACAATTTGAACAAACAGGAGCAACTTCCCTGATTACTGGTGTTCCAAGCTGCTGGTTTCTTGTAATCGAGACACCTACTTCAAGCTCTTGCCAATTTAATGTTGTTATTTGGCGCACAGATTCACGCTCATAGTTCACCTTACAATCTCTAAACTGTTGGTCATTTATTGATTCAAACACATCAAGTTTGCACATCTAAGTCACACTACAGTCCAACAATTATACATGAAAGTTGATAGTTAATCAGTTTCAAAATTGATATGATTCAACACAGGACCTAAACTGATTTATCATAAATCCAAGCAAGTTAAAATTGATGGACTAAACTGGTCTAAATGTGATACAACGCAGACCACATTCATCTAACTCATTCAATCATGCAATCAGAATTGAAAATGAAGTTCTTGAACTTCTTCTAAATTTGAATGATACGCAAACAGTTACAATCAAATTGGTACAGGCCAAAAATACTCACAAACCGGTCTGAACAATATTTATAACTTTTTAGCCTTTCGATCAAGTTCAAAGAAAGCTCATCAACTCAGAATTAGCACAGGAACACACAACAATATCAATGATAATTTGTACATAAAGAACCCAATTAAATAGAAATATCAATGGTATTGTTCCTCTCAGTTGCTTGGTAGCACCACAGATTCAATACAAAGTTTACAACTCAGGGAGTCCAACAAAATTCTTGATTCTGCATGATGAAACATTCAACAAAATAGTTAGATGAAAATTGATTTTCTCTCTCAATTTGACAAGGAATTAGGCTAAAGTAGCCTTACTAATCTCTCCAAACACTCAGGTTACTCTCTAACAACCCCACAACTTACTCAAAGGGTAGGTTTTAGGAGAAATTTTCAGTCTAGGCCAAAGAATCCTGTGGATATCTTCCACCTAAGATGCTACCAAATCACAGTTACCTTCTTTTCATTTCCATAATCCAGAACAGAATCAAATTCTCAATCAGGTAAGGTTAAAGTTAAGGCAAAGGTGACAGTCCGAAACCTGAACCAAACAGGACAGAACAATGACAGCCACAAACGAATGGATGCACCAAATAAGAGAGACTAACAGGACAACACAGCAGACAAACTAAAGATTGGATGAAGAAAGCAACAAAAAGATTCAATTATGAATTAGCAGAACTGAATGCACATGTGATTTAGACACAACCAGAATTCCAACAAGGACAAGCAATAAACAAGCTATCAAAAACAGCTGGCACTCAAATTGATCCTACTAATAGTTCTAGATCAGATTTAGAAAGCAAGAAATCAAAATAAGCTGTAATTATCATAGACATTGCAAACTGTGTAAAACTGTTTGACAAAGTGCATGAATGAAAATCAGTTTTTGGTGCAGCAGTTTTTTTTTTTCACAGATTCACTTGCCCTGGCCCTTCAGCTTTTTAATTTCTGCCATGTTTGTTTTGTTCTATTGTTTTTTTTTCATAGTCAACACTCTGGGCCAAGCTTTTACTGGCAAGTTTTAAACTATCACAATGCACTAAAACAGATTGAACACTCAATTTTTTTGTTAAACAATTAGCTTGTTATAAAAGAAGTCTAAAATTGGTGGTTTTAAGAGTGAAATGAAATAAAACTGTCAAAACTCGAAATTGTTTGTAAGGATCATATTTACTTCATTGAAACAAACTGGTATGCACATTTAATTGAGGCTAACAGCCATGTTTCCGAAATTCAATGTTCCAGATCCAAGTATGTGTTAATTTAAACAATTTCCACCAACCAATTCTAGTTATCACGAATCAAATGAGTTTTGGACACTAAGTTGCACTCAGAAACAACAGTTATGACTTGAGAAAGACACTAGAAATGGATGCAAGATGTTCAGCTAAGATCTAAATGCCAAACAGATTTAAAAAATAAAAAATAAAAGGACTCAAGTAAAGAATATGCAGTTCGGTCAACTGCCAATGCACTGTGAATTCCCAGTCTATCACCAAGCCAATTGCCAAGGCAATTTCATGCTCATATGGTGTTTATTCTGGATTAGTTTTAAGTAAGCATTGATACATACCAAAATAGCAAGTCAGACTCACAATGGTCCAATGAATAGTGACTGAAATGTACTAAAATAGAATCAATCAACACAAATCTGACATAATCAACATCATTTCACGCACTGGAGCTCCATAATGTCATCGCTCATCAACTGTGGAGATGTTATGGTATGAATCAAGATCAAAATGAAACAGCACCACACGGTTTGAAACCAGAGTTCATGACAATTAATCAAATGTACAAGACTAAAGACAAAACAGAAAATGATGCTCAAATGAAAAGACTCAAACAAAATTTTGGACCGATTAAAAATGATGAAAGACTCAATAAAATGACTCAAAGCACAGCAAACTCAAGCACAAATTAATCAAACTTGGAAGAAATCAACAACAGAAACACGAATCAACACCAAAACTAGAATCAGATTAAAACAAAACGAATCATTACACAACAGAGACGCGAATCAACTCAATAAAACACTGAAACTCATAATAGAGACGCAACTCAGATCAAAACAGGATCAAACAGCGAGAAATGATACAAACAGAGAAACTTATCTCTTCGAGCCCTTGGAAGAACCTTGCTCTGATTACCACATGATGAGCTCGACTCTGGCGAAGCATAGATCTGGTGCGAAACGACAGAGGATTCGGACAATAGACGCAGCGGAAATCTGAAGACGAAGAATACGAACCCTAGGCTTGTGATTCAATCGGTGAGAAGGTTAGGGTTCGAGGTAGGAAGGTTTCTAATCGGTGGAACAGGTTGATCTGGTGGTATAGGATGGTTTAATCAGTGAGATGGACTGATTAAACGGTGGAAGGGAGAGATTGATCGGAGGAAAAGCTTTGAAACGGAGCGAAGGATGATTTAAACGGCGGTAGTGGCTGGAATCCGATTTCAATCGGTAAAGTGGTGTGAAATTGGATGAGAAGGGAAATATATGGTGAGGTTTGGAGGAAGAGGCTTACGAAAGTAGATCTGTGATGTGGAGAGGACTCGAGGTTGAAGAACTCTTGAGAGATAAAACCCTAAGTGTGTGGTCTGTGGCTTCGAGAGAAATGTGGAATGAAATGCGAGATGAAATATGGCGCTGCAAGGATATGCGCTGGTGTGGCAGTGAGAAACCACGAGTCAGCAAGTGATTGGACGAGTGGCGTACGGTGGTGGTGTTAGGTACAGAGAGACAAATCTGATGGTGGAGACATGAAAGAATGCAAAGTGATTGGAAGGTGGCTGAGGAATCCCTTGGATTCTTCAGCCTTGGCTTTTCAAGGAATCAATTCTGGAGTATTCTCAACAGGAAATTAATTCATTATCTCAAAAGTTAAGTACAATAAGGTAGGCATCGCTATTTATAGGACTAGAGGTCCTACATGCCTAACACAATACAAAATACATCAAAGAAATACTAAACTAAAGAAATTGGGCTTGGGCCCAAGTCATCAATTGTACCCCAGCTGCACCCCAACTGCAGACTTCCAGAGAGCAGGACGCTCAGCTGCACCCCAGCTGCTGACTTCCAGAGAGCAGGGCACTCAGCTGTACCCCAGCTGCAGACTTCCAGAGAGCAGGACGCTCAGCTGCACCCCAGCTACAACACTCCAGAGAAGAATAGGGCTAGTTGCACCTCAGCTGCACCTAGCTGCAACAATTATCTTTGCTCAAAATTTCCTCTTTTACATTCATTCAAACATTGTGATTCTTCCATTCCTCGGTTCAGCCAACAAGCATCATGTACATGATCTAACAACCAAAAAGTGGGGATTAGTGATGAAATTTAAATTACTTCAACTTAAGGTGTAGCTACTTAAAAACTTAACAAATTGAGGCATAAAGAACATGCAAAGTTAAGAAAGAGTTGACATTTTCTCTCAATTCAATATTGAAATCATGGTAAAATATGTCATTATCAAAGAGCATGCAATGAGTCAGTGCAGAGCAATGGAAGAGAGAATGCAGAGAAAAGGGTGAGGAAACTTTCTAGAAAGACTCTGTTGTTTAGAAAGTAATGCATAAACTAAAGAAAACAAATTTTCTTTTTATTAACAGCTCTCCCCTTTATTCTTAATATTATTTTCACCCCAATTTCTTTTAATATATATTTGGGTCCTTACAAATATATATATATATATATATATATATATATATATATATATATATATATATATATATATATATATATATATATATATATATATATATATATAATTTTAAATTTAAAGTTAAGAGATAGTATTTTGGGTCTTTCTGTGAAATCTAAAAGAAAAAAAAAGGAAATGTTGAGGGGCACATGTGGCAGCAGAGGAATGACTGACAGTTTTTCCCAAATAACATAACATAACACAATTTTCTTCAAGTCATTCTCTGTCTGAAGCAACATTGCACCCTTCCTTACGTTCCTTTCTTCCTGGTTTTGCATCCCCTTCCATTTCCAAAAATCTCACCCATAAATCTGTTGATTAGAAAATTTCTAGACCATCCAAACTTCGGGTGCAACATTTCTATCCGATCAATTCTTTTGTTTTCATTTGGTAAGCATTTCTTTTCTTTTTCCATTCAAATTTAGGGTGAGGACCATGCAACAGTCCTGTTGCATGTAACCCTTTTTGCCATCTTTCCAAGTCTAGTTTCAATTGAACCCTTAAAACTGAACTTTATCACCAAATGGTAATTTATAGGTGAGTAAAGCTTTTCCTGGGAGTATCAAGGTGCATTTGGATTTCTTTTTGAGTTTAGCTGCTGGAAATCAAAGGTAAGGGAAGTTGGTTTCTTCTGGTTATTTTGAGTTTTAGTTGTGAGAGATGCACTGATGTTGTGTGAATTGTTTGGATTGCATGAGTTAGAATTTATCGATGTTGGGGTATAATGCTTGTGAACCTGTTGTGTTGCTTTTTACTTTTACGAAATCTGAAATTTTGTGATTCTTGTACATTTGGACATGTACCGTTGATTTAATCTGTAATTGTGTGAATTGAATGCTTATGATTTGGTATGGAAGCAAAAGTATGATGATATGGAGTGGGTGGAGGGATTGAAGTTTGTCAAACAGTTTAAAAGGGGATAGTCATGTCAAGTAAGGGGTTTTTTTTGGCAGATTGTGTGGTTTTGATGTTTTTGACGTTTTAGGAGTTCCGAACATCTGTTTTGGACGTTCTTTAGGTCGTTCTGGGGGTTTTTGACCCTTCCGGATCCATTGGTGAAGGTTTCCAAGCTTTTTGAATTAAGGAAGTGTTGGTAATAATATGCTATATTGAAATTTTCATTAATAAAGGATGTTTTTGTGAAAATATGTCATGTTTGATGAATCTTGGGAAGTATGATCATATCAAAGTGATGGTTTAGTATTTAAATAGGGTCTCTAGGTGAGATCTTCATACTGTTTAGAATGAATATATGAAGCTTTCATATGGGGGGTTATCCCTAACACTCTAACGGTCATTTAGTCTCACTTAGAGAAGATTGACGCGTGTGGTGAGAGTAGTGGGAGGTCCTAGTAATAGGTGCTACGTGGAGGCCTATTATGCGGTAAAGGGCTTACACTTGTGTGTGGTAGGGTGGAACCCATTGGAAAGGGCCTTGCAAGCCAGTAGAGGCCACCACAAGTGCACAACCTGCCCTAGATTGATATTCATTCTAGTCCGGACGAGTCTAGATTGCATTCTAACATGCTAGGACATTTTATTTAATTTGTTTCGTGAATATGTTGCTTATTTTAAACTTGTATGATAACATGACTTGTTTTTCCAACCCAGCTTACCCTTGCATTGTTTGTTCTGTGTTTTGTATGTTTGTGCTTTTCCTTTTGCAATGATCATCCAACTTTGGATGTGAGCAGAGCCAGAGGATGTTCCCCTGGAGCAAGCTTTGGAGGGAGATGGTCCAGCTACTACCTCTTAGGATCTTCTATTAGACTCCTTACCAATATTTTGAGAAAAGTTTATTTGTATTTACTTAGTCTATTATTATTGTCCTTAGATCTTCATGTCATTTTTAGAGATTCTGATGTATTTAGAATTTAAAAAAAAAAAACGACTCCTTTTGGATGAATGTAAGTATATTTACATCACCTATGTTCTTAAGCTGCTTATCATACTATAATGAAATGTCCTGTTTTTTTATATTAAAATATATAATTTATGGGATGTCACATTACGGATCAGAGCGGTTTTTATCCTTAGCTATTCCTGTAGGTTATGTGCATCCCTTGCTTGTGCTTGTGTGCTCTTAGATGTGCATAAGCGTCTATTCTTGAACCTTTGAGTGAGACTAATGGTTTTATTCTCTTTATATAATCGGAATATGGCACTTAGTCCTCCTCCTCCTCCACCTCCGCAACCCGACCAATCAGAAATGATGAGGATGTTGGAAGCCCTGATGGCTTCTATGCAACAACAGAATGCGGCTTTGGTACAACAAAATACCATGGCTTTGCAAGACTTGGAAGCTGCTCGGGTTGCAGCAGAAAATGCTAGAGTGTCCTCTGAAAACACTTAGAGGCAGTTTGTAGAGGTTCTTACTAGTGGTAGAGCTACACTAGGCCCTTCTTCCTCTTCTACTACTCAGTCACAAGAGTGGAGCTTAGAAAGTTTCCTTCAACATCACTCGGCCAAGTTCAATGGCCAATGCACACCAGATGAAGCAGACCAGTGGTTCCGCGGCATGGAGAGGATTTATAATGTAAAGAGGTGTCCGGATAATAACCGCTTGGCATTCACTAAGTACTTGCTGACTGGAGAGGCTAGTCATTGGTGGAGCAGCGTACGGATGATCCTGGAGGAGAGTAGAACTCCGATCACTTGGGAATTATTTAAACAGAAATTCTACAAGGAATATTTTCCAGATAGTGTGAGGTATGCCAAATAAGTGGAGTTTTTGGGGCTGACTCAGGGAAATATGTTTGTGTCTGAGTATGCTGATCGTTTCAAGCATCTTCTAAGATTTAACACTATGGCGGTTGATGAAGATTGGCAGTGTCGCAAGTTTGAGAATGGCCTGAGGGGTGATGTAAAACTGGTGGTGATGGGGCTAAGTATTAGAGATTTTCCTACACTGGTGGAGAAGGCCAGATCTTTAGAGAAGGCAAAATTGGAGGTTGAGAGTCAACAGAAGCAATCTCAGAGAGTTGGAGGGCCGGTTACCTCTAGGGGTGGATCCAGCTCTAGGAGGACCCCCTATTCTAGACCACCTTCTGCTAGTTCTGGTGGATCATCTTCCTCTTCACATTCATCAGGATAGCAGAGTCAGCACTCTTCTCATGGTGGCTTGAGATGCTTTAGTTGTGGAGGACCTCACATATTATCTGTGTGCCCTCAGAGGATAGGCTTTCGGAGGTGCAACCGTTGTCATCAAGAGGGTCATTATGAGAGAGACTGTCCCATGGGCAGGAGAGCCAGTGTTCAGCCTCAACATGCTGGGAGGTTGCAGCAGAGAGGAAGTATCAGACCTCAGGCAGTAGGCAGAGTATACGCACTGACAGGGGCAGAGGCTGCTGATAAGCTGTCGTTGAAGCTATCAAATTAATACTACTTTTCAAGGCAACTTCAGTATTGCCTAGTAGTATTCAAGAAAGTAGATAAGGCTAAAGTAACCCTAAGTCGTCTCCCAACGAACACGGAATTGCTTTCGAATATCTGACTCTTATGAATGTTATGCAATGCTTATGAGTAAAAGTGAGAATGTTTAAAGAATGTTGTAGAACAAAGAGGAAACTTAAAAACAATTATGAGGAAACGGACTATTCCACTGCTTTTCCAAAATAGATTCATCATTGGTTATTCATAGATCATTGTTCAATGGATTATTGCTTAAGTTTCAAATTAATTAAAGTACATTCTTAATTAATTTGAAGGCGATCATGCAGTTAATCAAAGTACATTCTCAATCAAATGCAAAACCTTTTTAGAATATTCACAACAAATTCAATCAAAGTACATTCTCAATCAAGTTTATTGTGTTTAATCATGTCCATTCTTAAATCTCCTAACCAAATTAAAAGGTAATCAATCAAAGTAAATTCTCAATTGATTATAGTTGAAATTATTACTACCAACCAAAGTACATTCTCAATTGATAGTAAAAACCATTTAATCATATGAAAGTTCCTAATTCAATCAAAGTAGATTCTCAATTAAACCTAGAAACCCTAAAACTCATATAATTAATATGAATGTAGATTCAAACACATTATGATGCAAAAATCTTTGCTTTTAATATGATAGAGAGATGAAAGACATAGAGAGAGAATAACTTAAATCAATAATCAAATTAACAATTGCATTAATTCACTTAACCTCGGAATCCATAATGAAATTACAGCAGAATAGCCCTAGGAGTTTAGCTCTCCATGAATGGAGTGAAACACATAATGAAAGAAAAGTGAGAGGAGTGGTGAATGAATGAATGAAGATTCTTTTTCTGTCTCCCCTGGGTCTCTTTATATAGGCTTGATTGGACTTGGACTCTGAATATTCAGTTGATAGAATCTTTTATCTTATATCTTCCAAATAACTAAAAGATTTAGATAATTATGACATTATTTGGAAGATATTTTTTGTTGATATTCCCAAATTAAATTAATTCAACAACTGAATTTTATCTTTTAGCTTTTCTGAATTTCCAAAATTGCATGAATGCCCTGAAATTTCTTTTATCTGCGCTTTAGCCCCTTCCTTTCTTTTAAAATTTGCAGAAAACCCCCTCTGTTGACCAGATTCAAACAACATTGACCAACTTGACTCAAGATGACGCACCAATGGAATGCCGCCACGTGTCCACCACTTTCCATCCAAAATTAGGGTTTGGAATTGGGGGTAATCGAATCTGGAAGGCTTCATTCTACCTCCTAAGCCGCGAGAAGAAGCTTCGCTCTCTGGAGACGCGCAACTTTTAGCCATGGAGGCGCTGCTTTGAGTATTCTGTGGGTTTTGATTGCAGGTACAACAATGGTGGACGGATCTGCTGCTTGTCTTTGAGGCTGGCTTGTGCTTCTGGGTTTTGCAGGGTTTGCATCGCGACGGAGAAGATAATTCGAACAACGGCAGTTCTCGGTGGCGATTTGTGTGCTTGTTTCTGGTTGTAGGTCTCGCAAATGGAGATGACTCTCGCTGATGGTGGTGGCGCTGCGGTCATGGTGCGATTTGGGTTTCTCACAGTGGCGGCCTTGTCGGTGTGGATGGTGGCCGTATAAAGAACTCGCGTTCTAGGCTTCTTTACTGTTTCTGGATTTGCAGGTGATGAAGATGAAGATGAACGGTGTGCGGCAACAAGGTTTGGATTTGGGAATTAGGGTTTCTGTTGAAGATGGTGGACTGTCACGTGGCAAAATCTGATGTAATCTGGTTTAATTAGTGGTAGGAAGGGTAGGAATAGGAAACTTAGGAGGTGTAGGAGAAAAGGGTTAATGTTGGGCTTCAGTATTGGCCTGGTTTAGAACTGAGGGTGCATGTAGGGCAATTTGGGGGTGCAAGAGTAAAGATTTCCTATTTGGCCCATCTGGACATTATTTTTCAAATAAAACTTGATTTTGGGCTTTAAATTGCAATTTGGACCAATAAAACTCTAACTTCAGTTGCACAAATAAATATTAGAACACCCAAGAATAATTTATGCAATTAAAATCACTTTTTAAGCCTCTTTAATTTCAAAACCCAACAATTCAACTTCACATAGATTCACTTTAAATCAACCATTTAAGCACAAATATCTCATCAAAAATTTGAATTTTAAAGCATAAATGTGGGCATAAATATGCACTCATCACACCCCCACACTTATCCTTTTGCACTCCTGGGCAAAATTGATTAATTCCAAAACTTTGTGCTGAGGAGTTGGGGTTGTCAATGAGAGAGCTACAGTGTGATTTAACTGTATCTACTCCCACTTCTGGGTTGGTGAAAACGTCCACTGTGTGTATTAGATGCTCAGTGATGGTAGAGGGGCACAACTTTAAGGTAAACTTGATATGTTTACCTCTTCAGGGGTTGGATGTTATATTAGGGATGGATTGGTTATCTGCTTATCGCATCCTTATTGATTGCGGAGAAAAGAAGCTGGTATTCCAAGTGATCTGATGGAGACGTCTTTGCCTCTTGGAGTGCTAAGGCAAGACATAATAGAAGGTGCAAGCTGTTTCTTAATAATGTCGCATTTTGAAGTGAACCAAGACTCATACTCTTTGAGTCAAGAAACTTCTGGTGTAAATCTACCAGTAGTCAATGAGTTTCTTGATGTATTTCCTGAAGAAATACCTGGTCTACCTCCTTCAAGGGAGGTGGAATTTTCCATTGATCTAGTATCTAGAGCCGGACCTATTTCCATAGCTCCATACCGGATGACACCAGCTGAATTGGTTGAACTGAAGAAACAGATTGAAGACTTGCTTGAGAAACAATTCATCAGACCAAGTGTATCTCCATGGGGTGCTCCGGTGTTGCTTGTGAAGAAAAAGGATGGGAGTTCCAGGCTGTGTGTAGACTACCGACAACTGAATAAGTTAATCATTAAAAATAAATATATGTTGCCTCGCATAGATGATTTATTGGATCAGTTGCATGGAGCTGCAGTTTTCTCCAAGATTGATTTGAGATCCGGTTATGACCAGATACTTGTGAAGACTAATGACATTCAGAAGAAGACCTTTAGATCCAAATATGGCCATTATGAGTATGTGGTCATGCCTTTTGGTGTGACTAATGCTCCTGCCATATTCATGGATTACATGAATAGAATTTTCTGTCCATTCTTAGATAAATTTGTTGTCGTCTTCATAGATGACATATTAATTTATTCTAAGAGTAGAGAAGAGCATGTGGATCACCTTAGAATTGTGCTTGGAATCTTGAGAGAAAGGAAGTTATACGCCAAGCTTTCTAAGTGTGAGTTTTGGATGGAGCAAGTCCAATTTCTTGGGCATGTGGTGTCGGCTGGAGGGATTTCTGTAGATTCAGCAAAGGTTCAAGTTGTGCTTCAATGGGAAAGGCCGAAATCAGTCACTGAGATAAGGAGCTTTGTGGGTTTAGCTGGTTACTATCGTTGCTTTATTGAGAATTTCTCCAAGATAGTAGCACCACTCACTCAGTTGACTAGAAAAGATCAACCATTTGCTTGGACAGACCACTGTGAAAAAAGTTTCCAAGAACTAAAGCATAAGTTGATGAGTGCCCCAGTATTAGTCATTCCTTACACAGGAAAACCCTTTGAGGTTTTTTGTGATGCCTCTCATCAGGGATTGGGATGTGTACTCATGCAGGAGAAGAAAGTTGTTGCCTATGCTTCAAGGCAGCTCAAAGTTCATGAGAAAAACTATCCTACTCATGACTTAGAGCTAGCTGTTGTGGTATTCGCGTTGAAGATCTGGAGGCATTATCTGTACGGTGCCCAATTCCAGGTGTATAGTGATCACAAGAGCTTGAAATACTTGTTTGATCAGAAAGAGCTCAACATGAGGCAAAGAAGATGGATGGAGTTCTTGAAAGACTACGACTTTGACCTTCTCTACCATCCAAGGAAGGCCAATGTTATAGCTGATGCCTTAAGCAGAAAATCCATACATGTCTCTACAATGACGATCAAGGAGCTGGAACTAGTTGAGAGTTTCAGAGATTTGAAGATACAGGTGGAGCTTGAGCCTAACAGTATTAGATGTTGCAAATTGGTGGTGTCTAGCAGTTTACTGGAGCGTGTTAAGGAGGGGCAACAGTTGGACCCCGAGCTTCAGAAAACTATATCTTTGATAGGCACTGAAAAAGGGAAAGATTTTAACACAGGTACAGATGGACTTCTACGCTTTAGATGGAGAACCTGTGTGCCTAATGATGGAGAGTTGAAGCGGTTAATTCTTGAAGAAGGCCATTGCAGTCGTTTTAGCATGCATCCAGGCATGACTAAAATGTACCAAGATCTGAAGAAATCCTTTTGGTGGTCTGGAATGAAGGAAGATGTAGCTCGTATTGTCTCCTCCTGCCTTACTTGTCAGAAAGCAAAGATTGAGCATCAGAAGCCCGGTGGTATGCTTCAACAGTTGGATGTCCCTGAGTGGAAATGGGATAGCATTGCTATGGATTTTGTTACCCATTTACAACGGACCATGAGGGGTCATGATGAAATATGGGTGATTGTGGATAGATTGACCAAGAACGCCCATTTCTTGGCAATCAGCTTGAAGATGCCTATTGTGAAGTTAGCCCAGCTATATATTAGAGAGGTGGTGAGACTACATGGAGTGCCTTCCAGCATCATATCTGACAGAGATCCTCGGTTCACTTCGAGATTTTGGCAAACACTTCAGGGAGAACTGGGTAGCAGGCTGCAGATGAGCTCTACTTATCACCCTCAGACTAATTGTCAGTCGGAGAGAACCATTCAGTCGTTGGAGGATCTACTTCAGACGTGTGTACTAGATCATATAGGAGCTTGGGATGAAGTGTTGTCGTTGGTGGAGTTCACCTACAACAACAGCTATTAGGCCAGCATTGGTATGGCACCGTTCAAGGCATTGTATGGCAGACGCATTAGGACGCCCTTGTGCTGGTTTCAAGATGGTGAGGTAGTGCTAACAGGACCACAGATTGTTCAGCAGACCACGAAGAAAGTGAAGTTAATACAGGATAGGATGCGAGCATCTTTGAATAGACAGAAATCCTATGCTGACCAGAGATGCAGACCCCTTGAGTTTGAAGTTGGAGATCATGTCTTTCTTTGAGTAACTCCTACTACTGGTGTAGGAAAGGTCATTCGTGCTAAGAAGCTTTCTCCCAGATATCTTGGACCATATCAGATTTCTAGACGCATCGAACTAGTCGCATATGAGATAGCTATGCCACCTCAGCTAGCTAATCTCCACCCGGTCTTTCATGTTTCCCAGCTTCGAAAGTATGTCCCCGACCCTTCTCATGTGCTGGAAGCTGACACTGTGCAAGTCAAGGAAGATCTCTCTATAGAGATGTAGTCGATTATAGTAGATGAGAGGCTAGCTAAACAACCAGACGGGAAAGCTACTAGGCTTATCAAAGTCATATGGGACAGCAGAACCGGCGATTCTACCTGGGAGAGGGAGGAAGAGATGAAGAAGTCATGCCCTCACCTATTCTCTGGTAATTCTTGATTTTCGAAGACAAAAATTTTTGTTGTTAGGGAGAATGTGAAATCTAAAAAAAAAAAAGGAAATGTTGAGGGGCACATGTGGCAGCAGAGGAATGACTGACAGTTTTTCCCAAATAACATAACATAACACAATTTTCTTCAACTCATTCTCTGTCTGAAGCAACGCTACACCCTTTCTTGCGTTCCTTTCTTCCTAGTTTTGCATCCCCTTCCATTTCCAAAAATCTCACCCATAAATCTGTTGATTAGAAAATTTCTAGACAATCCAAATTTCGGGTGCAACATTTCTATCCGATCAATTCTTCTGTTTTCATTTGGTAAGCATTTCTTTTCTTTTTCCATTCAAATTTAGGGTGAGGACCATGCAACAGTCCTGTTGCATGTAACCCCTTTTGCCATCTTTCCAAGTCTAGTTTCAATTGAACCCTTAAAACTGAACTTTATCACCAAATGGTGATTTATAGGTGAGTAAAGCTTTTCTTGGGAGTATCAAGGTGCATTTGGATTTCTTTTTTAGTTTAGCTGCTGGAAATCAAAGGTAAGGGAAGTTGGTTTCTTTTGGTTATTTTGAGTTTTAGTTGTGAGAGATGCATTGATGTTCTGTGAATTGTTTAGATTGCATGAGTTAGAATTTATCGATGTTGGGGTATAATGCTTGTGAACCTGTTGAGTTGGTTTTTACTTTTACTAAATCTGAAATTTTGTGATTCTTGTACATTTGGACATGTACTGTTGATTTAATCTGTAATTGTGTGAATTGGATGCTTATGATTTGGTATAGAAGCAAAACTATGATGATATGAAGTGAGTGGAGGGATTGAAGTTTGTCAAACAGTTTAAAAGGGGATAGTCATGTGAAGTAAGGGGGTTTTTTTGGCAGATTGTGTGTTTTTGATGTTTTTGACGTTTTAAAAGTTCCAGACGTCCGTTTTGGACGTTCTTTAGGTCGTTCTGGGGGTTTTTGACCCTTCCGGATCCATTGGTGAAGGTCTCCAAGATTTTTGAATTAAGGAAGTGTTGGTAATAATATGCTATAAAGAACTTTTCATTAATAAAGGATGTTTTTGTGAAATATGTCATATTTGATGAATCTTGGGAGTATGATCATATCAAAGTGATGGTTTAGTATTTAAATAGGGTCTCTAGGTGAGATCTTCATACTGTTTAGAATGAATATATGAGGCTTTCATATGGGGGGTTATCCCTAACACTCTAACGGTCATTCAGTCTCACTTAGAGAAGAGTAGTGGGAGGTCCTAGTAATAGGTGCTACGTGGAGGCCTATTATGTGGTAAAGGGCTTACACTTGTGTGTGGTAGGGTGGAACCCATTGGCAAGGGCCTTGCAAGCCAGTAGAGGCCACCACAAGTGCACAACCTGCCCCAGATCGATATTCATTCTAGTCCGGACGAGTCTAGATTGCATTCTAACATGCTAGGACATTTTATTTAATCTGTTCCGTGAATATGTTGCTTATTTTAAACTTGTATGATAACATGACTTGTTTTTCCAACCCAGCTTACCCTTGCATTGTTTGTTCTGTGTTTTGTATGTTTGTGCTTTTCCTTTTGCAATGATCATCCAACTTTGGATGTGAGCAGAGCCAGAGGATGTTCCCCTGGAACAAGCTTTGGAGGGAGATGATCCAGCTACTACCTCTTAGGATCTTCTATTAGACTCCTTACCAATATTTTGAGAAACTCTAGTTTATTTGTATTTACTTAGTCTATTATTATTGTCCTTAGATCTTCATGTCATTTTGAGAGATTCTGATGTATTTAGAATTTTTTTTAAAAAAATTCTGCTCCTTTTGAATGAATGTAAATATATTTACATCACTTATGTTCTTAAACGGCTTATCATACTATAATGGAATATCCTGTTATTTTATATTAGAATATATAATTTATGGGATGTCACACTTTCAATCTAAATTAATCTAAACTTGTGTTTTATTATATTTATATTATTTTTATTAAAATTTTACAGTTTTTTTTTTAATTATTCCAACACTCTGCGTTAAATTTTTAAATAACATTATTCACTTCAAACATTTTGTTGGAGAAAAGTTGATGCCGTAAATTCGTTTCTATTATAACAAATTACTTAAATATTTTCACCTCAAAACCCAGAAGTTGTGATCACAATTCCTTGATTAAGTTTTAAGATTCATCTCCGATTTTGGTGTGTGAAACCGAAAAAGAAAAATATATATTATCTCATTCTAATTTTTTATATTAAAATTTTACCCAACCAAATTCACCTAGAACAGTTTATGTGAGGAAATTTGGCTACATAGACTTGTTCCTATTTTAGAAAGTTGTCTGAATAAAAGGTTGCTTTATCTTGTTATATATTATCCCAAAGACTTACTCTGTGAGGTGGGTAGACTCACTTCTACATGAAGTCTCATAAAGTTCTCTTTCCTTATTTTAATTACCTTATAATGAAAGGAAAAGATTATTTATTTCTTTAAATACAACTTTTAAATAAAATGTAAATTTCTATTGCGTGTTAATTTTCTATATTGTTTCTAGACAAATATTCTAATTTTTAAAATATATGTCATTTAATTTTTTTTAACTAGGATATTAACTAGGATTAACTAGCTAAACACAAATATTGTCTTTCAGTGAATATTAACTAGGATTCTTTTTATTAATGTTCATCAATTTTTAGGCCGACATTAAAAAAAAGTTAGCTAAAACCTCTTATTCAAATATCAATTGAAAAAATCTTAATAAATTTTAAGAGAAAAATAATATCAATCAAGACCAAGAAAATTATTAATATTAATTTTTATTTAAAAAATAATTATTCACATTTAATAAAAACATATTTTATTTAAATAAAAAAATTCTAAAATTAAACTAATTTATGCATGTGAAATGTTTAAAAAATAAAATAATTTGAAATAAGATGAATTTAAATTTAATATATTTAAATATCTTTAAAATTACGAAATTGTTTATCCAATGACAAGTTTAAGAATTGTTATTCATATTAAAAGTCGATAGTTATAAGATTTGAGATTCGATACCACAAAGTTGACCTGAAATAGCAACTAAAGTATTTCCTTATTCTAATATTTAATGTTAAACTTTTATGTAGCAGAATTTAGCTCAATCACTTCGCTTTGCTGTTTTTAACCCCAAAGACTTACTGTATGCGGTGGGTAGACTCACTTTCCAATGAAGTCTTCGTCAAGTTGCTTTTCTTTACTTTCCCTTTAAATAAAGGCAAACATTTACTTTTTTTAAAATAAAGTCTAAACTTTAGTTTCATTTCATATTGCTACTTAAATTTTAATATTTTCGTATTTCATTTCATCTTCGAATTCCTATATAATGATGTAGAACGTAATCCAGATGTGAAGAATAGAATATGAAAGTGTTTTCTTGTTTGTGTGAAATTTTAAAATATTTTTAGGATTTTCTTTACTATAACATCTTTCACCAGTAAAAAAGAAAATTAAAACAAAATTAAATTATAACAGAAAGAGAGGAATTCGACACTATAGTCCACTTTTAAATTTTAATTTTATTATCATTAAATCACCAACAAATCACTGAAATGCTTATATTTGTAATGTTTAATTATAAATTCAGTTTCAATTTTAGTTAAATTTTTTAAATAAATTATGTTTCAAGTATGCATTAATTCTTAAAAATTCAATTAAGTCATTCTTTTAGCAATATTTTAAAGACTTAAAGGTGTAAAGACCTAAAAAATAATATTTTAAAAATAACAGTAATTTAAAAATAATGAAATTTGATTATTTAAAAGATTTTAATATTATTAATTTTGTTATGATCTGAGTTTTATTATTTTAAAATACAGTATTCTTTTAAAAATCACTTTTTTAGAGTTTTATGACTTTGTTCTAAGTTTTTTCTTTCTATTCGTTTGATTGAAAAATCAAGACCATATGATTGATTCTTGTGACAAGTTCTTCAATTTGGACCGATCAATTCTCCATTCACGTAAGTTGAGTTTCAATTCTTTTCTTGGTCTTTTTCTATTATTTGTTGCATGTGAGACTTCTTTCACTTTTCTATCTCTTTTTAGTCATTTATGAGTTTCTGATGATCAATTATCATAATGGTATATATTCTTATCGCTCTTGTGATGTTTCTACATGTAGATAGAATATTCTATAAGTTGGGAGGAGTTTTGTTGGTTAGAGTCTTATAAGTTGTTGGTTACGTAAGGGAAACTAATTGCATTGTTTGACATCTGTAATTGTATGACTGAGTTGTATGATAAAATTTGATTTCCTTAAGTATGTGTATTTTGGATGTAATGTTTGTATTTCTTATCCAACCACACATACCTGCAAAATAGTTTCAAACCATAGACATACCTGCATATTGTGCATCCCAAAATCATTCGATCATTGATGAAAAATCATAATGTAAGAATATCATAATGTACTAACATCCATTATGTTCTAACAATATCATCCATTTCTGAGCAAAGATAATGTAGCAAAAACATCCATTATGTTCTAACAATATCATCCATTTCTGAGCAAAGATAATGTAGCAAAAACATCCATTATGTTCTAACAATATCATCCATAATGTACTAATATCCAAATACTAACATGAGTATGTTCTAAAAAATATAATCAATAACAAAATAAAACTACAAATTTACATAGTCATCAAAATGATCTTCATCCTGCTCCTCTGTAGATGGCTGGACTGGTGTGGGCTGGATTGATGTGGGCTGTGTTGAGATTGTTGACAACACAAACTCTATATCAATCTAATTTTTGATGATGACAACACTATGCTTAATAACAATACACATGTTGTATTACATGTTCTTATTCTGAACTGATTGTTATATTTGATGAACATGTTATGATGTACTGTGATGTATGTTCCTATGTTAATTATGTGATATATTTGTGGAACATGCTTGTATGATTATGTGCAATGCGAACAACTTTGTCAAAAATATTTTACTGCACATTTTGGAAAGTGAAAAATCACAAGCACTTTTATAAACTTATAATTGTGTGACAAAGTTCTAGTCCAGTCGAATACATCTGTAATGGATTCGACTATTCTAAAACCTTTGTACACATTTTGAGAATCAGTGCTATGTGATGTTTTGAATTGAAAAGAATTTCAAAATGTTTTTACATGTGTCAGTCGACTTTGTCCAGTGTACATTCGACTGTATTATTGATCTGTGTTGGAATTCTGTTATGCTTACACACTCCAACGGCTATATTTTACTTCTCAGTTTTCTCTCCCAAATTTAACAGCGCCCAACTAGCGACACTCAGCGTTGGCCACTTTGGACAGATACGTCCAGAGGCGCTCAACCTTGCATTAGCGACCCAATCTCAATTCACACAGATTCAGATTCAACAGATTCACTTATCATTCTAATTTACTAATTTCTCTAACATTCTAGACTTTCCAAACATCCAAATTCATCAATCATCATCACAGATGCCATAAATCATCATATACATTAGGATTCATGTCCTAACTCCAAAATTATCATTTTTAGAGCCCAAATCACAAACAACTACCATTTTCATCATATCCAACTCCTAAAATTATACATAGGTTCTATCCATGGCATACCAAACACAGACAAATTACTCATTCCATAATCATCAAGATTCACACAATCCAACCAAAAATGGAAGCATAATTTCATTCTAAAATCATTCACCGATTAAAAACACATAATAGAAACATAATCTCATTCAAAACTCATAAACAAATTCGAAATCACCAAAACATAAGCATATATTAATTCCAAAACCTTCCACCAATTCAAATATATATCAAAAGCATAATTTTATCCCAAAACCATAAGTATATTTATAATCACAACATATTTACGGATCATGAACTCATAGAAATGAAAAACACTCAAGGTTAGCTGCCTTAATAGTTTTCTCCTTAACTAGCTCTTCGAAAACACTTCGAGGACGTTCCTCTAGCTTAGAATCCTCTCTCATGACTCAAAACACGGCTCTATAACCTCCATGCTCCACGGTCATGGTGCTCTAGTCTCAGGTTCTGTCTCTAAACCTCCCCAAGACCCTAAAACACCTCTTAAATAGCCAAAATCATGTTCTAGTAACTAAAGCAACTCGTGCAACGAGTCTACTAACTCGTCCAGTGAGTGGAAAAAGTTCCAAACAACGCTGTTCAGAGGGAATCTTGTCCTATCCAGTCAGCAGCTGGCTTAGCTAGTGTCCTAACTCGCCCACCTAGTGGTAAACTTTCCAAATTGCAAGATTTCCTTCTAAACACTCGGTAACTCGCCGAGTTAGCATTTCTTAGACTTTCAACGATCCAAAATTAGTCTTACCCTCTGAATCTCAAAGGTCTTACAAAAGGGTAGGCAATATCCAAACCTAACCCACCCTCGTTAACTATGAATATTTTGTGTTAATTTTTAAAAAAATAATATTTCAATTTTTTCTCCTATTTATTTGCTACATTATCAATAACAATCACATATATATTATAAAATAATGGTGTTTGTTAACAATTAAATGACATATCACTACAAAAACATCTAATTTTACCGGCGGTTTTAACCCCCTTAAATACATTTCCTGTGGTTACGAAAACCGCCAAAAAAAACAGTGTCTATAATAATTACCGGTGGATACCCGGGGTTACAAAACCGCCAGTAATTGTCCGGGGTTTTCCATTACCGCCGGTAATTACCCGGGGTTTTCCAAAAGCGCCGGTAATTACCTGGGTTTTCAGAACTGCCGGTAATTCATTATATTTTTTTAAAAAAAAATAAAATAGTTCTTTATGTCACGAACCAGCTTCCACAGTCAACTGCTTCATTCGGTCTTCAAGTTCCATGTTCCTCCTGCTGATGCTTTCAACCTTAGCTTCTTTCTCGCGAAGTTTCTTAAGTACTTTGCCTTCTATGAGTGAGACACTCTAAAGCTGTATTGAGTGAGACAATCAGTGATAGGCCTATAGATAAGCAGGGGTGGATTGTATATGAGAGAAGGAATAAGAGAGTTAGTTAGATGAGTTAGTTGGAGGAGCGTATACTTAACTGTCATACAGATAAGTGGCTTGGGAGTACTAATTGTATAAATAGAAGTTATTTTGTTCATTAAGCCACTTTTGGGAGTTGATTAGTTAACAGGTTGACACCTGTGGAAGAGGGTTAAGCCTCTGTTGACATTGTGCCTATTGAATTCTTTGTGAATAACACGATATTCTACTCTTTCTTCTTCTGTGTTTCTCTGTTACTTGTGATTGGTGTGTTCTGGGTTAGGTTTCTCTATTGGAAACCTATCAATTGGTCCGACCTGCCGGATCCAATTGTCGATCGAAAGAGATGGAGGGGAAAGTGGTGGCGACGGTCGGGGAACAAATTAAAGCAGTAGAGGTGGCGCTGGTAGAAACGAAGGCGGAGACAGTTTACTTGAGGCACGAAACAGGAACGTTACGACAGAACTGTGAGATGATGCGCCAAGACATCCAGGCGATCTTGACGATCTTGAAGGACTGCAAGATAGACAACAAGGGGGTGCGACAGGATGGTAGTGAATCCTCGGTGAACGATAACGGTGGAGGGTCAGGAGACGATGGGGGACACAACGGAGCAGGGCCTACAGGAACAATGATCAATTGGCGGAAGAGGGTGGAATTACCTGTGTTTGAAGGTGGCGAACCCTGGAATTGGATGAGTCGGGCTGAAAAATTTTTCGAGGTCCAGAAAGTAGAAGAGGAAGAGAAGATGCAACTGGTGTTTATCAATATGGAAGGGTACACTGGAAGTTGGTTCCGATTCTGGTGAGAGAAGACCAAGAATTATTCTTGGGAAGGGTTGAAGAGGGCGTTGGGGATCCGATTTGGCGGAGGCACTAGAGGAACAGTCTATGAGAAGTTATCGACAATCAGACAAACGGGACTGGTGGAAGAATATGTGAGGGACTTTGAGGTGCTAGTGGGTCAGACGACTCAGATTTCAGAGGAACAAATATTGGGCTATTTCATGGCAGGGCTCAGGGAAGAGGTGAGCGACCATGTGAGACCGCATGATCCTTTAGACTTAATGATGGCGATGCGAGTAGCGAGGGACGTGGAGAAATTGTGTAGCCCGTTGAAAATGGGAGGAGGATCGGGTGTGAGAACTCAGAATGCATGGGGACGTCCGGTGGGAGCAGTTACGGGAGTTGATCCACCGCGAGAAATATCAAATAAAGGGGGACCCATTGAGAGTGTCGGATCGGTGAGGAGGGAGATGACCCAAGGAGGCGGTGGCGCCAAAACCAACGGAGAGGGAAGAGATAGGGGTCCGCGCAATCTTCCGTATGCGGAATACTTGAAACGAAGAGAGGAGGGCAAATGCTTTCGGTGTGGAGGGCCATTCAGTCCCGGCCATCGGTGCCCAGAAAGAGGACTTCGCATGTTGATCATGGTGGATGAGGAGGAAGAAGAGGGCGAAAAGGAACGAGTCGTGGAGCTCGCCGGAATGGAGCTATCGGCGTTGTCGGCCGGGGGGCTGACTACTCCCAAAACGTTGAAATTGAAAGGGCGAATAGGGAGCAGAGAGGCGTTGGTGTTGATCGACAGCGGTGCGAGCCACAATTTTATCAATCGGAGCTTGGTCGGAGAACTGGGTATGGCGGTGAAGGAAACCCAACCTTATTTTGTCAGTCTTGGAGATGGCCAGAGGAGAAAGATAAGTGGATGCTGTGAACGAGTAACCTTGGAGTTGGGGAACACCGAAGTGGTCGAAAAATTCTATTTGTTTGAGCTTGGGGGAGTGGAGGTAATATTGGGTGTTGAGTGGCTGAGGAAGCTCGGTGAAGTGACGGTGGATTGGGGCAAACTCACAATGGTGTATCAGCAAGGTGAGAAGAAGGTTATTGTGAGAGGGGATCCAAGGTTGGAGAGAAGGGTGGTTAGACCCGAGGCCTTATTGAAAATAAAGCATGCAGAAGCGTGGATGATAGTCTGGGAGTTGGGCTCCATTGAGGCCCAAGATAACGCTCCAACATATATGGGCCTTACTCAGACTCAGAGGGGTGACATGGAGAAGCTTTTAGGCCAGTATGAGGTGGTGTTTAAGGAGCCTTCCCAACTGCCACCTGTCCGAGACATGCAACACAGGATAACCCTTAAAGAAGGAAGTGATCCTGTCAGCATCAGACCTTACCGGTACCCACACATGATGAAGACAGAGATCGAGCAGCAAATCGCCGAGATGCTCCGAACAGGCGTGGTCCGACCGAGTCACAGTCCCTATTCAAGCCCAGTGATTCTGGTGAAGAAGAAAGACGGCAGCTAGCGCTTCTGTGTCGACTACCGGGCACTCAACCGCGCGACGGTGCCCGACAAATTCCCCATTCCCGTCATCGAGGAGCTCTTGGACGAGTTGAAAGAAGGGACCTTCTTCTCCAAAATCGATTTGAAGGCCGGCTACCATCAAATACGTATGAAAGAGGAGGACATTGAGAAGACAGCTTTTCGCACACACCAGGGGCACTACGAATTCGTAGTGATGCCGTTCGGACTTACCAATGCTCCGGCGACATTTTAGAGTGCCATGAATAGTCTCTTCCGAGCCCAGTTACGAAAGTATGTTTTGGTGTTCTTCGACGATATACTGATCTACAGTCGAAACTGGGAAGAACACCTCGAACATGTGAAGGTGGTGTTGTCGACATTGGAGCGAGAACGATGGGTGGCAAATCGGAGGAAGAGTGAATTTGGGCAAACACAGATAAAATATCTGGGACATGTTATTTCGAGCAATGGGGTGGAAATGGATGACGATAAGATAAAAGCCATAGTGGGTTGGGAGAAGCCGAAGACCGTGAGGAGCTTGAGGGGATTCTTGGGATTGACTGGATATTATCGGCGATTCGTCAAGGATTACGGAAAAATCGCCAGACCATTGACGGAGCTGTTGAAGAAGGGTGGGTTTTCCTGGAACGTGGATGCAGAGGAGGCTTGGAAAACGTTGAAGACAGCTATGACGACAGCTCCTGTACTGTCACTGCCCGATTTCAAACAGCCTTTCCACATCGAGTGTGACGCTTCCGGTAGGGGAGTGGGGGCGGTTTTGATGCAAGAACGAAGACCCATTGCTTATTTTAGTAAAGCGTTATCGGAGGGAAGGTTGAGCAAGTCAATCTATGAGAAAGAGTTAATGGCCCTCGTCTTGGCCATACAACATTGGAGGCCTTACCTCGTCGGGCAAAAATTTATTGTACACATAGATTAGAAAAGTCTTAGGCACTTGCTGGAACAGCGTATTACTACGCAAAATCAACAGGATTGGATTGCGAAGTTATTGGGTTATGACTTCGACATAGTGTACAAAGTCGGGTCTGCGAATAAAGCTGCTGACGCATTATCTAGGAGATACGAAAGGGAATAGGATGGGGGAATCGAGTTGGGTATGCTGGCCAGACCTTTTTGGCAGGAAATTGAGGAAGTGATGAGGGAAGTAGATGTTGAAGAATCCTTACAGAGGGTGATTGAAGATATTAAGAAAGATCCAAATACCCATTCCTCGTATACGTTAGAACACGAGAAGCTGCACCATAAGGGCAGGCTAGTTTTTGAATTAAGAAATTATCAAACAGTTTCACTGCACTACTTTTTGATCTTCGTTTTGAGTTTTTCTTGCGTGTTTAATCTGATCTAGTGCCTCTCCTAGGTTCCTTTTGTGTCCCTCCATTGTTTCAAAGCTTAAAACTACTTGCAATCAACTTGTTTGACTTCCATTTTGTGCCACAAAGTGTGTTACCCAAAATTTGAATCTGGTGCAGTGCAAATTTTTTTTTCTGTGACTGGTTTGGTGTGTGGTAGGATGCTGTGACGTTTTGTTGGAGTTCTAGCAACCAGTTTGCTTCTCCAAAAGGGGTAGCATACTAAGGAATGGAAGCATTGTTAAAGCAAGATACAATTAATCAGCACGTTTTCAATAGCTTAGCTTGCTTTGCACGGATCTAAGCTATCTTCATCTATAAAAGAGAAGCTTAGATCTCTTGTAAACCAACTTGAGTTTAGTAATGAAATACTGTTGAATTGTCAAGCCATTCTCTCAAGTTTAAACTTAGCAACTTTAGCTTTTGCTTCCTCTAGCTTCTTTCCCCTTAGGAAAGCTGTCTCAGCTAGAATTCCTTCTCACACCATATCAAATCACGCCCAAACATTTCCACAAACACCTGGTGTGCATGAGCCACTTTCATCTGCAAATCCAATTCTGCTGCCACCTCTCGATCGGAAAGTTGTTTCTTCTTGAAGATAGGAGCTGCTTCCATCACTGGACCCCTGAAGCTGTGGTACTGTAGGAGGTATGCAACTTATTCCATGTGCATTTTAGTTATCACTAGGGTGTAGAGTGTTGCGAATTTTCAATTCATCTAATTAGAACGAAAAGGCTGTGTTTAATAACAAAAATTCATGTTAAAGTAAATTTGTACGCAACTTCTTCTAGACCTTGTGTCAATTTGTTGCTGAACTGTTTAAATTTTTATACTTAAAATAATGTGTTATCAGATTCTACTGCAGTCCTAATTTTTTTTTGTAAATTTATTTTGTTTGTGTACCTTTTACAAGGTTTTAAACTTTGAAAATCTGTCCAACATTACCGAATCGACTTAGAAAAAGAAAAGCATTGATTTGTGAAAATTGAGGATTTAGAAATTCAATGTATAACTATAAATCAAGATGCTGTAATTAGTTGCATTCTTAATGAAACGAGAATAATAATAAGTAACTTGTTAAGAGTTGTTTCATCACATCAGACTTCCAAGTGATAAATGTTTGATTACAAATATCTGTTCTTAACCTTTTCTTTATATTATAAAAATTAAGGCATCAATTATGCAAGGTCCCTTTTTTTTCATAAATCCTTAAGAATTCAACAGGCATAGTTGGAGTTTTTTTTTTCTTTTTTCTTTCTATTTACTGGGTTTATGGAGGGAAAGGTCAGGGAGGCTCCACAGAGAGTGGGGGAGTGCAAAAAGGTGCAGTGTCTCAGAACTCTTCGAACTAACTTGTCTCCAAGGGTGTTTATTAATTGAGATCGAAGAGAATTTAGACTATTTTTAACCAACACTTAAGAATCTGAACTTCAGGGGAGGGTGAATGGAAAGGGGGTCAGTATCTTAGGACTTTTAAGGGGGAGTGCAAAAGGGTGCAGTGTCTCAGAACTCTTCAAACTAACTTATCTCCAAGGGTGTTTATTAATGTTACCAATACGAAAAATAAGTAAATCTTGAAGACTTTTGTTTTGATGATGCTGCAAGAAGATTTAGTTGAAGAAGAGTTTAAGTTTATTTAAAAGCAATTTGTAGAACTTAAATGTAGTAGGAAAGCCTTTCAAACTTTGTAAAAATTACATTTTGAACTGCAATAATCGATTATCATGAAGCAATAATCGATTATCACAAGTCATTCAGGAATAATCGATTATCACTTTTTGAAAAACCTGTAACGGACTTGAATAATCGATTATCACTTACAATAATCGATTATTCATGGCAGTTGGGACTTTACCTTTGGCATTAAGTGCAATTGGCTTTATATTTGGCTTCTGTAAATTTCAGAGGCAACGTTTTTGAACTGAGAAGCTTAATAGAACATTGTTTGTCAGAGGAAAGTTCTCAGAAGCTTTGTTCATAGTTCCCTTGCTTGGTCTAGTGAAAGTAGAGGTTCGCGTATCTTGTGTCGATAGTCGGAGCAGACTCTCTTCGAGTTAGCAAGGTGCTCTGCCTGGTCTCGTGAAAGGAGAAGCTCGCGAATCGTTGGTCGATTGCCGGAGCGATTCACTTCGAGTTGTCAGAGTAATATTCTTCCTGTTCGCTCGTCGAAGGAAGGTTCTTTTATATTTTGTTCACTTATTGTAAATCTGTGAGATTGTTTTTTAGTGGAATTGTTAATCACCTTTTACAGTGATTAACGACTGGACGTAGATTCTGTTGAATCGAACCAGTATAAAAATACTTGTGTGATTTTTCTATTCCCTACACTCATTTCATCTTACGCATTTCATCCCGGTCACAACCAAAACCTTGTATATGTTGAGGGTGTTTTGATTAACAGACCACCACTTTTTACTGGTGATAACTATGCCTTTTGGAAAGTTAGAATGGAAATTTTTATGGGGTCTGTTGACAGAGGCATCTGGGAAGCTGTACAAAATGGTCCTTTTATTCCTAAAATTACAGTTGATGGCGTAGAGGTAGAAAAATCATATTTTTATTGCACTACAGAGGAAAATAGAAGAGCCCAATTTGATTTTAAGGCTAGAAATATAATTTTATCTGCACTAACCCCTAATGAATTCTTCAAAGTTTCTGTTTATGAAAGTGCACAGGAAATGTGGAAATTTTTAAGACTCACTTATAATGAAGTCATAGATGTGGATAAGTTAACAGTGTTTGACTCAAGCTCTACATCAAGCTCAAGCGATTTTAATGAGCAAGAAAATTTATGCTTGATGGTCAAAGATGATTTATCTGAAAGACAAATCTGGAAGAAAAAGAAGGAGAACAATCAAGGCTCCGCATCAAGCTTCAAATGTTATGGATGTGGTGAAAGAGGCCATGTGAAAGCTGATTGTTCAAGCAACAAAAGAAGTAAAGGAAGAAAAAAAAAGAAATATTACAAAAAGAAGAAGACATACATAGCTTGGGAAGATAATGCATCAAGCACTTGTAGTTCAAGTAATTCTGTTGAAGAAGCAAACCTATGTTTGACGGTTGCTACTGATGACACTGCAAGCCAAGTAAGTAGCTCTAGCCTTGACACTAGTGAGTTTGATTTACAAAAAGCTTTTCTTGAATTGTTAAATGAATATGAGAAATTAGATGCAGATCATAAAAATCTGAAAAATGAGTTTAAGGAATTAAAAATTAAATATGAAAGTGCATTAGATGAAGAAGTAATGTTAAGAAACAAAGTTAGTAACCTTGAAATGAAATTATCTGAATATGATGCAAATAATCAACCTGTCGAGTGTTTGTCTTGTAAGAATCACATGTTTGACATAGATATTCTTGAAAATTTGCTTGCTAAAGCCACCTAATCTATTTCACATGTTCAAAATGGTTTTAGAGAGGAAAATGTTAAAAACAAAAACATGCATCAACATAGGAAACCTCAATTTAAGAGAACTCGTAGAGTTTGGGTTAAGAAGGGGACCTTTGTCAAAAACAAATTGCATGATGTTTGTTGTTTTTATTGCATGAAAAAGGGTCATTCATCTAACAAATGCAACATTAAACATTTTGGAGTTCCAAATGGAAAATATGCTTGGATTCCTGTTATTAAATAATATGCTTCTAACCTCAAAGGACCCAAATGAGATTATGGGTACCAAAACTGCATTATTTTACTTTGCAGGTTAAGTTTTCAAAAGGAGAAGAGAACTTAAAAATTATTCTGCTTTTGAAATTAATGCTCCAAGCCAGGAAGGGAATCCATCAAGTGAAATCCAAAGCCTTGGTTCGAGCACAAAGTGATTGAGCTAAGTATTGTTTAAACTGTGTTGTTGTATTTTGTTCTTTTTTATTCCATTATTTGATTACTGTCACATTCATGTATGTTTTAGCGAATGATATTCATTCATCTTGTGGTGTGTTCTTGTTTGTTTACACACTTTAATCAGTGAAATTCATCTATTTGAGATATTCATGTGCTAAATTTAATCTTTTGGAATGATTAGTCATGTACATTGTATTTCAGTGTTTTGCTGTTAATTGCCAAATTGAATCTGTGCTTACCTAGTTTAGTATTCAATTTCATGAGTACTTAAAAGTTAGCCTTGGTATAATCTTTATCAAGCATCAAAAGCAATAAAAAAATTCATTTGAATGAGCTAGCTGATAGTTTCTATATGCATTGTTGGATGATTAAAGACATTTGATAATTAAATTATCATCTCTGTTTTGAAGCTGTTTCTGTGGAAATTTGTTTTTAAGTTCAAATGCATATTGTATGAGCTATGATAATACTCATTGAGAACTTGGATGCAGTAAATGAACTGATCAAATTTTGCATAATTTTGATGTAAATTAATTGGTCTAAAAACTATTGAAAGATAAATTTTGAATCAGCTTGTGTTTGAATTTTTGTATATGTTGTTTTGATATGCACAACTGAATTCATGGTATTGAACAGTTTGGGATATGAAAATGCATGAATTATAATTGCTATTTGGGAAGTTATAATTTATGCTGTCAAAATTATTTTTGAACTTATTGTATTAGTTGAAATTCTTTTCTGTTAAACCTGGAGCAACTGTGATCATCTTCATTTAAGCTACTGTTGCTTTCAATATAGTTTATAAATTGATTGTGGATTTCAATGAATTAATTAAGTCTGATAAAAGCTGAATTTGATTTGCTGAGAATCATTGAAACTTGTTTGGAATTGCAAATACAAATCTGAACTGGCTTGCAACATCTCTCCATTGTTTTGGACTGACCAAATCTTGAAACATTTTTCAGAATCTGTTTTTGAGTTTAAGAGAAACTTTTGTTTGACATCTTATGACATGATCTTGTGATACCTGGTACTCATTTGAGGGAGAGATATATAAGGCTGTTAGATATCTGGTTATTCATCTATACTTTGGTATTTCATCTTGTTTTGCCTCTCATTTTATAAAAGTTCAAATTTTATAAATTGCATCTCTATTTTGATGAGGGTGAGAGCCATTTAAGGGAATATCTTTACCCTATGACCTTAGAAGACATTTTATGAATGCTAGATGTGTTTTAGGTTGAAAATTTGGCCCAAATTTCTGTTTTTCGGAAATTAACGTCAATAATCGATTACCAAAGGGTCATAATCGATTATCGCGGCCTAAAAATTTAGATTTTGACAATTTGGATCACAAATAATCGATTATTTAAAGTCATAATTGATTATCAGCATAAAAAAAAAACAAAAAAAAAGCTTTTTTAAATTGTTTTTTTGGTCTGTTTTTCTTTTAAAAGGGGATTATTACATTTAGGAGGAGTACTTTTAAAAGGACTTAAATTTTTTTTTTAAGTTACTTATTTTATGAGGAGCATAAACTTTAGATTTTTTTTAAATAAAGAGGGGGTGAAACTTTTGATTAAGAAATTTTGTGATAACTGGAAGATATGAGTCTTGTCCAGAAAGCTAACTTTGATCAAATTTATTAGTGGTAGCAAGCTCATGAAGATTATATGGTTGATCAATTTCTTGACATTGATGCTCATCTAGGAGATATTGAAAATCACCTAAACCTTCAATCACCCGAGAGATCCCAAGTCCTGAATTTTAGAATTAGGATTTTTTGTCTGAGTGCTTTGTTGATTGGTTGTTATTCTTATCTCTATGTTATATTTCTGTCTTTTATATTTCTCCTTATGGTGTTTATGTAATTCTTTCTTTTATGAATAACATGATCTCTTGTTTTATGCATACTTTGTTTAATTGAGGGGGAGATCATATTTAGGGGGAACTCTTTACATTAATCTTTTTGCTTATGATAAAAAAGGGGGAGAAGAATAATATAAGGGGAGAAGTATAAATTGATACAGTTATTGTTAACTCTGTTGTTGTTTGTTAGCTTGTATGTTTATGCAGGATAGCCAAAGTTGCTTTTAAAATTGAATTTTTGATCATCATCAAAAAGGGGGAGATTGTTACCAATACGAAAAATGGGTAAATCTTGAAGACTTTTGTTTTGATGATGCTGCAAGAAGATTTAGTTGAAGAAGAGTTTAAGTTTATTTAAAAACAATTTGTAGAACTTAAATGTAGTAGGAAAACCTTTCAAACATTGTAAAAATTACATTTTGAACTACAATAATCGATTATCATGAAGCAATAATCGATTATCACAAGTCATTCAGGAATAATCGATTATCACTTCATGATAATCGATTATCACTTTTTGAAAAACCTGTAACGGACTTGAATAATCGATTATCACTTACAATAATCGATTATTTGTGGCAGTTGGGACCTGAGCTTTGGCATTCAGTGCAATTGGCTTTATATTTGGCTTCTGTAAATTTCAGAGGCAACGTTTTTGAACTGAGAAGCTTAATAGAACACTGTTTGTCAAAGGAAAGTTCTCAGAAGCTTTGGTCATAGTTCCCTTGCTTGGTCTCGTGAAAGGAGAGGCTCGCGTATCGTGTGTCAATAGCCGGAGCAGAGTCTCTTCGAGTTAGCAAGGTGCTCTGCCTGGTCTCGTGAAAGGAGAAGCTCGCGAATCATTGGTCGATTGCCGGAGCGATTCTCTTCGAGTTGTCAGAGTGATCTTCTTCCGGTTCGCTCGTTGAAGGAAGGTTCTTTTTATTTTGTTCACTTATTGTAAATCTGTGAGATTGTTTTTTAGTGGAATTGTTAATCACTTTTTACAGTGATTAACGACTGGACGTAGATTCTGTTGAATCAAACCAGTATAAAAATACTTGTGTGATTTTTCTATTCCCTACACTCATTTCATTTTACGCATATTAAGTGTTTGATAAATTTTCTTAAAGAAAATTGATTTGCGAAAAAGGACCAACTTGTTTGTTAAAAGTGACCGAACACACTTTCTATAACTCTAAGTTCTATTCCGCTGCGTTACACTCTGTCTGGTACCAACCAACAATTAATAGAGATAGAAGAGAATGTAGACTATTTTTAACCAACATTTAAGAATCTGAACTTTAGGGTAGGGTGAATGGAAAAGGGGTCAGTGTCTTAGGGCTGTTCCAATCAAGTTTTCTCTAAAGGTGTTCAGTAATTGAGATCAAAGTGATTTGTAACCCATTTTTAAGAATGTGAGCTTTTTTTTTTGTTATCTCTAGGGTTGAACAACATATGCACACGCCAGCTGCAATGTATGCTTTTTTAGACAGAAAGTAATATTATTTTGTTCTCTTATTATTGCATTCATGTAATCAATTCCAGAACACTTTTTCAAATATATGACTATCACATTGGAAAAGAAAAGGGATATTATAAGATCAAAATAGATTATGGAATGAGAAGGGGTTGTCAACAAATGTAAATTTTCAATATTAGTTAAAGTAAATAAACTGACTAGGTTGTAAATTACAATTTTATTTTCAAACCAAAATCTATTTCATTGACTCTCAAGTTTGAGGGAAACAAAAAGAAGAATTTAAGCATAGGTAGTTCCTTCTTGTTTCCTATGCAATACTTGTACTTCTCCCTCTCAAAGTTGCTTCACATCTAAACTCACTCTTGCTCACCCATTCACACCTTTTAAAGTGTCACACCAATTGCTTGCTAAGTATATATCTCTTATATGTTTTTGGATGCCTTGTATCAAGTCCTTGTCAATAGCACTGTTATGGTCGTGATTTGTTTTAATGCTTGTCACTGATTCATTTTCACCTGTTGTCATTTTTAACCAAATTTCTCATAAAACATGACCACTCTTTGGAATTTATATAACCATACTACAGGCAGTTCAGGAATGTCTGGTTCACTTGTTTCAAGATGGAATGCTTTGTGCAATTCACGCTAGGCGTATTACACTTAGTAAGTTGATATAATATTTTTTTAAATTTTTAACCAGATTTTTCGTGGATCTAATCATCCATTAATTTGGCTTTCCTATATACCTACTTTTATTGGTGATAAATGTATTTGTTTTTAATGTTACATATAAATTAATTGTTTTATTAATTTATTAGTTACACTTAAAAAGATATTATACTGTTTGTACGATGGAGTAGATGCTAGAAGAAAAAAATCATGGTACTACGCTGGCTGGGAAAATTTTACATTTTTTTTATCAAAAGAAAATACACATTGTTTTTGTTAAATATAAAGAATGTTATATCAGCTTAATTCAGAAAGTGATAAACATAGCGGAGAGTATATTACCTGTTAGGGGCTGGAAAGTGTATGAGAGGAGAAGGTATAGGAGGGAGAGAGAAGAGGACCGAGCGGAAGAAGACAGGTACCGAGCTGACCGAATGGTGAAAGAAAGGGGGCGAACTGAAGAAGAAGACCGAACGGCCCGAGCGATGGGTAGCAGCAACGAAGTTTCCTAGATGTCGTAGCGGGGAACTAATTAGAGTAATAGGAGGGATATCTGGGGAGGAGATTCAAATGGGATTAAGTAGAACAATCAGGACCATATCTTAAGATATTATTTGGTATAAGCCAAATATAGTAAATAAGACTAAATATATTCATATCAGATACCTATAGTAAAGAGAATGATTTTCTAATATTCAGTATATCTTGGGAGGGAATCAATTAGTATAAATAAAGGGGAAGCCTAGGGTTAAAGGCATGCTTTTGATTTGTGAGTTTTGTAAGAGAGGTTATGCTCTTAGGTAACTGACGGAGATCCTGCTCCCAGTTATTGTTTGTTTCCTTTGATTTAGTATTTTCCATTCAGTAAAGAGGTTTATTCAGTTATTTCCACCGTTCCTAATCTGTGAGTGTGTGTGGGGAAATCGTTCTAGTTACGTGTCAAACTCGGTCACATAACAATTGGTCCGACCGTCCGGATCAAAGGAGGAGAGTGTGAGGCTAGCCCAACTCGGTGACAGAGAAAAAAGTGAAAAACACCATGGAGGGAAGGATGAGTGCAGTCGAAGTCAAGCTGGAGCAAGTGGGGTTAAATTAGGAAAGCGTGCAGGTGTCCATAAGCGTAATGGAGGCAAAGATAGAGGCCATCTGCAAGAATTTACAAGAGTTGATGAGAGTGATGACAGTAAGAACCCATCACCAAGATGGGAAACCAGACGGAAGTCAGGGGTCCGTCAATGAGAGAGCAAATGATGAGGAGAGTGAGAAGGATGGAGGACCGGACGGTGGTGGGCCGAGCGATGGAGACAGTCCGAGAGGTGAGAAAACCAATGGACCGAACGACGAGAAGGGCCCCGAACCGTGCAACGATTTAAATTGGAGGAGGAGGGTAGAGTTGCCAGTCTTTGAAGGAAGTGACCCACTAAATTAGATCAATAGAGCAGATAAATTCTTCGAATTACAAGGAGCAGCGGAGGAGGAAAAGCTAGGCCTGGCATACATTAGTATGGAAAGCAGTGCTGGGTTCTGGTTCAGATTCTGGAGGGAGCAAACCAATGACCGAACATGGATGGGGCTGAAGGAGGCAATAGTGGTACGGTTCGGAGGCAGCAGTCAGGGTCCAGTCTTTGAGAGACTGGCGGCCATTAAGCAGTCAGGCTCAATGGAAGAATACATCCAGGAATTTGAAATCCTTGTGGGCCAAACAAAAGGAGTGACCAAAGCACAACTGATTGCCCTTCATCGTCGCTAATCCATCCGTTTAAATCAGATACCTGTCTTGTAATTTTAGTAGCTACAGTTTTGATTCTTCTTCTTGGAGTTGAGGTAGACGCCATTGAAGATGACAATTTGCTTTAAGAGGTTAAGTGAACCAGGTTCAAAAAGTGAAGATTTATGAAGTGATTTGTGACCATCACGTTTATATTCATATTTATCAAGGTTAAAAATTTGGAGGAAAACAATTTATTTCATTTTTGCACCAAAACTAAATTTTAAGTGAAAAACCCATTCAAAACAGAAGATCAATAGTCAAATTAATTAAAGGCTTAGTTGACTGATGGGTGCTATAAGAAATTTTAAAACAGAGTTTAAAAAACACACAAAGCGCATAGTCAATTAAATTAAAAATGTAGTCGACTAATAGTCGTGAAAACAGTTTTTCAACCACATTCAACCAATCAAACAATCAGACAATAAGCACATGCAATCAAATTGATACAATGTTACCCGTTGTAGATACTCAAGACTTGCAGCAAGATGTCCCCTCTCCTGCAATCCGCCAAACACCACTTTGAACAATCCTCAAAGTGAACCAGACTCCATGAGTCTATCCCCTGTAGTCACAACAGGTACGCACAACAATCTTCAAAGATGCCAATTCGAATCTTGATCAAACTAGATGCACCTTCACTGTGTAGAATATGATTAATCAATGAGTGCCCAGACAATCTCCTTCTGAATCTCTTTCAAGAAAGATCACCACGGTCTTCTTGGAGAATTCTTGGAGCTCTAAAAACCAGAGATATCAATCTGAAACAGAATGTAAAAATGTTATATCATCAAAAGCCTCTGAACAATTTCGTGTTCAGACTATTTATAGAATTCTGTTAAACAAATGTTCTCCTAGTCGAATAAGCTACTAATCCAGTCGACTAAGTCAAGACAGTTATAACAGTTAAGTCAAACCAACAACAAACAGTCAACCAAAATAAATTTTCATTCAATACAGTTGACTCACAATCAATGCTCAACTAACATTCTAAAAATATAGTCGTTACTATACATGAGCATAACAGAATTTCAAAACAAACAACTAATGCAGTCGAATGTGTGGCGCACACAGTTGACTTCGACATGTCAGAGCAAATTGAAATTCTTTTCTTCTCGAAATCTCACAAAGCACTGATTCTCAAAATCTGTATAAAGACTTTAGCATAGTCGATTCAATTAATATTGGAGTCGACTTTACTGTAGCTTTGTCACACAGTTATAAGTTCACAAAATTGCCTGTGGTTTTCATGCTTAAAAACAAGTGTAATGCATCCAGATATGATGTAACATGTTCAAGCTCAATGAGTATGCATATACACAACAATATAGCACAGAAACATGTTCAACAAATATATCAAACAATCAGCATAAGAACATGTATCAAAACGATAACATATGTGTGTTATTAAGCAATGTGTTGTCATCATCAAAAACCAGAGTGATATAGATATTATGTTGTCAACAATCTCAACAAAATTAACCCTCTTTATATGGGTTGCAGCTCCACTTGGGTTCCTGTAAAACTTGGTGAAATCTAAACCCAACAACATATTCATCTCATATAAATCAACCTCCGTTCATCCCTGTGCTCCTTTGCCATTGATCAATTGCATTTTTATTTTATTTATTATTTTTGCACTCTAAACCCATGATCTCTTTTATTTTATGTGTTAATTAATCTTGTTATCACACAACTGTTCAACGCCAAGAGTCCTCTAGGATAGATACTTGGTCTTACCATTTTTTATTACTTATGCGACTCGGTACACTTGCCGATTTGTCCCAACAGAAACTTTACAATTATATTCATTTTAGTGTCAAAAGTTTATTAATATTTTTAAGATTTTCAAATGTAAATTTCTACCTCAGTCCAATCTCCTTTGATTCCTGCTCGGATGATTGTCTTCATCCATGACATGATGTAGTAACCACGTGCCCAGGAATCATTATGCTTATTACACTAAACATGTGAAAGAACTTAGTCAAATGTAATGGTTTAAAATTGACTACGAAAATTAAAGGTTAAAGATCAACAAATTCCAACGTTAGGATATATAATCTCAATTTGTTGTCCTCTGGTCCTAGTCAAAACTCTAAACAAATTTGAAACATTTGAAACATAAGTTAATATATTAATATCATAGTGAATTGATAAGAATGAATGTAATACTTACGTTTGTTTCAAGGACTTCAACTTCAGTTTCATCTTCATATGAAAAAGAACAAAACCATACAACTTATGCTTTTTTTGGAATGATCACCATGAGTTGCCAATGGACCCTATTGTTGGAAAATAGGTAGGCTTCTTTTCTTCACCAAGAGGGGGCTGAATTGGTGTTGTTTCAAAAATAACTTCTTTTTCGCAATCTTGAAAACAAAGTATGAAACTTTTTCAACTTTCTTGAAATGCAAGCAATTAAAATTTGTATGCAGCGAAAAAACGTAGTTGACTGCGTTAAATGTAAAGTCGGCTGTAATGTAAAAAAGAAGGGATAGATAAAATCAAACACATATTTTTATACTGATTCGGCCAACAATGCCTACATCAAGTGTCCTTCCACCCCCGGAAGCAAATGCACTATAATGGTTGTGGTTTTTACAACAAGGAATGTATAGAAGACTTCCACGTCAAAAATATAAATCTCCTCTCTAACCTAAAACCAAACTATAGGCAAACACCAGCAAGAAATGCAACAAGACTCTGAACAATCCTCAGAATGAACTTTCCCCCTGTATCACAACAGGTCCAAAAACCAGCAGACTTCACGATTGCCAAGCCAGAAAATCAATTCAGCAGTCTTCAAGGATGTCAAGCCTCAACATGATCAAACACAGAACACCTTCTTTGTGCAGATGTTGATCAATTAATGTGTGCGCAAAAAATCTCCCTTAAGAATCTCTTTCAAGAAAGATTACCACCGTCTTCTTGGAGAATTCTTGGAGTTAAGAGAATCCAATCTGAAACAGAAACCAAATTGTTGTTAGGAAACAGGTAGGCTTCGTTTTACACCAAGAGGGGGGGTGAATTGGTGTTTGTTCAAAAACAAAATCTTTTCGCAATCTTTGTATGAAAATTCAAAGCTTTTGATCTTTCCTTCAAATGCAAGTAATGAAAATTTAATGCAGCGGAAAAACGCAGTTGATTGCTAAACAGATAAAGTCAACTGGAAATAAAGAGTGCAGGGATAGCGAAAATCAGACACTGGTTTTTATACTGGTTCGGCCAACAATGCCTACATCCAGTTTTCTTCCAACCCAAGAAGCAAATGCACTATAATTGTTGCGGTTTTTACAACAAGAAATTTATAGAAGCACCACACAAAAATATAATCTCCTCTCTAACCCAAAACCAAGATATAGCTGCACACACAAAAACCAGAATTGCAGAAAGAATCCCCTCTTCTGCAATCTGCACCCACGTTGAACAATCCTCAACGTGTAACCAGCACTCTAAAGAGGATGCCAAACCTATCACAGCAGACTTCACAGGTTGCCAAGCCTATCACAACAGACTTCACAGGTTGCCAAGCCTTCAATCAAATACAGCAGTCTTCACAGATGTCAAGCCTTCAAGATCAAACTAGAAGTACCTTCTTTGTGCAGATATTGATCAAGCAGTATGCACAATTGACTCCTCCCTTTGAATCTCTCTCAAGAAAGAAAACCACCATCTTCTTGGAGAATTCTTGGAGCTTCTAAAACAGAGAATTCAATCTGTAACAGGAAAATGAAAATGTCAGATCACAAAAGTCACAGAACAATTCGCGTTCTGTCTATTTATAGTTTTCTGTTATATCAAAAATCATCTCAGTCGAATAGCCTACTAATTCAGTCGACTGTATTAAAACAGTTATAACAGACAGTCAACACAAAGGCCACTCAGTCAACAAAATCAACACACATTAATGACAGTTGATCAGGTCAGTCAATCTTAACTAACTTTTGAAAAATATAGCCGTTGGAGCGTGTAGGCTTAACAGAATTCCAAACATAATAGTAATACAGTCGAATGTGTTATCTACACTATCGACTGACACAAGAAAAATTACTTTGAAATTCTTTTCAACTCAAAATCTCACACAACACAGGTTCACAAAGTCTGTACAAGGATTTTAGCATAGTCGAATCCATTATCAGTGTATTCGACTGAACTAGAACTTTGTCACAACAAGTATAAGTTCATAAAGGTGCTTGTGATATTTTCTTTCAGAAATGTGCAGTATCAAAAACATTTTATCCCACATTTCAATACAAGCATGTTCCACAAGTATACACATCAATCAATCATAGGAACATACATTGTAATTCAATAAAACATGTTCAACAGATATGACAAACAATAGAACACGAACATGTAATACTGTAACATGTGTACTGTTATTAAGCATTGTGTTGTCATCATCAAAAACTAGTTTGATATAGAGTTTGTGTTGTCAACAATCTCCCCCTTTTTTGATGATGCACAACCATGATTAATGACTCAACCATGTTTGTACAGTTCCACATATGATAGAGTAAAAAACATATATCAGAAACAATTATAACAGTTCAGTTACTTTGCATATACAACAAAAATATCAAGCAGATAAAGTATGATGCAACAATTCTCCCATATAGACTAGCTCTCATACACTCATGTATATCTCTCCCCCTTTGTGCATTAACAAAAAAGGAATGCTCAAATATTTATGCAGTTTTGGAAAACAGAGATGCATCATAAAGATATGCAGTTTGTAAAATACAATGATGCTCTCATAATTCACAAGTTCATCACAAAACAGTGTAAACTCCCCCTGAAATATAGGTGTGTGATGAAATAATGTGTAAAACAGTGATACTACCCTTGTCATTATGCATAAATTTCAAAAACAGATTGAGTGCATAATGCAAAATATCACATATTTAAACAGCAGTTTAAGCACAGATTTGTATCATAGTCAAATTATCAAATCACATGTAAATGCAATGATACAAATATCAACAATCTCACAAAATTATCTCAATTCAGATATTTAATCATGTAAAGAGCAGAGACAATAGTAGAATATTAATGATTTAAGCAGACAGTAAGGATAGAATCAAATTCCAGAATTGGAATTGTTAACCCATTTAGAAGCAGTCGAATGCTTTAAATCATTAGTCGAATGCATTGCTTTTGTAAATGTTGAATTCCCTTTGTAGATGTCCAAAGCAATGTCCTTCCTGCAAAACCTTTCAACAACCTTTTCTAGATCAAGCATAGTGGTTAAGCAAGAATTTAATCAAATCATAACAGAAGTCAATATGTAAGAATGCATGACAGTTTAAGCATAGTTGACTTCAAACAGAGCACAGTCGAATCAATCAGATAGTTCATCAGTTATTATTCAAACAGTTAAGTAAATGAATTGATTCAAACGACTAATTTCATTTCCTTGAATTAACAGATATTACATTGGTGGTGGAAAAGCAAGGAAATAACACAAAACATGGAAAACTATAAGATGGCTTTATATGCCATTATACAAAATGAAAATACCTAGTCTAGGACTCATCACACAACTTGGATAAACAGGGTACTATTTTGATTCAGATGATTCTTCATCAGTGGTTTCTTCACTAATATCGTCTACATCCCTTCTCTAAGATTCTTTAGATGATAATGAGATTTCAATATAATGTTTGAACAGAATGTCCATCTTTTCATGTAGATTTGCCAGAGAATTGTTGAAGTTGTTTATCCTTTTAGATGTCCTGTTGAATCTATCATTTACCCGAATTTCAAATTCTGAATTCAGTGGTCCAAGCTCTTCATCACTGTCTTTATTCACAGACGACATCTTTTCTTTCTGGAAGTCATTTTCATCGTTGAATACCCACCCTTGAGATGTTTTCTTCATTCCAATACAAGTTAGAGTGGCCTTTCCAATCATGTTTTCTCTGCCACATATTTGTTTCTTCTCATCAGTAAAGTCAACACCATAATGTTCCAAGACTTTGCTTATGAATACACCATATGGAAGTCTGTGTCCTTCACTTGTTCCTACCTCTAGAATGTGTTCTTTAAAGACAGCAACCCAATTTTTTTGTATTCTATATTCAATAGCATATAGTAAGCAAACATCCATAGGAGTAAGTTTCGTGATGTTGTATCTTCCAAGTAACAAAATATGTCCTATGATGAATGCAACAACTTTTTCTTCCTTATCAAGCCATTTGAATAAGAACATCAAATTTACTCATTCCAATGTGCACATGCTTTGATTCAATTTACTCATCATGGTGTTCACACAATCACATTCCAACAGATGTTATTCTCATGAATGATCAATTAGCTAAGCATAGATATAATCATAGATTCATGGAATTCTTCCTCACCAAGTGTTTCACTTAAGCACTCAAAAGTGTTTCACTCAAAGGTGTATAAAGGTCACTCCTTCCCTTTACTATCCACATGTCATATAGAACAAAATTGTCTTTCATTTGCCATAACCAAACATCATCACATACACATGTCATCACAAGGACTTTTTCAAGGCTTATAATGTGGTTGGGCTAACAAGGAAAATTGGTTTTTCTAGATCACAAAACCTTTGAGTTAAGAGAGTTATTTATACATTCATAATTCAAGCACAAACTCTCTTTTTCAACCAATCTTATTTATTCCCAACTTTTCCCCTTTTTTTGCATTGACCTTTTCTTTTCATGCCGTGCTTTTTCTATCTTTTTCATCTTTTCTCATGCATTTTCTTTTCAACTCATAAGCTCAATGCCTAACTTTTCTTTTCTTTTTCAATTCTCCCAACAACCCCAAACTTGAACCTTTAACAATACCAAAAAATATTTCTCAACCTAAATCAAGGCAAAGAATTTCAAAGCAAGGGTTTTCACATTCTGTTTAAGGTTTAGGTTCAAAAAGGGTAGAAGATATGATGTTCCTTTTTCATGTGGGACAAAACTTTTGGCTAGAAAAAGGACTTATTAAAAACGGCCTTGATCATATGACACATACATGCAATTCAATCAATCACAGAAATTCAGGCAAAATCATTCATGCTTTCACATAGATAGCAAATATATCAACAAAAACTCTGGAGTTCAAAACCTCAGTCATAGGCTCAATCACTATTCAAAATATTGTAGATAAACATCCTGCTTGTGAACCACCATGAATCTGTTCACATAGCTTATGAACCACCATCTGTATAACAACATATAGTGCACATTCTCAACATCATCAATATCAAAGCATCATCAAGCAATACCCATCATGCAAAATCAATAGTTAAACCATCAATCCTACAGTACTTAACAGAAACAAATAAGTTCAAAATACAAAAGATAGAAAAATCTTGTTCTAGTGCAGATAGGATCCATCAGTAAATGTTATCTCATCTCCTTTTTCAAAACTGTCATCCTCAACATCTTCCTCCATAGATAGAGCTTCAGCTGCTCCAACTCTGATTCCTTCCTCTTGTTCCCCACAGTCTTGATCCTCTTTCCTGATGAGGAGGCCTTCCCTGCATAAAGTACGATTCAAAACACCACAAGAAACCTCGTTAAGCGTTATTAAAACATAAAATTTCTTCCAATGAATATGGAGGAATCAATCCCAAATAATCGTGCTCTCACAAAACCCCAAACTTGGATGGAAAAATTGATAAAAATTGGGTTTTCAAGAGAGAGAATGATAGGAGAAGTGTTGGGAAATCTTTGAAAGAATGCTTGAAAGTGAAAAAGAGGTTATGAGTTTGGTAGAGAGTGCTTGGGCGAGCTCTAAGGGGTAGAGAAAAAAATCAAATAATCTTATAAAACACATATACCCCTCAGTGATGCCACCGCTCGGCGGTACCCGGCGCCCGGCGGTGTGCGCGGTTTATACCCCTCTCTTTTTTTTCTGTTTAAAATATTTTAACCCTTTAAACCTTCAAATTCAACTTTCAAAATTTAATTTTTATGCAATTCCCAATCACTTAACTCACATATGCAACTAGAATAAATCAACTGGGTTGCCTCCCAAGTAGCGTTTGTTTAACGTCACAAGCCTGACCCAAACCTTTCTAGCACCCTCAATAGGTGCAACCTTTATCGTCACCCATCAGTAGGTGTACCTTCCTGTATCCTTCAGTAGATACCTAAATCTTCTAGCATCCCTTAGTAGATGCTATCCCAGTTGCATTCATCAGTAAATGTTGTTAGTGACATCCATCAGTAGATGTCTGGTCACTGTCCTCTTTCATTACAACATCCATCAGTAGATGTTGTAGAAGCATCCATCAGTAGATGTTATCATCACTGTCATCAGAACCAGAATATAACCTAATAAAATAAAATAAAGTAAAATCAAATCAAATCAAATAAAAAAAATTCAGAAACTGGGTTAGAAACTGGGTTGCCTCCCAGCAAACAATTGAGCCCAATTTGACCCAATCTGGATTTCTGATGTTGGTCGTCCTCCTTCCTTCATGACACCAACAATTTTCTTGTCACCAACTCTAAGGATCCTCAATCTCAAAAATTTTGTTTGCTTTGATAGTCTTGACAACCCATAACCTATTCTCAAATTTCATTGATGTGCCAGGTTTGTGTTTATCACTTTTCACATCAAGGTGTTGGTGAACTAGTTCTCCTTCCTTATATGCCTTCTGATAATCTTGTGCTCCTAGTACAAATTTTATTCTGCACATACTAATGAACACACTAGAGCACACAATTAGCCCAAAAATAAAAACAGTAAAAGATATATTTTTTTTCAAAAAATAAAAACAGTAAAAGATATTATTTATTTATTTATTTTCATTTTTTTAGAAAGATAAAGATAAAAAGATAAAAATAAAAAGATAGAAAGAAAAATAGATAAAAAAAATAGAAAGATGGAAAGATAAGGTGAAGAATGAGGAGAAGAATGAGGAGAAGAATAAGGAGAAAAATCAGGAGAAGAATAAAGCAGAAAAAGATATATTATTATTATTATTTTATTTTTTATTTTTTTAAAAAAAGAAAGATGAAAACAGAAAAATAAAAACAGAAAAAGATATTTTTTTTTCGATTTTTTTTAAAAAAAATAAAGATAGAAAAATAAAAACAGAAAGATAAAAACAGAAAAAGATTTTTTTTAATTTTTTTTAGAAAGATAAAGAATAAAAACAAAAAGATAAAAACAGAAAAAGATATTATTTTATTTATTTATTTATTTATTTTTGTTTTTTAAATAAAGACAGAAAAATAAAAAGAGAAAGATAAAAACAGAAAGAAACATAGAAAGAAAGATAGAAAGATAGAAAGATAAAGAGATAGATAGGAAGAGAGATAGAAATAGAGAAAGATAAAAAGTTTAATCGGTTAAGAATCACACACATAGAATAGTTATACCATGAATCTTCGACAACGGCGCCAAAAACTTGTTAAGCCCCTTGGCAAGTGTACCAGATCATATAAAGTAATAATAGATAGTAAGTCCAAGATCGTTTCCCAAGGGACTCACGGCACTAAATTGTTGTGCTTTTGCTTAACCAATCAAGACTATAAGAAAAATATTTTGGAGATTTTGAATGTAAAATGCGGAAAAATAAATATGAATGCAATTTGATCAATTGAGGTTAAAAACAAAAGTGGATGGATGATGTTAATAATATGAGATGGATTTGTTGCTAGGGTTCAGATTTCACCTAATCACTCTCATATATCTACTATTCTTATTAAATTCGCTTTATTGTGAATGTCATGCAGATTTATAATCTACTTTAAACTTGATTCCTCGGCGAAGAGAGCCTATTATCAATTACTAGTTTATCATTCCTAGTCTCCCTAACTAATTAATAACACATGATAAACAGAAGTTTAAAGCAATTGGTCGTCCTACTCCTATTCCTAGTAGTATTGCTTAACCAAGAGAATTCCTATCAGTTCGAGACTTTCCCGTACGTTCCCGTATCGACAAAATCAAAGATCAATACACCGAATGAGTTAAATGATGCAAGCATGAAAATCGAATAACAAAAGCCAAACTATTGATAATACAAGCATGTGAATAAAATAAGAATTTCAATATCAGAGAGTTTAGAGGTTACATCTTTCCCCAGCAACAAATAAGGTTAGTTCTCCATCGTCATGGACGAACTAGGTGAACAATGGAATGAAAGAGATAGAAACCCTAGAAAGAGAAAAGGAGAGTTGTCACCACCTCTCGATCTGCCCCCAAAGGGGTGAAAAGTGTGTTTTTGTGCCTAAGCCATCAAAATATACAAACCCTAAGACGTTCTGTCCTTTAAATAGGACATAAAAATAACAGAAAACAGGTTCAAGCCCAAACAGATAACAAAAATCGCACAAAATATATCAAATCACGTTCTGGTTGACTTTTTCTGGATTCTTGTTGACTTTTCAGCACTCTGGTCAACTTTTCAGCATTCTGGTTGACTGGTTGACTTTTCTACACTCTGTTTGACTTTTCTGCACTCTAACCATTTGATACTTCAACCTTACTTTCAATTCATTCCAAAAACCTACAAAATAAAGGGAATTTAATGATAAAATCATAAAACATGTCCTCAACTCTTATTCACAAAACTAAAGAAAAATCATGAGTCAAAGCAAGTTTCTAAGTCAACAAGGGTGCATTTGATATCAAAATTAAGTATAAAAATAACGGTTTTTCAACCGTTATCAGTCTCCTAGGGCCTTCCTCTTCAGCCATCTCTTTTGTGCTCTGGTTAGATGCTTCTGGTGAGGGTTGCAACAATCTCTTAGGAGAGGGGAATAATTCTCTAGATGATCTTCGAACTTTCTTCCCTCTCCTTCGAATTTCACTCAAGCCTTCAAGAAGAGATTGTTGATTTTTCTTGCTCCTAGTATGAATTGTATCCTACATACACAAGAAACAAAACTCTAAAAAAAACTTTTACATAAAAATAAAAACAAAATTCAAGTTAAATTCAATCAATAATCACACTACTAGAATAGTTAAACCACGAGTCCCCGACAACGGCACCAAAAACTTGTTAAGGGTTCGACAAGTGTACCGAATCGTATCAAGTAATAATAAAACGGTAAGTCCGAGTATCGTTTCCCTAGAGGCTCTTAGGCCTAAACGTTTGTGTGATATCTTGATTTCTTAACACTTGAGAGAACGAAAATTTGGGTTTTAAATAAAAGACAGAAAATAAACATGCATCCAAAGATTGACCAATTGACAGTTGAACTATATGGATGAATGGTGTTGTTGGGGTTTATGATTTCGTCCTAATCCACTCTCATATATTTACACATTCTACTTAATTCTACCTCTTTATCAATGTTAATGCCACTTTCTAAATTTCCCTAATCCCAATATCTTGGTGAATAGTGCCTACTCCTAATTACTTGTTTACTATGTCTAGTCTCCCTAACAATTATTCATGCATTACATAATTCGCACAGAAGCTTAAGGCAATTGGTCCTCCTATCCCTTTGTCTAGGTAATATTGCTACCAAGAGAATCCCCTCATGTCTAGACCTACCCATACGTGTCCATATAGATAGAATCAAAGATTATGCTATTGAATAATGTTTTAAAAAAAGCATGCAAATATAATGGAAGTAAAACTCTAACAATTAATAAAAGAAAGCATATGAATAAAGTAAGAATTTCAATATATGAGAGTTTCAAATAGGATTACATTGTTTCCCCCAACAACAAAAGGGTTTAGTTCATCATACTCATGGTGAATCTAGATGAAAAGAATGAAAAGTATGGAAATATAACCCTATATTTGATAAGTTGGAGCTTCTGCATCCAAAATATGCCTCCAAGGAGGGAAGAGTGTGTTTTTGCGTCCTTTCTGCCAAAAGATAGACTATCTGGTTCGTACAAAACTATTTATAATTTCTTAAATCGAAGCAGAAATTGGCCCAGGCCCAATAATACACCATCCAACGGTGGGTGTGTGACTTAGGTTCACCACTTAGTGCTGTCACTTGAGCGTTGGCTAGAGAATCTCTTGAAGATTCCACCGCCCGGCGGTGAGGTCGATACTCCACTTCACCCCTTAGCGGTGCCGCTTGAGCATTTGGCAGAGAGTTCTCTGGAGAGTACACTGCCCGGCGGTGGTTTCACCACCCAACGGTAGCTGCGACTCTTCTTTTCTTCATTTTTCCACCTTCTTTTGCATCCAACTCTTCTCTTTCTTGACTTCCTTCATTCAATTCCTGATAAATCCTGCCAAATCAAGGGAAAACCAAGCATAAAACCAAGAAAACCCATTTTGACTATCTTATTCTATAACTTAAGCAAATTGCATGATTTCAAGCTAATTCTAAGTCATAAAGAGTGCATTTTAATGTCAGTTTTAAGTATGAAAATAACAGTTTTTGAACCGTTATCATTGACGCCCAAGCGTTTGACAGTGTTTTCTCTGAAGAAAATGGCGCTCAACGAAAAAGTGGCGTTGAGCGGTGGCGGCGACACCTATTTTCTCCCCTCAGTGTTGGCGCTTAAGCATTTGACAATGGATTCCACAGCGAGACTGGCGCTCAGCAGTGAACTTGCGTTCAGCTGTGGCTGCGGTTCTTCCTTTGTGCACTTTTCCAACTATTCTTGAGTCCAGCTCCTTTCTACTTCAACTTCCTTCATCCAATTCAAGTTAATTCTTGCCAAAACAACGAAAACCAAGCATAAAACCAAGAATACCACCTTTGACTCTCTTATTCTCTAACTTAAGCAAAAAACATGACTTCAAGCTAGTTTCTAAGTCATAAAGGGTGTGTTTAGTGTCAAATTTAAGTATAAAAGTAACGATTTTTTAACCATTATTAGGAATGTTGTTCAATCTAATAAAAAAAATCATTTACAGTGTACATTATGTTAAAAGAACATTAATTTCACATAACTTTTAATAATATATTAATATTTATTATGATTTTAATTATTCTTATGTATAAACTTAATTCTCATTAATTATTATTATTATTTTATTTATGAAATTATAATAATATTTTTAAGAAATTAAGTTTCATTCTCTTTAAATTTGACCCAAAAATCATTATTATATTTTACAATATGTAAATATTAGAAGATAAATTTACACTAAATTTATAAAATAAAAATTTTAAAAAAATATGTAAATCATATCTTAAAATATAATGGTAACGGGAGGTTATGGGAGGTTTAAAGGAAAGAAGGAAACAAAAGGGTGGGAGGCTGAAGAAGAAAACGTCTAATCACATTTGTTTTTTCAAACTCTTTAATTATTATGTCGAAGCCTAGTAGAATTCGACGTATAGTTTTTATTATTATTCTTAAGAAGTTGAGGAGCTAAACACTCTACATTATGAAAGACATTCCAAGATTTCTATTCAGACATGACTTCTTCATCATCATTATCAAGAAGAAAAGAGAAGGTTGCCCAAGTTACAAGAAACGCAAACCCATCTGGATGGATAAGTGATGAAGAGACCCGAGGAACGTTTTTATACTGGAGACATCTAAAAATTGTAGTTCCTCACAAGTATCTGGACCTGCAATTTTTCAAGAAAGAATGTTTCCTTGTTCAAGAATGGATTGCATATCAAGGGCTTACTCATTTTTTCCAGATGAAAGGAGATTGTTATCCAAATTTGGTAAAGGTTTTCTACTCCAATCTGAGGGTTGTAAATAGGGTCATTCACTCAAAGGTAAAAGGTGTGAACATTACTATTGACGATAATGTTTGGTCATATGTTGTTGGACTTAAAGCTGAAGGTTTGGATTCTCATATCCATGATTCTGATTCAAACAGATGGCTAACAAAGAGAGGTATATATATATATATATATAAACTGCTTAAGATATCCAAGAAGGTAAAAGGTGGATAAGCGATACCTACATGATGGCTTAAACAAGGGGGAGAAACTAATTGCTTATGTCCTGACTTGGCTACTGCTGCTTGGAAGATTTGTTGAGGACAGAATGTCAATAGAAGATGTATTTCTGTTGAATGCTATCAAGACTAGAATCCCAACCAACTGGGTTGTAGTACTAAAGAACCATATGATCGCTACAGGTGATAAATGTGCACAGAAATTGCCATATGGAGTATTTATCAGTCAGGTACTGATACTCCAAGGAGTATATGTATCTAAAGAAGACAAACTTCAGTTTTCTAAGTCACAAAAAATTGGTATACTAAGTCTGTTTTCTATTGGGTTGGAAAGGACTGGGAATGGATGGTTTTTCAGAGATGAGCAAACTGTTGGAAGTACACCTACTCCTGCTGCAGATCATGCTACCTTCATTCCACAAACTAGAGAAGAAGCAAAACAAGAATGAAATTGGCTTTGAAACTGAAGATTCTGATGATGAGTCAACTGATGAAGATTAAGTTCTTTTTTTTGTTTATATTTTGTAATAATGGCTATTAAGTCACCTCTGGTTTTATGTACTACTTTCAGTTTTATTTTGAAATGAAATGAAGATTTATTTTAGTAAACGATATGTGAATTGTGAACGTTGATATTGTATGTGGACCAACCCTCAATCTAGTTGAGAAGGGAAGATTATGCAGTTCTGATATTGATCAAAAGTTGCCAGGGACTTAACATTCGGCAACAATGCCTACATCCAGTGTCCTTCCAACCCAGGAAGCAAATACAATATAATGGTTTCGGTTTTTACAACAAGGAATTTATAGAAGACCTCAACGTCAAAAATATAAATCTCCTCTCAAACCCAAAACCAAAATATAGCTGCACAACACAATCAGACTTGCAGCAAGAATCCCCTCTTCTGCAATCTACAACACCACTTTGAACAATTGCACCCACTTTCTACTCAAAGCATCTGCCACACCATTTGCTTTTCCTGGATGATATTGCAATTCAAAGTCATAGTCCTTCAGATATTCCATCCACCTTCGTTGTTGCATGTTTAACTCCTTTTGATCAAACAAGTATTTCAGACTTTTATGGTCACTAAAAACTTGAAATCTAGCTCCATAAAGGTAATGTCTCCAAGTTTTCAAAGCAAACACCACCGCCGCCAACTCTATATCATGTGTCGGATAGTTTCTTTCATGCACCTTCAGCTGACGAGATGCATATGCCACCGGTCTCTGATTTTGCATCAACACACAACCCAAACCTTGGTACGATGCATCACAATATACTTCAAAAGCCTTGTCTGTGTCTGGAATAATCAGCACTGGTGCAGTTGTCAACCTCTTCTTCATCTCTTCGAAACTGGCCTCACATTGATCTGTCCAAACCAACGGCTGATCCTTTCGCGTCAACTGAGTTTGAGGACCCACTATCTTGGAAAATCCTTCAATAAATCTCCGGTAGTAACTTGCTAGTCCAACAAAACTCCTTACTTCAGTCACCGACGTAGGACGCTCCCATTTCAACACCGTTTCCACCTTGGCTGGATCAACTGAAATTCCTTGAGCAGAAATCACATGACCAAGAAATTGAACTTCATCCAACCAAAACTCACACTTCGACAACTTTCCATATAGTTGATGCTCCCTTAGAATCTCCAACGTTGTTCTCAAATGCTTTGCATGCTCCTCTCGGTTCTTCGAATAAATAAGGAGATCGTCGATGAATACAATGACAAACTTATCCAAGCAAGAACGAAAGATGCGATTCATGTAATCCATGAATATTGTTGGAGCATTCGTCACTCCAAAAGGCATCACAACATATTCATAGTGCCCGTAGCGTGAACGAAAAGCTGTCTTCTACACATCTTCAGGCTTGACAAGAATTTGATGATACCCCGATCTCAAATCTACCTTCGAAAACATTTCAGCCCCTTCAACTGATCCAGAAGGTCGTCAATCCTCGGCAACGGGTACTTATTCTTGATTGTAACTTTGTTCAATTGTCGATAGTCTATGCACAACCTTGAACTTCCATCTTTCTTTTTCACCAAGAGTACAGCTGCACCCAACGGAGAAACACTTGGCCGGATGAACTTCTTCTCAAGTAGTTCTTCAATTTGTATCTTCAACTCCGCCAATTCTGCTGGAGCCATATGGTACGGAGCTATTGATATTGGCCCTGCTCCTGGCACCAAGTCTATAGCAAAATCTATTTCTCGACTTGGTGGCAACCTCGACACCTCTTCTGGAAACACATCTACGTATTCCTCTACTATTGGTATACTACTGATTTGTTCATTAATACTCTGTTTCTGTTCTTTCGTCATCATGACATAACAGACAGCTCCCCTCTTGAGGTCTTGCAACACTTCTTCCGATGATGACATCTCTATACTTTCTGGTTTCTGGAACACTACCTTCTGTCGTCCGCAGTCGATTAACACATGATTATCAGACAATCAATTTGTCCCCAAGATCACATCAAGACCCTCAAGTGGTAAACACACCAAGTTAACTCTATACTTGTGACCTATCACCTTAATCGGACACCTAACGCAGACGGAACTGGTTGAAACTTGTCCAGATGTTGGAGTAGAAACAACTAATTCGCACCCCAGATCAACCACAAGAAGACCAAGCTTCTTCACACACAACAAGGATACAAACGAGTGCGTCACACCCGAATCAAACAGTACATGCACACCTTTACCAAACAAGAGACAAGTATCCATAATCAAATTACCTGATTTCTCTGTCTCTGCCCCTGACATGGCAAACACTATGCCTGTTGCTTGCGACTTTCCTCCATTAGCGGGCCTCTGAGATGCTCCATTGAATGTCCTCCTTTGAGGGCAGTAAGGAGATTTGTGTCCTGGTTTGTTGCAAGTGAAGCATATTCTCTCATTCTGGACATTAGGAAACCTTGGGCAATTTCTTCGGAGATGGTCTCCTCGGCAAAACACTTTAGCCCTCCCGGTCTATCCCGTTGTGGCCTGTCATATGGTTTCTTTTGAGATTTGTCCCTTGAGAAACTGCCCCTCTGATTTCTCATCACACGCATTGACTCATCCATTCTCTCAGCCACCAAAGTCTGCTCTACTAACTCTGGAAAATCATTAATTTTAAGATGAACAAGTTCTTTCAATATCTGATGACAAAATCCTTGCTCAAACCTCCTGCACTTCCATTCATCGGTCAGATTCTGTGTATAGAATCGAGCCAGATACTCGAATCTCTCTTTATATTCCTGTACTGACATACTTCCTTGTCGTAAGGCTAAAAACTGTCTCTCGCGTTCTTGTTTGGCACTAGCTAGAAAGTACCTCTCCAAGAATCTATTTCTGAAATCTTCCCAAGTGGTCGCCTCTCCTCGAGCATTCATTCCTCTTCGCATTCCACGCCACCTGTACTTTGCCTCTCCCGCTAGCATATAAGTGGCAAATACTAACTTTTGACCATTTGTGCATTCAATTGCTTCAAAAAATTTCTCGAGATTGCAGATCCAGTTATCGGCCTCATCTGGAGTTGCCTTGCCATTGAACTTGACCGGATTGTGGCGTAGGAAATCATTCATACCCACTTTAGGTACAGGTGCTTGGTTCACTTGTTGTGCCTGTTGCGTCTGTTGCCCTTGCAACACCTGAGCAATTTGACTAAGGAAGCTCTACAGTGGCATCAACAGGAGTAGTAGTCTCTTCCCGTCTCAACATCTTGTCAATTATAAACACACATAATTAAGAAAACTTTCATACCAACATTAAAATCATAAAACAAGGCTAGTCGAGCTCACTCCCCAAAATCCCCAAAATATTTTTTGAAAACCTGGCTCTGATACCAAATGTAACACCCCTAACTAGATGTCAGTTATGAAATAGAATAATACCATCCTTACATAGTTTACTATAAAACCAATCTTTTCGGATAAAAAAAAAACTTTATTCCAGAAATATTGCGGAAGCTAAAGTCACAAATCATAAATGTTGTTCTTACAAACGCAAAAATTCAAAACATAACATTTACCGAAATATCAAGTCTGAATGAAAATTTAAATAACAAAATCAATAAAATCCCAGAAGAACTAATTTCCCTTCTCTCGTCAAACTACTACAGTCCAACATCATCTGCAATACCATCTAATCCTGTACAAGTACGATCATTGCAGGTGGAAACCACAACCACAACGTTGCAAGGGTGAGCAACCAGAAATATCATCATAGCTTGTAACACAGTAAAACAGCATTAAATATAAATCATAACAAGTCAAAACAGCACATTTCTACTCCAAATAAAATATCACAATCAATTCATTCATAAACCGATGTCGTTTCCTTATACTTTGTCGTTCCAACCTGTTACGCAAAACAGGGCGATTCGAGTCGTCCTCCATCGCAACTTCAGACCTATCTCCCCGACGTATCGAAAAGCCCTTTGGACGAGACATTCACTCCTTACGCAAAAGGAAGTGACACTCGAATCTCTGTCTCTATATGAGACTCCACAACCTTATCATAACGCAATACAAAAAGTTTAAACATAACCGACCAAGTACAAGGAAATAACATGTATAGTTCATGTCTACATCACAAATCATACACATTTTAATTATCATACGTTTCCTCCAAAATTCATAAGATTTATCTCACTATTCTCAAGATATACATAGTTTCAACAATAAGCACTACTCACCAATCACAAAATTTATAACACAATTCTCCTTACCTTTCATAAACGGTTTCCTCATCATTGAGTCATAAATCATAAAATTCTATTACACCAAGATAATAATAATTTAATTCAAATAAATAAAATACTGATGTCAATCACTATTAAAGCAAGTATAGAAACCCTTTACAGTATTAAAAGAAAGCTTGCGTCCAATTGCAATTAAAGTGAAACCCGCAACGGGTCCTCCCTCTTAAAACACAATACAGTAATTTTCCTTTGTCGCGTTCATCATTTATTTTTACTACCCTTTTCCTATACTTAATGTTTTATTTATTTACCCTTTTTTTTTTCATCTCCATTGTCCACGGGACCTACCCACCTAATAATTTTCAGAATACTATCATCTAGTTTTCTCTCTCTCGTAAGTTTCATGCATCATTTTAGAACACCCTTTCAACATAAAAATTTCTTTCTTCCCATATTAAACCCCTTGCATGCCAAAATTCACGACCTATATATATACATTTATATATGAAACCCGTCTGGAAGCAAAACTCACAATTTCTATCTTTTACAAAAAGAGAACCCAGAAGCATATATTTACATACACATAGCACCATTTATATTTATTTTCTTTCCTTTTAATTCTCTATCAATTAACACATAAACCTATGAATAAGGAAACATGTTTCTTTCTTTATTAAAATTTACGTAGTTCTCTGGAAGTAGAAAAACCATACATCAAAGACAACCCCTATTACTTCCTTTATCCAAACACTTCTTTCATTTAAAACCTAAACCCATCCTCTCTTCCCTGCCGCTGAAAACAGGATAACCACATTCCACTTTACCCACTTACAACTAATTTATATTACTTAAAATTCTCCCGAAACCTATCCTATCCCAATTAATACATTATTATCTTCATTCATCTCCAAGATACAAAATAATACACTTGGAACCTAGTCTCCCATCATGAAACCCTAAAACTGTACTGCACCCTCAAATTATCCCTTTTAGTTTGTAAACCTTATGACAATTCAATGCTTACACTCTCCAAATAATAAAATGTGAAACCCATCCTCATGTATACTCTTCATAGACCACAACGAACCTAGCATTACACGTGTAAAGCAAGCCTCTAACAATTCGCACATAGGCCAAAAGGTAACGGATATATGAAGAAAATAATTCTCAACCCATACAAGTATTACCCAATACCCCAATCACTAAGATAGATTTTCGAGTTACTCCCCTTACTTGGCTTTTCCAATGAATCTCTAGGGTCCTTTGCTTCCCAACGATGTCATTTGCTTCCCAACGAGCTCCAAACACGTTCCTCCCACAAGGTTGGTCTCCAAGCCTTCTATTCTCACTTACACCACGCTTAGAGCCTTGTACTGGAGATATTTGGTCTCACTTTCTCACAAACTCTCACTCTAAAAGCCGAAAACGATATAAGTTTAGGGTTACCTCCCCTTTCTCACACAATCGACGTGCGTATATATAACCCTCCTAAGCATACCCTCAACCCATTTTAAAACTTCCCCCGTAACACTTTTGATTGTGGCCCAAGAAAATCTCCCGTAACATGCTCAAAGTATCTCACCTAAAACGGATTTAAAGTTTCCCTTATTACCCCTTTTTTTTTTCTAAAAAAAAAATATCTTAACCTTAACGGGTATAATCTGAGTTTTAAAAATATAGTAGCAGTGTTCACAAAGTCTCTTAGTTTGACTAAAAGTAAGAATATAAGAACCCATGATACCCAAAATTACGGATCATGGATAGGGGCAAACAAATAATAACTCATTCTCTCTCTTTCTTCTAAACTAACCATGCATGCATGAAGAACCTACAACTAAAGCAAACTCTCTTTCCATTGGTCACTCACAATGCAGGGCCCACTTTCTCTTTCCTCGTAGATTTCATAAAAGTAAATAAAATCCACCCATTAATTACATCCCAAACCGTGCACCAATTAAATTAATCCCACTCATTCTTTCTCATCTAAAAGTTTCAATCCCACTTATTCTCTCTCTAAAAACGTAACCAATAAATGACAATATTCTTTCTCTCTCATCATCGGGGCCCACCCTCCACCAATTGGAAAATTTCAAAAGAAGCTAAGAAAGTGTAACATAAGGGTTGAAACCAAGATCATAGGTTTACAAAGCACATGAACACACAACCAACCACCACACAACTTCTTTTATTGATAAGATAACGCAAATATTAATATCCAACTATTACTTCATGTTTTTCGAAAAAAATAAAAAAATAAAAAAAAACTAATATTAATTAATCTCTTTAACACTAGTTTCACACAAAACTACATAATAAATAATTATTTAATGTAATAAAATATAAATATATTTTTATTCCAAACAAGTCTTACACCTTAGGCTTTGAATCTCTTTCAAGAAAGATCATCACCGTTTTCTTGAAAAATTCTTGGAGTAAAGAGAAATCTGAAACATAAATGAAATTGTTAGATCATCAAAAGTATTCGAACAAACTAGTGTTCAGTCTATTTATAGATTCCTGTTAATCAGTCAGATTCTCAGTCGAATGTGCTACTAATTCAGTCGACTATATTATACAGTTCTTACAGTTTAGTCAACTTAGTAGCCTATGGTCAACAAATAACAGAACACATTTAATACAGTTAACCAAGTCATCAATGCTCAACTAACTTTTAAAAATATAGCCGTTAGAGTGCAAGAGCATAACAGAATTCCAAATCAAACAATAAATACAGTCGAATATGTAAAACACAATGTCGACTATCACAATGACAAACACTTTGAAATTCTTTTCTTCTCGAAATAGCACATAGCACTGATTCTCAAAATCTGTACAAATGTTTTAGCATAGTCAAATCCATTAGTAATGCAGTCGACTGTACTAGAACTTTGTAGCACAAGAATAAGTTCGTAAACGTGCTTGTGATTTCTTGCTTTAAAATATGTGCAGTAAAACATATGAAATGATGCATAGCACACAACACATAAAAGCATATACACATGTTCCAGAAATATATCAATCAGTCAACACAAGAACATGTAGCATAGTACATACCCATACACATGTTCAATAGATATTACAGTTTAATCAGCATAAGAACATGTAATGCAACAACATGTACTTGTTATTAAGCAATGTGTTGTCATCATCAAAAACTAGATTGATATAGAAATTGTGTTGTCAACAATCTCAACATGTTCGTGTTTGTGTTGTGTTTGTCGATTCTGGACGTATGATATATATATATATATATATATATATATATAAAGATAGATATTTGTGTTCGTGTACATATACTATGATAAAAGTATAATGGGTATTTATTTTTGGTTCGCTACGTAAGTTAGTTTTTTTTTTCGTGGGTTCTTTACCTTTAGAGTAGTAGTAGTATTCACCAACGTCATATTAATGAAGAGTATGAGCGAGGGGTTTCTGAGTTCATACTATATGTGTTAAAGAACACACAAAACCAATGAACGGGGCATATTTTTGCCCTTGTGTTCGTTGTCTCAATCTAGTATATGAAGACTTGGACAACATCCGTGATCATCTGTTCATCTATGGAATAATGAAAAGTTATACAGTTTAGACTTGGCATTAGGAGGTGTCTTAACATTGTGAAAAATTACATTGTTTTAATTACTTGTACAATTTATTAATTTTGTCTGTTCTAACTATAATTTACTAACTTTGTAAACAGGTATGGCGAGCTCTGGATCAGGTCAGACGAGAGGAGGTGGTAGATCTATGACACTCCCTGTACAAAGTATAAAATATCTTATCAGGAGTGGGTGCAGTTTAAAGAATCTAGACTTACTCCCGAATGGCAAGTATGTTTTATAATATTTTAATGTAGTCACACAAGATGTTAATTTCTGATTTATGCTTAATAATTTTCATTTTTTCATAGGTGAAAAGGATAACCGCCCAGGAAAGGCAGAGGCTTAATGATACATCACACGTACTGTCACGTGGTGGTTATGCGTTATTAGAGAAAAAGATGAGAAAACGTCGCGCTAAGGAGTTATGTCTTGAGTCACCTGATCTAGCACCTCCACCAGCTTGACATGAATTAAGGAAGGCTGCACGGACAAAGTCCAATGGCCAGTTTACATCCCAGTCTGCTCAGGAGATATTCCAGAGAATTATAAGTGGAAACTTTTAACTAATTACCATAGTTCAAAAAACAATTATATAACAAACATTGACATGTGTCTAACTTCATTATGATATGTCGGATGACTTGGTTAGGCAAGAGACTAAAGGCACATTTGTGCCAGAAGTTAGGAAGGACATCCTAGTAGCAACCACAGGTCAGTTAGACCGTTCAGGTCGTGTGTGTGCTATTGAGGAGCTACTGGATTGAGGGACTACTTTGGCCCTAAACCAAGAAGCATACAAGTCGTGACTCCAGAATTAGTTAGTAGCATCAGGGAACAGGTGAAAGTCGAAGTACAATAGCAAATGGGAGAACACTTAAGAACGCTCAAACAACAACTTGCGATCATCACACAACAACAACAACAACAACATCAACAACATCAACAACAATAGTCATAGTAGGAGGACACCCCTACAGATGATCCTACTGCACCTCCTATGAGCACCAAATACTCATGTTCTAATGCAGATTGTACTGATTACAATATTGAATATGAGTTTTTGGTTGATGGGGATCCTCCGCGCACAGTGGCCATCGGACCACAGCTTGCAAGAGGCCCAACCTTTCATGGTGCTCCTTTATTGCCCAATGACGCGCGGGTAAGGATTGATGATGTTAGAGACCCCAGGCTCGAGTGTTAGTGCCGACAGATGAAATCCAATTTGTGGGGGAGGCCTTAGGCAAATTTGTAGCTTGGCCTAAGGCCTTGATCCTTCCATATTTTGGCCCACCAGCGGTATTATATTATTATTTTTATCATCTTAAATCTTCAAGTTATAAATAAATTATTCCAAACTTTTGTAAATGTGACTTGCAGGTCTACTGACCAGAGAAACAAGCAATGGCTTAACCTGAGGCTCATGAGGAAGTAGAAGATAATGATCCTTTGTCCATATTGACCTCAAGATTAATTAAGTTGAAAAAAACATTGGTAGAGTTGCGGTGGGAGTTAAGGACATTTGGCCTCGAGTAATGTATAAAATCCGTCGGTAATTAGCATTTATCGACGGCTTACCGACGGCTCACATACCGTCGGTAAAACCGTTGTCGGTAACTTTTACCGAAGGATTTTGGCCGTCGGTAATTACCGAAGGCTTTTGACCTTCGGTAAATCCCTAGGTAAATGTCGCGACCTGGTTCATCTTCTTCCTCTTCCTTCCTCACTCTGTGTCATTTTTTTTCCATTTCCATGAATGCCACCACCAAAACAGCATCATGCGAATAACCATAGGAATCATGGAGAGTTGAGCTTGCCGGAAAAGTTTAGGACCGGTGATGTTGTGTCATTTTATCATGGAGAGTTGAGCTCGCCGGAAAAGTTTAGGACCAATGATGTTGTGTCATTTTATCATGGAGAGTTGAGCTCGCGGAAAAGTTTAGGACCGATGATGTAGTATCATTTTATCATGCAAAGTTGAACTCGCCGGAAAACTTGAGCTAGCTGGAAAAGTAGACCTCGCCGGAAAAGTTGAAAGCATCCCGTGATGGTGGAGAGTATCCTACGATGGTGGAGAGCAACCCGCAATGGCAGAGAGCTGAAGCCACAAGACGGTAAGAAGAAATGAGAAAGGAGTAGTGGTGGTGTGAAACTGAGATGGTAAAGAAAATGAGGAGAAATGAGTGCGTTTGCCACATATATTGGCACTGCAGGCGGAATTTGGGCGGGAAAATTCCCGCTCTTTTTACATACGGCTTAAATCCGTCGGTAATTGGTGTTAACATTACTGACGGACAGGGGCCTTCGGTAAATCCTTCGGTAAGGGACATTGTCACTTATCGACGGATTTACCGAAGGCTTTGATCCTTCAGTAAATGAAAATCAAAATTCGCCGGTAAAGCCGTCGGTAATGAAAATTTACCGACGGATACATTTCCGTCGATAAAAATCCGTCGGTAATATTGATAATTTTTGTAGTTTTCGGGATCATTGATGAACAAACAATGTTGAACATTGCATGCATACAACTATGGTGCTTGTAAGTTTTTTTATTTGTTATTTTCCAATTTGTATATTAGTATTATTACTTTTTAATAAATATACATAACTTTATTGTTATAGGTACATGGACACCATCGTAGTTGAATCAGGTCGGGCGTCAGTTTATGGCTTTCTTGAACCTCAGACCACTCAACCATCTAGAAACACATTAGATTCTAGAAAGAAATATATGCAAACATGGATGACTGAGTCTAACAGAGAGAGATATATCGCGCCATACATTGATGCGTATGTGTTTCCCAATATTGTTAACTTTTATCAAATTTTAATCAATAAACTCACTGGTTGTTGGTACATGATAGGTGTTGAGATTGTTGACAACATAATTTCTATATCGATCTAGTTTTTGATGATGACAACACATTGCTTAATAACATGCACATGTTGTTACTGCATTACATGTTCTTATGCTGACTGTTTGTGATATCTGTTGAACATGTTTATGAACTGTGTTACATGTTCCTATGTTGATTGATTGATATATATCTGGAACGTGTTCATATGCTTTATGTGCTATATGCAATGCATCATTACAAATGTTTTCCTGTAGATGTTTCAAAGCTGAAAACCACAAGCACTTTCATGAACTTATTATTGTGCGACAAAGTTATAGCGATGTCGACTACATTACTAATGGATTCGACTATGCTAAAATCTTTGTACAGATTTTTAGAATCAATGCTTTGTGATATTTTTAGAAGAAAAGAATTTCAAAATGTTTTACTTGTTGATAGTCGACTATGTGGTTCACACATTCGACTCTATCTGTTGTCTGATTTGAAATTTTGTTTTGCTCGTGCACTCTAATGGCTATATTTTTGAAAGTTAGTTGAGCATTGATGAATTAGTCAACTGTATTAAATATGTTTTGTTTTTGGTTGACTGTATGCTACATGGTTGATAGTACTGTTATAACTGTCATAATTCAGTCGACTATATTAGTAGCGTATTCGACTCAGAATGTGTCTGATTAACAAAAATCTATAAATAGGCTTAACACGATTTGTTCAGAGACTTTTGATCATCTAACAATTGTTGAGATTGTTGACAATACAAACTCTATATCAAACTAGTTTTTTATGATGACAACACAATGCTTAATAACAGTACACATGTTATAGTATTACATGTTCGTGTTCTATTGTTTGTCATATCTGTTGAACATGTTTTATTGAATTACAATGTATGTTCCTATGATTGATTGATGTGTATACTTGTGGAACATGCTTGTATTGAAATGTGTGATAAAATGTTTTTCATACTGCACATTTCTGAAAGAAAAGATCACAAGCACCTTTATGAACGTATACTTGTTGTGACATAGTTCTAGTTCAGTCGAATACACTGATAATGGATTCGACTATGCTAAAATCTTTGTACAGACTTTGTGAAACTGTGTTGTGTGAGATTTTGAGTTGAAAAGAATTTCAAAGTAATTTTTCTTGTGTCAGTCGACAGTGTGGATAACACATTCGACTGTATTACTATTATGTTTGGAATTCTGTTAAGCCTACACGCTCCAACAGCTATATTTTTCAAAAGTTAGTTAAGATTGACTGACCTGGTCAACTGTCATAAATGTGTGTTGATTTTGTTGACTGAGGAGCCTTTGTGTTGACTGTCTGTTATAATTGTTTTAATACAATCGACTGAATTAGTAGGTTCTTCTGTGATAGGTGGTGATCTCTCTTGAGAGAGATTCAAAGGGAGGAGTCAATTGCGCATACTGCTTGATCAATATCTGCACAAAGAAGGTGCTTCTAGTTTGATCTCGAAGGCTTGGCATCCTGTGAAGACTGTTGTATTTGATTGAAGGCTTGACAACCTGTGAAGTCTGTTGTGATAGGCTTAACAACCTGTGAAGTCTGCTGTGATAGGCTTGGCATCCTGTGAAGAGTGATGGTTACACGTTGAGGATTGTTCAACGTGGGTGCATATTCCAGAAGAGGGGATTCTTGCTGCAATTATGGTTTTTATGTGTGCAGCTATATTTTGGTTTTGGGTTAGAAAGGAGATTTATATTTTTGCGTGGTGCTTCTATAAATTCCTTGTTGTAAAAACCGCAACCATTATAGTGCATTTGCTTCCTGGGTTGGAAGAACACTGGATGTAGGCATTGTTGGCCGAACCAGTATAAAAACCAGTGTTTGATTTTCTCTATCCCTGCACTATTTATTTCCAGTCGACTTTATCTGTTTAGCAGTCAACTGTGTTTTTCCACTGCATTAAATTTTCATTACTTGCATTTCAAGGAAAGATCAAAAACTTTGAATTTTCATACAAAGATTGCGAAAATATTTTGTTTTTGAACAAACACCAATTCACCCCCCCCCTCTTGGTGTAAAACGAAGCCTACCTGTTTCCTAACAATTGACACCAGAGCTGGTTTTCATAAGATACTTGAAAATTCAGTCGACTCTGTTTTTTTCATATTCGACTGTAAAACCTGGGATGGCTTCAAATTTTCAAACTTTTGGTGAAGGTGCTTCAAACAAACAGACCACCTCTATTTGCTGTTGAAAACTACCCTTTTTGGAAAATTCGTATGCAGATCTTTCTTGAATCGTAAGATAAAGGAATTTTGGATGCCACTTTGAATGGTCCATATGTGCCTACAAAAACTATTGATAGTGAAACTGTTTTGAAACCTTTTACTGAGTGGACTGCTGATGAAAATAGAAAAGCTCAGTATGATGTTAAAGCTAGAAATATTATTGCCTCTACACTAACAATTGATGAATTTTTTAGGATATCCCAATGCAAGTCTGCAAAGGAAATGTGGGATGTTTTAGAGGTAACACATTAAGGCACGGATGAAGTCAAGAGAGCCAGGAAGAATTCGTTGATACAAGAGTATGAATTGTTCATAATGAAAGCTGGTGAGAGCATCTATGATGTCCAGAAACGATTCACTCATATTGTAAATCACCTGATGGCTCTTGGCAAAGTCTTTGACAAAGAAGAGATCAACATCAAGATTCTGAGAAGCCTGAACAAGAATTGGCAACCAAAAGTCACTGCAATCTCTGAATCCAAAGATCTTACAACTATGAATATGGCTACCTTGTTTGGCAAGTTACGGGAACATGAGTTAGAACTTGGTAGACTGAAGGATGAAGAGGAGATTGAAGAAAAGAAGTCCATTGCTCTGAAGGCTGCAAGCAAGAAGAACATCACAGAAACAAAGATGGACGACAAAGAGTTGATGACCTTGATGGTAAGAAAGTTTAGTCGACTATGCAAAATGATAGTCAACTGTCTAATCATGCAGGTCAAAGCAAAAAGAAGGGCTTCAACACAAATGTTGTCCAGTGCTATGAATGCGGAAAAAAAGGTCACATCAAGCCTGACTGTCCTAAATTACAGTGAAAGTTGAAAGGAAAGAAAAGATTCCCTCAAGGCAGAAATATGAGAAGAAAAGGAGCCTACATTGCTTGGGAGAACTTTGAGTCTGAAAACTCAAGTGATGAGGATGTTGACCAAGAGGAGAAATCCAACATATGTCACATGGTTGGAACTGCAAAGATTGAGTGTGACAGTGATGATGAATTTGAGAAGCTGCCTATAGAAGAGAAATATCAGCAGCTGATTGAGACTTTCAGGGAATTGCATGCTAAAGCAATGCGACTGGAATACAAGGTTAATCGACTGAACTCTTAAAAAAGAGATTATGAATGTAGAATTGATAACCTTGTTGCAGAAAATGAGATATTAGAAAAAGAATTGAATAAAGCTTTATTAACTACTAGGAATTGTGAAATTAACACTGTTACTGTTGAAAAAGCTTGTGAAAATTGTCCTACTCACATTGAAAATATAAATTACTTGACTAGCATGCTAGCTAAGTTTACTCAAGGAAGAGACAATTTAGATGTTGTACTAAATTCATCTAGCAAAATTAAAAATAGACAAGGAATTGGATACAAAGCTTACTCTAACAAAACCAATGCTAGGAAATTTAATGAGTTAAGAAAACCTGCTAAAAATGCATGTTTTTATTGCAATTGTGTTGGTCATACTGTTAGAAATTGCTATTATATAAATGTTGTTGTTCCTCAAGGATTATGTGTATGGATACCAAAGGAACATGTAACAAGAACTAACAATCAAGGACCCAAAGTCAAATGGGTATCAACAACCAAAACTTAATTGTTTTGCAGGATATACAGCTGATGCAAAATTGTTCTCAAGGATGAATCAACTATGAAGTAACTTAAAAACCTTGAGTGTCTACAACTGGTAAATATGTATCTATCTGTTGTATCATGCATATATTGATTAATTGTTGTTGTATGATTGTTTGTATTTTGTGATTAATTGTTTGATTGATTGAATTTGGCTGAAAATGATTTTTATGAGTCCAAGTTGACTCCAACATTAATTCAATCGACCGAGTCATTTGAATATGTGAAAAACTCTATTTTGGAATGTTAAGATTTAAACTTAGGGTTTAAGAAAAATCCTTGGTGCGTTTTCCTTCTATAAATGAATGTGATAGTCTAAGGCATTCACATACAACTTGATAAACAAACCCTTATTCTGATTCCGGTGAAACCCTTCCTTTTCTCTGCTCAAATGGTTGCTTCATCATCAAGACCAGGAAAGCATCCAATGTCTGCGAGAAGAGAGGTTGATCCTTCTGGATGGATCAGTGATGATAAAACCAGAGAAAGATTTCTCATCATGCGTTCACTCAAGAAAGTTGTCAAACATCATATGGCTGAACTTGTTCTGTTTGAACAAGAGAAATTTATGTTTCCTGATGATCTTAAATTTCAAGGTCTCAACAAATTCATTGGGATGAAAGGAGATCTTTATGATGAATTGGTAGAAGTCTTCTACTACAATGTCAAAGAAATTAATGGTAACATTCACTCTCGAGTAAAAGGTGTAGACATTGTTATTGGTGATGATATTTGGTGGAAGTTCACTGGGCTGAGAAATGAAGGAGAGTTATCTCTCAAGTTTGATTGCCCAAGGTTCAAAAAGATACGAAAAACAAAAATGTTCAAAAGCTTCATGAGATACCGAGGAAGGTATAGAAAGGAAAAAGGATTCCCTCTCGTGTATATAAGAATTCTTCTTTATGCATTAATGCCAACGTCCCTCACTAAATCACTTAAACCTGATCCCTCGGTAAATAAGCTTGTCCCTAATTACTAGTTCATACAATTCCTAACATTCTTAGTAAAAAGATGTGAAGATCAAGAGGTTAAGATGACCAAGACTCATACCCTCATCCTTGAGCAATATAACCCTTAGGAATAATTCAACAAGAACCTGAATTGAAAGGAACCTCCTGGCACTCATGCAATTCATAAATCATGTCATTGTATAAGCAAGAATATAAAGAGATGAATTATTCTAACAATTAATGAAAAGGCATATGGAATTAAGAATCAATTCAAATACATGAGAGTTTACAAGGTTACATCATCCTCCAACAACAAATAGAAATTAGTTCCCCATAGACAAGGAGGAACTCTATGAATAATGGAAGAAAGAATGAGAAAAGAAGCCTAAGAATTAGCTGAAGAGTGTATTTCTATGCTCTTCTCTGTCAGGGATACGAAACCAAGATCCCCATGGTCCTTTAAATAGTGTCAGAGGCGTGCCAAAACAGGGCCCGGTCCAAGAGAACCAAAACAGAGCAGAAACAAGGCCCGATCCACGAAAGTCAATGCCTAGGCAGTCCAGGAGGACGCCCATGCGGTCAGAATGGCTCATGTAAGGCCCAAGCGTCGAAATTGGATGCCAAAACTACGAAACGGGTGGCGGACGTCGATACAACACGCTCAAGCTTCGCTTCCGAACGCCCGGGCTTCGTGTGTTCCCTCCTTTTGGTGCCTTTTTAGCCCCTTTTGAGCTCCAACTTCTTGATTATTCATCTCTTCTTCAAGTATTACCTCAATCTTTATCAAAACAAGGGGAATTAGTCATAAAACCATTAAAATCAACCTCAACTCTCTTATTCACACAATTTATTGAAAAAACATGAGTCCAAGCAAGTTTCTAAGTGAAAAAGGGTGCTTTTAGTATCAAAATCGCATCACAAATAACGGTGTTTTAAACCGTTATCAGTTTCCTTCCTTGATTTTGCAGTAATTGAACACTACCTTTGCATTGCCCAATGCAGTAATAAAGGCGATAAGAGAGGAATGGGCAGGATATTTGAATAAACATTTTAAATAACTATATTTTAGGTTTTCCCTTTCATGATAGTAGCATTTGCTTACTTGTGCAACTTTTTAACTGTGAATAGATGTATATTATGAATAGATTATTGAGAATAGATGAATACTGTGAATAAATGAATGGAAAAATGGGTTCTTTTAAGTTTTGATGATAGCATTAACGTCTTTTACTTTTACTATTTAATTGGAATTGATGAATTGATGATAACATGGTTTAAATTAATTAATTTTGTGCATTTATGAATTGGAAAACTAGTTTCTGTATTTCAGGTTTGGTTAAATGACCTAAAACGAACCGAATTTAAAAAAAAAATACTGAAGGTAATATAATGCAGTGGATAACGACAATAATACAACGTTGGGCGAGGATCTCTACGGCTCAACGATAGTAACGTCAACTGTCAACATGTTCGACGTCAACCTTACATCCATTCACCTTATAATCGACGTCAAATAGTCCTTTAAATATGAATATTTATTCAAAAATTGACGTCATATTTTGCACTTCGACGTGAACATTACGTCATCAATATTCTATGCCGACGTCAACATTACGTCAGTTACCCCGAACATATGACGAAAAATATTTCTTTAAAAACAAATATTTTTTCAAATATTGGACGTCAAACTCTATTCCATTCGGCGTACCTTAATGTCGATCTACCTAAAAGACGTTAACTTTACGTCAAGTATCTATATATTCGACGTAAAGAAGTTCGAGTAACGTCACCCGGTAATATTCGACATAAAATTTACGTCTCCCGCGATAACTTCGTAATCAAATGTGTCGTTAAAGGCCAAAAATAACCGACGTAATAGGTTGTTTTTGTACCAGTGTGTCATCAACATATACTATCAAGTAGACACATCCAACACTCGAGTGATGATAAAAGACAAAATGATTTGCCTCACACTGAGTCACACCAAATTGTTGAACAATGTTACTAAATTTTCCAAACTAGGCACTAGGAGACTGTTTTAGGCCATATAAGGATTTGCAAAGATGACATACCAACCAATAAGACTCCCTCTAGGTAATAAATCTAGGAGGTTGCTCCATATAAATATCTTCTTACAAATCTTCGTTGAGGAACAAATTTTTGACATCCAGTTGATAAAAAGGCCATTATTGAAAAGTCCTCATGGCTATAAATAAACGAACAAATGCCATCTTTGCAACTGGAGAAAAAGAATAACCATAATCCAACTCAAGATGAGCTTTGAGGCGATCAATATTTTCATTAGGACAACCTTTGATAGCAAAAACCCACCTACAACCAAAAGTAGATTTTCTAGACAGTAAAGGGACAAACTCTTAAGTTCCATTATTCTAAAGAACATTTAGTTGATATAGAATGACCTAACATCAACTAGGATGGGCTAAGGCATCATTGGACTTTCACAGGTTAGATCCGAACATGGGTCAACTCCTACACCGGATGATGCGAGTAATGCAGATGACGACATCCGTAGGACACAATGCTGGGTCGATGTTGTTGGTAGGAAGAAAAAGGGACGAGTGTACGGTGCATGACAACTTGCTGCAAACTATACAACATCCAGAGGAGGTACATTGAACCACCAACCTTCTTCTTCTTCCACCACTTCTGTTGACGAGGCCATCCAGCGCTTGACACAACTACTACAGCAACGCGACCAGGAAAACCTTCAATTGAGAGAAGAATACAATGACTTGAGAAACGAGTTTACAAACATCAAGTCCCTGGTCATGAGAACTCTACCTAAAACTTCAGACACTCCTTCCACCCTCCCTCCAACCCAGCCACGACCCTCCCCGACACCCGCCGTCCCTCAGCAGCCCAGATCACTCCAGCCCACATCAGTCCAGCCCACACCAGTCCAGCCATCTACAGAGGAGCAGGATGACGAAGAACATTCTAATGACTATGTAGATTTTTAGTTTTATTTTGTTATTTAATCATAGTTGTTAGAACATTTGAGTTGTTAGTACATTTGAATTTTAGTACATCATGATTTGGGAACATTATCTTTGCTCAGAAATGGATGATATTATTGTTTTATGTTTCATTTTTCATTTATAGAAATAACTTCTTAACTTTACAGATATTGAATGATATTGAATGATTTTGGGATGCACAATATGCAGGTCTGTCTGTGATTTGAAACTGTTATGCAGGTTTGTCTATGTTGTGTGAACCTTTTATGCAGGTATATGTGGTTGGATAACAAATACAAATATAACTTTGTATTTTTTCGGATGTTACCGAAGGCTTTACTGAAGGCTTATGCCCTTCGGTGATTACCGAAGGCTTACGCTCAGAAAAGTCAACCGTCAATAAGAAAAGTCAACCAGCCAACCAGAAAAGTCAACCAGTTGACCAGAATGTTGACCAGAGCGTTGACGGTGGTTTTGGGCGCTCAGCGGTTTTGGGGCAAACCGCTGAACGTCGTTTTTTAGCGTTGAGCGGTTTGGACGCGGGCTTGGACCTGTTTTATGTTATTTTTATGATCTGTTTGGGCTTGAACTTGTTTTCTGTTATTTTTATGCCCTATTTAAAGGCCAGAAAGTCTTAGGGTTTGTATCTTTTGATGGCTTAGGCACAGAAACACACTTTTCACCCCTTTGGGGTAGATTTGGAGATGGTGACAACTCTCTTTTTCTCTTTTTTTAGGGTTTCTATCTCTTTCATTCCATTGTTCACCTAGTTTCTCCATAACGATGGGGAACTAAATCTTATTTGTTGCTCGGGAAAGATGCAACCTCTAAACTCTTATATTGAAATTCTTATTTTATTTATATGCTTGCATATGCTTATATTATCAATTGTTGGGTTCCTTACCTTTGCTTAATGCTTTTATCGTTTAACTCATTCGGTAAATGTTGTTTGTCTTTATTGATACAGAGACGTACAGTAATGTCATGAACTGGGGGGAATTCCTTGATTATGCTAATACCGCCTAGAGATAGGGGTAGGACGATCGATTGTATTTTGCTTCTATTTATCATGCATTATTAGTTACTAAGGGAGGCTAGAGATAGCAAGCCAGTTATTAGTAATAGGCTCTTTTCTCCAAGAGATTGGGTTTAGGGTAGACTAAGAAAGTTTGCATGACAATATGATAATAAAGCGAATTTAATAAGAAAAGTAGATATATGAGAGTGATTAGGTGAAATCTGAACCCTAGCAACAAATCCATCTCATATTATCAACATTATCCATCCACTTTTGTGTTTAACCTCAATTGATCAAATTGCATTCATGTTTATTTTTCTGTACTTTATATTCAAAAACCCCAAAATATTGTTCTTATAGTCTTTATTGGTTAAGCAAAAGCACAACAGTTTAGTGCCATGAGTCTCTTGGGAAAACGATACTTGGACTTACCATTTATTATTACTTGATATGATCTGGTACACTTGCCAGAGTCTTAACACCTGCGATCCTCCTTCCCGATGCTTTTCCAGTCCTTCTTGAGTTTCAACTCCTTGGTACTTCAACTTTTCTTCCAAATCATCTCAAATCCTGCTAAAACAAGGGAATCTAGCCATAAAATCATTAAATTCACCCTCAACTCTCTTATTCACACAACTTAAACAAAATCACGATTTCAAACAAGTTTCTAAGTCAAAAAGGTTGCATTTAGTATCAAAATTAAGTAAAAAATTATGGTAATTTCAACTGTTATCACCTGTGCGTACTACAAATGTAGTGGAACTAGAAGGTTGTTGATCCTTATACCATTTGATAAATTTTTTGAAGATAACAAAGTCATTGCTAATATCAGATGAAGAAGGATCCCTAGTAGGTGATTGTGAGAGAAGAGCAGTTTGAACAACAACAACAGATCTAGGATGATGAGCGTGTAACGTATAACACCTTCCAATCTTATGGCCTAGCCTGCCACAATGGTCACACTTGTGACATCTTTTTCCTAGCTTGCGAGAGTGGTGATAGGAATTATAAATAGATACAACTGTATCATGGATGAGTTTACTAGGTACACACAAAAGAGTGAAACAAGTAGAAGTCAAAGTGGGTACAACAAGTGAACCCAAAATCTAATTACAGATATGAGACTATTTATCAACAAGGTCGTATAATGTTAATATCTTGAAGAACCTTGACTATTGCTCTATTTCTTGGACAAGAGTAGAGGCATGAGACAATAACTCATTGAATTCATGAAAAAGAACATGAATTTTACCCATATAATCAACTATAGAGTCCCGTTGCTGATGAGCAACAACGTTGAAAAGATCATGACAAACACCATAAATACGTTGAGTATCGTTGGTTTATAATAATTTAACATGTTTCAAAATTTCAATACATGTTTCATAGGAACGAAATTCTTTTTAAAGAAGGTGAAGGGTATCATTGAGAATAATGTGTATTTGAGCGTTAATTTTCAACCAATGGGTAACCACATCGGAATCAATAGATGTCACGTTTGGAGTGATATGATCAACATACCCTTTTTAAGCCAAAGTTTAAAGTTTGATGCCGAAGTTACATAATTAGTGTCATCTAACTTATGAATATATAAATGAACATTTACATAGTTATTATATATGGACGAGTCAGACATACTAATGACCTGAAGAAAGGTCAGAAGAGACAATAGGGGAAGAAGCCATGAGCAAACACTAGAGAGAAAGAACCTAAAATTTGAAAGAGGCTCAATCAACCCAACAAGACCAGATCTAGAGAGAAAATGTCGTAGTGAGTCCAACGAAGGTGGTCAGCGTTGGAGAACGACATTGGAATGTAAAAACTATGTATGAGATTAATTTCCTCTTGTGTTGAATGTACGTATAGAATACTGTATTTATAAAAGAAGAAATATGACATGAGCCCAAAATACAAATAAAAAATAATCACAAACTAATTAAAGATAAAAAAAATAAAGATAAGATATTTATATAACATATTTAATGATATAATATATCCCACCACTAAAGGCAATGTGACATTCATTGCCAATATTTTATCCTAAGATAATAATAAATGAAATGATAATATCATGAGACTGAGTCGATCAAACAATAACCATTGAAAGCGCTATTAGGGATATAAAAACATAGTCAACAATAAGAAATGGGAGGAGTCAGGTAGTACCAGTACATGATTAATTGCTAGGGAGACAAGACATTGTAAACTAGTAATTAGGAGTAAGCTCTCTTCACCGAAATATTGGGTTTAGGGTAAATTAGAAAGTAGCATTGACATTAATGAAGAAGTTGAATTCGTAAATACATGAGAGTGGATAGAACGAAGTCGGAAACCCCAACAACATAATTCATCCATACATCAATCACATGCGTATTCTTTTGGTCAATTGATCAACCTTTTACATTCATGTTTATTTTCTGTTTTGCATTTTAAAATCTAATTTTTGTTCGCAAGTCTTAAATAATCAACAAATCACATGATAGTCTAGGCCAATGAATCTCTTGAGAAAATAATATTTGGTCTTACCACTTATTATTACTTAATACGATTTGGTATACTTGTCGGAGTTTTAACACTAGTTGATTGGTGTCTCAAACACCATTTGACAAAATTTTCAATGTTGGAGATGGATCAATTGAAAATATAAAAGCAATAAGCAATTCAATAGTTGAAATGAATAATTAACCTCGTGTATATTCTAAATACTATCAATATGGTTGAAATGATGATAGAATATATTTTAGAGACTAATCTTTTGTTGAAAGATATATTTTTTTTTTTCAAAAAGATTGGAGGAAAAAAGAAATCTTTTGAAAACAATGAATCTATCAGGCCAACACAGTTTTAGAAAAACTCTACATTACAATGTTAAATTATAGTTAAAAGATAAAAGATGAGATGAAATAATATGTCTGTGAGATAACAAATATACTTCTTTTATATTATAAAACAAATGAATACAATAAATAGAAAACATATTGTATACTCTAATGATAAAGATATGCTATATAGGATGAACACATATACTTCTTTTATATTATAAAACAAATCAATACAATAAATAGAAAACATATTGTATACTCTAATAATAAAAATATGATTATATAAGATGGACTACCTATTTCTATAATTATAACAAAAATATAAATGCAATTATTAAATAAAAATAAAAGTATTGTATTTAATTATCTTGTTTATATTAAATAATGAGTATATTATTTAATTTAACTATGTATTTAAAAATATAATTATTTTAATAAAAATTATTCTTAATTTTTTAAATTATACTAATTACTCTTCTTTATTTTTAATATTCAATTAACTTTGTTAATAAGAAGAACTTAAAAAAATATCAAAGAATGCTAAACATTTAAAATTGACAACTATTTCATACTTTCAGGTACTAAAAAAACACATTCATACCTTTATTACATACACATATTTGGCACTGTTTTCTTTTTTGTTTTAGGATTTATTTTGCTTTTAATGATTTATATATAGTTTTATTGATATAAAAATCATGCCTTTTATTTTAAATTGGAAATGATTTTAAAAAAATTATTTATTTATGTTAAGATATTCATTATAGATTTATTTTATTTCGTATACATTGTAGATTTATATGTTAAACAACTGCAGCAATTTCATATTTAATTTACTTAATTACTTTTATTTTCCTTTTCTCATTATAAAGTTACGTTAGTCAACACTTTTGTTTTGAATTGTTTTTACTTTATTAAAATAATTGGATTTATCAATTTAAATAATAAAATATAATATTTAAAATTTAAATTGCTAGAGAAATTAATTTTGTCCATAATAAAATATTTTTCTTACAATATAGTTTGACTGTTCAAAGATGTTCTTTCTTTAACCTTCAAAACCAAGAACTCAAAGATTTCATTCTATCTTAGTTTTATAAAATATTCTAGCTTAACTTATTCTCACCACAAAATTGAGAAATTTCATCACAAGCTTTTAAACTTAATTAATGACCTAGAAAGAACAAAGGCGTCAATGACTATGATTTATTATTATAAAATATAATATTTGTTTTTTACAAAAAGAAGTTTTAAATCATTATTAATAATAAAATTGAATCATGAATTGAGTTACCTGGACCAAATTTTGCTCAGTAATAAATATTACTGGTTCCTTAACCTCACCAAATCCAAGATTTTGAGTGTGGGAGAAGGTTTTGCTTATTACCGCCAAAACTTCAAGTTTCATGCCCTAGTTCAAAAATTCTCCCGCGTTCTTTGTTACATCCTTTTTAACACAACCAATTCACCAGTCTCTCTCCCTTTTTCATCACTCTCTTTCGTTTCATCTGATCTGATCTGAGAGTAGCAACAGATGGCAGGGAAGCAATCCAAAGTCAGAAAGCCAGAGGTGTTTGGGAAGGGAAAGGTCACGCCTAATCAGATTGCTTTCATTGTTGACAGATACCTATGCGACAACAACTTCTCCATCACTCGCTCTTCCTTCAGAACTGAAGCTTCTTCCCTCTTAGCCAATTCACCCATCCACGAGGTATCCCTGCACCCTATTTTGCTCCAATGCAAGTTTTTGCATCTTCTTCCCCCCTTTTGTTTTTACTCGCTTTTATGCAGATTTGACCATATGGAACTTCGTTTTTATTCTTAAAGTAGGGTTTTTATTTTTAGATTCTGGCATTATATTTTTCCCAAACCCTTTTGTTTATATCCGTTCTTATGAAGATTTAGACATCTGGGTTGTAATTTTTTAAATTTGATTTTTCAATTTTTAATATTTCTCCTGGTTAGCTATGTATTTGTTCAAGTGGGTATTTAAGGTGTTGACGGAAAATTTGGGGTTTTAGGCACCGAAGTCTTTGTTGACTTTGGGGGAGATGCTGGATGAGTATATCTGCCTGAAGGAGCAGAAAGTGATGTTGGATCAGGAGCGGGTTGTTGTAGAGCAAGAGAAGAAACGGGTTCAGATGTTGTTGCAAGGCATGCAGAATGTAATGACTGCTTACAATGCTAGTGGAAACCTCTCTGCTGCAGCGCCTGCTGCAAAATCTACAGTTGCAGCTATTACTCAACCCACATATACTCTCAAATCTCAACCAGGTAAAACCTGTTCCCCTGCTTTAGCTGTTTTTCTTAATGTATGAGCACGCAGTTTGATAATTTTTCTTGGAGAAATAAATAAGTTCTCTGCAGGAATTCCCTACTTGATTGATTAATCAATACTCAAATCATGTTTTAAGAATTAGCAAAATAAAGGCAACTAATTGCAATTATCATAATATGTATAAGCTAGGAATGAGGATACTCGCATATACGTTGCTTAGTAACACTTATCAACAGCCTTAGGTTTTGGATCTGAGTGTAATTGAATAAAACCTTTTAAGCACCAAGTTACAATTAAGTCGAAATCTTACATTGAGGAGAAATAAAATTCACAAATCCATTATCTTAAAGTTTTGTATTGAAGATGATGCCAATCACGTAGTTTGATTCATGTTTCATTGATGTTGTGTCTTCACTTTGGAATGAAAGTTAGTTTACCTTTGCATGGTAAAGCATTGTTCTCCATTTTCTACTGTCTCATTTTCCACTAGTCAACTACAAAGGCCCTTTTAGGCTACGTTAGTGACTTATTGACCTTGCCCACTGCTTTTATATTAGGAATCCACACTTCTGCGCAAAGCAAATCGAACACGCTGCCACTGCCACAATCTAGCAATTCTAATGCTGGGAGTGGAAACATCTCAACACAAACACTGACTGTATCTGACAGAAAGAGAAAGGATACTAAAGCTGTGGATGATCCATTGACTGCTAAAAAACCTCGTGGAAGATCATCCAATAGGAAAGTTATTGTCCAAGGTATGGCTATCTCATAACTTTAGCATGTGTTAATTATTGGCTATTCTAAAGAAATCATCATACGCATTGTGCTGTATCTCTCTATTCACAGGTCAAACTGCTCTGCAACAATCTGGTAATGCTGTCAATACAATGGTAGCTCAGCCTTCTGCCGTTCAATCTTCACCTGAGAACTGCATACCCAGGGAATCACAAGTCCAGGGATCCAATGTTGCTAAATGTTTATTCAACCAGTCTACAACTTCTGTTCCAAGTAATTCACCAGTTCCAAAGACACCTCCTAGAACAAAATCTTCTCACGGTGATACACATATATCTCCTGCGGAGATTTCTTCAATAGCGGTTACACCTAGTCGGTGCACTGTGATTTCAACAAAGAGAGTTATGGTCAGCCCTGCAAAACAGATGGCTTACATAGAGATGAGTCGTTGTATTTCTCCTGTCAAGGCAAATTCAGAGAAGATAAATAAGAGGGATCATGTTAGAAGCAGGTTGAACTTTGATGCTGCTGATGTGCCTGGGAGCTCGTACAATCCATTGTCCAATGAGATTTCTACATCCGAGTCTGAAAAGGAACTGGACATATTTGACATTGATTTTCCTAATTTTGATGCCTTAGGGATGGACTTCTCCTTCACAGAAATGTTAAATGATCTAGATTTTTCTTGTGAAGGCATAGATTTTTCCAGCCATCCAACACCAAGTCCTTCAATGGATAATGCTTCAGGGTATTGTTTTTTGTTTATTGCTGAAGGTCTTGTTTTGTTATCATCCCAACTCTCCTATCTGATGTACTGTTGTTTAACAGGTCATCTCATGAATGCAATGATAATCATGCTACACCTGAGTTTTCAGCTGTGGCTGAAGTACTATGTGAGAAAGACATGAAAATACTAGGTAAAAAGACTGATCCTCAGTTTTATAAGTCAAATAGATCATAATTAACTGAAAAGCTTTCATATTGCAGGCCCTGATTGTTTGTCTGCAATGAAATCTGTCACAAAAAGCATAACAGTTATAAGCCCCGGTAAATTTTCTTTTCAATCTTTTCATTTTTACTGAAGTTTTCCAATCATATAAATTTTCTTTACTGATGATAAGTATGAACATGTTTCGTAATATGTCCAGAGAAAAATCACCAGCAGTCTGTGGATAAGGAAAATTGTACATAAAAAGTGACTTTGGAGAATGACTCAGCCTGACTTGTTGATGGGAGCTCACTGCAGATGTTTATATCTATTGTTCCAAAGAATTGTTCGCTGACGTTGCACTTAGTTTATGATGATAACCCGCTATTCATTTATACCTTTCAAGCTTAGCCTATTTGGTCAAGCTTAAAAAGTGATTGTAGATAGCTTCCTCCATTGGTTTTGGTTTATTATAAGGATTAGTCTTATTGGGGTTACATTTAAATCTCAATTTTGGTCATCAGCCTTGTATTGAAGTCCAAGTCATTTAAGCAATTTCTGGTTCTATGTCTTGACAGTTCAACTTTCATGTAAAAGAGGGAAGGGGAAGACCAGTTATGCTGGGAATTAAGTTTATTAGGAATCTTAAAATTGATTACCATGATCGTACTCCTTTTGTACTTCTGTTGCGGAAGAACAAGATAAATTGATGAACTTATTCATTAGTTTCTGTTTAGTCTAAACTATTTAAGTGATGTTTCTTCTACCTTTATCATTCAGTACTTGTTTTAATTTAGTAGTGGTAATACATTGGTGCCTTTATGTCAAGTTTCATCCACTCTGTAATAACTGATACGCTAGTCTAATTTTATGTAATTTGTCTTGCAGCTTAATAAAGTTCCCATTGTTTTGGTCGTGTTACATATACCCAGTTCATCTGAAGTTATCATTGAGAGCATTATATAAAAGTTTTTTCTAGGATACAAAATTTATCATATCGAAACATTTTATGTGATTGTATCAGTATGGTCAGGAGGTTTGAAATTTACTGACATGATTGCTTCTCTTGCCACAAAAAAGACCAGAATGGACAAAATGATATTCAATTTGAAGCATGTCAAATATAAGTAGTTTTTGTTCTAAATAGTCTGAAGATTGTCGGCATTACTTTTTTCTTTGCATCGAAGAATGAAGGGAAAGGGGGATAAAAGGAGTCTTCCTTTAAAACCACATGACTGTATTGCTTTAAAAGTTCTGATTTGGGATAATCTTCATACACAAAGTCCACGCTTTTGCATTAACATATCATTTAAGCCAAGTACTTTTCCACCTTCTCTACCTCTTCTACGCTCCCAATGTATAGTGGCACACGTTGATGAATCTGTCCATAAAAGATAAAAGAGTAAGACTATGCAATATAACACTCACCACTAACTTTGAAAGCGTTTAGAGACATTCAAAGTGCATTTGTACTTACCTCCACCGGTTGAATGTCCAGTATTCTCTGATGGCCATCTGAACCTTTTCCACCAGCCTGTTCTACAATGAAGCTCATGGGAGCACATTCATATAGAAGCCTGAGCTTCCCATTTTTGCTTTTTTTGTCTCTGGGGTACCCATAAATGCCACCATATAGTAGTGTCCTGTGGAAGTCTCCTACCAGGCTACCAATGTACCTTGCAGAATAAGGCTTCCCACTAGGACCAGGGTCCTTGAGATCATCAATATATTTCTTTAACTTATCATCCCACAACTGATAATTTCCTTCATTGAAAGCATAAATTTTGCCTGCTCTAGGAATCTGGAGGTTTTCCTGAGTCAAAACGAATTCTCCATACATAGGGTCCAGAGTAAACGCAAACACTCCTTTTCCAAGTGTGAGAACAAAGATGATTGAGCTAGAATACATGCAGTAACCAGCAGCAAGAAGGTTGCTTCCAGGTTGGCACACATTCACAACACACCTTTCTTCTGTTGTGCCAAGCTGCAAATTAGCAATATGCATAACGTTAAGTGATGAATTTCATTAACAATCCGTTTTTTGCAAAATGGATATTCTTTTATTCTTCCTTTTGATGATAAAGTATAATGCAGGAGGGAGGAGGGTTGTTCCATGTTCAATGTATATTTCCAAGTCTCAATTAGAATCATTAGCTGGAATTGAATCTAAAATCTTTACTGTAACATGTTTGATCTTACTTATTAGCCAACCTTTTGATAGTTTTTTCAGTAATCTAATTAAATTATCCCAGCATCTTATAGAGATTCAACTGAAAATTAGAAGAATGGTAATTTGCTTTTTATCCAAAGTAACGTGTTCTGCACTCGTTTCACTGCCACTTTTTTTTCTTTAGCCTTGTTAGGCGGCAATATTAAGATAATGAATACTCACTGTGGGGTCATCACCAATGTCAGCAAGACATTCATCATTGGGGCTGTATATTCCAAAAATGGACCCAGTTGACACTGCAGCATCAATATTGGATGATCCATCAAGTGGGTCAAACACTACAATGTAGTTGCCAGAATAACTCTCTTCAACTGCCACTGGCACATCCTCTTCTTCTGATGCTATTATTCCTGTCCTCCCACTTGACCTCAAGCAGTTTGAGAAAACCTGATAAATGCAAAAAAAATCCCTTGATTGTTAAGCCTAGCTACCTAAATAAAACCTTCACTTTTCTTGCCAATATTGGCAAACGATCCCTTGTATCTAGTCCTCTAGGATATATATGTTTTCACAATTTTAACTTGGCCAAAATCAAAATCACTGAATTGAACCAACTGGGATACATAAATCTAGAAAGAAAAACCAAAGGAATATTGAAATTGCAACACTGACCTCATTTGAAACAACATCAAGCTTTTTCTGGTCTTCCCCTTGAACATTCACAGCTCCTTGAACCCCGGTAAGGTTGGAAATGTTAGCTCTTTGCACCAAAGAAGCAATCTGCTTGCATGCCATGGAAATACTAGACAGCACAATAGTGAGTTCTGCATCAATCACTCCAGCTTGCTCTTGCTTCAGCAACCAGTTAGTGAGTGTTTGAAGCTCGTATCCACTTCTTCTCTTGGTTTCTGTGGTTGCTTCCCCCACAGCCATGCACCTCACTCCAGACCCACCCACATGCCTTCTCCTGCTACTTGAACTTGATAGCACTGATTTGGTGTCAAAGACACATAGTTGGAAGGGGCACAGACGTGAGGGGGAGCAAGGCTTTGAGAAAATCAACTGGGAGGATGCTGTTGCTGCTGCCATTGCAACCATGGTTGATGCAAAGTTTTATTTTTTTTGGTTGTTTATTTTAGCTCTATGTTGTTAGTGGTGGTTACATGGATTGTGTTCTAAGGCACTGATAAGAGGAAGAGATTGTGAGGCAGGGAATGATTTGTGATACTACTGGTCCCACTTATCTTCTTCATATACTCTTCCTTTTTGTGATTGTGATCAGTTCTTCCTCATACCAATTGTAGTACCACCATGGACACTTATATTTTTGTTGCTCCTGTGGCCTAAACCAAATCAAATGGTGGATTTCGCAGCTAAGATTGAAAGGGTAGCCAGGTCAATATTTTTCTAGAATAATTTATAATTTTTTGTAATATATTATTTATTAAAAATAACGTATTTTTTATTTATTTATTTATTGGGATAGTAACATGGTCTCAGTTGCAATAGTGAAATGGGGCTTGTTTTACAAATAAAATTGATAGCATGTATAAACAAAACTTTTCCAACTTCAAATATGCTGAAATAATCTTTAGATCATTTACCATATTTTGTTATGCTTTGAAGTTTGTAATTTCGTCCTAATTTTGTCTTATGATACATTTTAAAAGATTAAAAACGAAAAATATATTTAAATTATTTTTAATTGATGCAAGATTATTATATATTAGAATAATTTTTTTTATTTCTTTCATTTCCTGTTTGAATTCCTAAATTAATTCTCTTGTCAGCATTTAATATGGATAAATTGCTATAGATTTTAATGTCTTAGATAATAATTTATTTTATGTTTTTTTATTCATAAAATATTTAATTTTGATATATTTATTTAATGTGGATGATAATCTTATGTTTATTTAGTTTTTTTTCTCAATTTTATTATTAATTAATGGTAGATTAATGAAGTGGAACAAAGATGTGAAATATTAAAATAAAATTATTATTACAATATTTGTATATATTTATTTTTTAAAAATTTTGTTTACATAGACTAACTTACAAACCCGTAGACAAATCATTGTGCAAGACGAAGCAACAAAACTAATATGCCATACAATTCAGCCTAATCCAATGATTAAATGCTTGGATTGAGAATACAAAAATGCGAAAACATAGAACATGGGTCTCAAGGATGCCAGGATGAGTGAACATGGGTTTGGGAAATAAAAAGGTTTGAGAAATATATATATATATATATATATATATATATATATATATATATATAGAGTCTATGAAAACAGAGGGTTTCAAAAATGAGAGAGACTCGAAAATTAAATGAATGAAGAAAAAATTTAGAGAAAATTGAAAAATAAGAGACATGAGAAAGTTTAATAAAAAAATAACTATATATATATATATATATATATATATATATATATATATATATATATATATATATTAAGAAGTGACATTTTAAATTGTCATAATTTTTAGCAATGACAATTAATAAATTAGCAATTATACTTTGTATGAAAAGTATGACAGTTATACAATTGTTATATTATAATATAAAAAAGTTACATTTTTATAAAACTATCATATTAAAACTTCCCATTTAATATGATTTTTTTTTATAGTTCGAATTCATGTTTAAAATGTGAAGAATAGATCTTATGAAAAAAAAAAGACAAATGAATATTCAGCCTAATCCTAACACTTACCCAACACTCTTATCATAATTGACTTAATGTAAATTGGATTAGGTCAATATTTCAGTAACATTTTTTTATTTGCTTTGAATCTGATCACAGCCCAGCCTGCTTCAGGCACAGCGATTGTATTTCGCATTTGGGGGTTCACAAAATTAAATTTGGCCCTGTCTCGTGTAGCATTGAAGTTTCCAAATCCCTGAGCCAGGAAAGAAGTTAAATCCGTGAATATGCATGGGGTGGTTCTCTGGATCAAGCTGCAACACAATCTCCACGGTGGAATTGAACTTCAACTTTTTTACCTTCGTTGACTTGGATGCAAATAGGAGAGAGAAGTGAAGGCTATTATTTGGGTTGGAGGAGTCAAAGTCTAGGGGAGGCCTATCTGGAAAATCCTTGGTGTATATGTCACTTTCGTTACAGTAGAATGCTTCTGGACTTTTAAGTCTAATAAAATTAGTTTGTAATTATCTATTATAATTTGGTCTTATTTCTAGTTGACATGGATTTTCAATACTTCTAATATTCACATTTTTCTTCGGACTCGGAAGAACAAAAGATTCATTGTTCATGCTGGAAGACACTGTAGTGTTTTTGGGCCCAAAACATGTCTCATTCGGCGGACAAAGTGCTAGAACCCGAATGTAATGAACATTTTCTCATCGACTTCATTTGGACAATGGTGCTTGAGTCGTTTTTGTGTCGTTGTAAAGTGGCATGATTGGTTGATTTGGATCTTTCGTAGACAACTAGTCCTCTGGTTGTTGTGTTGTCAAATGCTGATGTTACCGTGTTATAAATTGAAGCAGCCATGTAATAGGAACCAATTGGTTGATTAGCTTCGAGTAACACATCAGTGGTTTGACCAGGAGCAATGACCACCACATCGCTGGCATAAGGCATTGTGTACACTGCATCCATTGCAACCACACAAACCTGTGATTCGCAACCTTGAAGAACATTTGGCTTATAACGTTGGTGTTCATTATCCTTAGCAAGTAGGTTTTACAAGGCTTGACCTTTAGTTTGAACATCTCTACAGAAGCAATGGAAAAAGGAAAACAATTTTAAACCAATGGAAGGATGAATGAGCATGCCTCCAAAGAGTTCCCTCTTGCCCATCGATTTTGAATCTGTAACTCAACTTATATGATTCGGACGACATTGAATTACGTATTCAGGACCATCTGCCCATCCACTTAGAAGTTGGAATATTCCATGCCTGTGTAATAAAATGTTTCTTTTTATACAAGGAATTAAACATTGACATTATAAAAAAAAAGTTAAATAATAAATACATTTTCTAGTACTCTTTTGCTGTGTTTTTTTTTTCTTTCTTTCTAATTTGAAATACTTATTTTTAAACGTTTTAATTACAAATTTCATTTTATTCCTTTTAATACACTGTGAATTATCTTAATAGGCATTCCCAAAATAAGAGGTGTGTAAGGGTACGTTGTTTTCACTCCTTATAACTCAAAAGGTGATGCATTAATAATTTAAATTGCATATAGAAAATATTTGAATAAAATTCTGATCCATATTGTTTTCGTTTTGGTCTTTTATTTTATTTTATTTTTTTACCCAATCTCCATTAATTATTTTTTTATCGTCTTTAATGTCAGACCAAATGAGTCACAATCGGATTCGGATCGAGTTTGGTTTTAAAAAATTATATATATTTTATTTATGTGGGTCAGTTTTCAACCCAGTTCATTTAAACTCGGTTCATCCGGATTGAACACATGGTGGGCCGGGTTGGCCCACCAACCCACCTATCTAATTTTATTTTATTAAAATTTAATTTTAATTTTATAAAAAAATATTTATCATTTTTTTGCTTGAAAAAATTATTTAAGTTTCCTATTTTCAAAATTAATTAAACACCCTATGTTAGGAGTGAAATTGTATTATATTTGAATTATATAAAGTTTGTAATTTTTTTTTATTTAAGAAAATTGTAATTAAGTGAGTGAGTGAGTGAACCCGTTTATCCAGCAAACAGTGGTGGGTCGGGTCGGGTTCGAATATTTCTGGCTCATTAATAAATGAGTCAGGTTAGGTTGGCTCGCTAAGCGATCAATTCATGGTAGGCCGGGCCGGGTCGGGCCAAGTGACCCGTTTTGACAGCATTAACAAAAGTATTATAATTTCATAAACTAAAGAAAAAAGAACAAAGAAATCAAAAGACTAATTTTTTAAGAAGATTAAAATCAGAGCAACCTTATGCGGAAACTAATTAATATTGTTATTCAATCATAGTAATAACTTAAAAGTATGGACTTGATCGAAAAACGACACCAGAAAATAAAAGAAACTAAATATTTATACTAAGGTTTAATACTTATTTTGGTTCCTCAGTTTGTTCAAAGTGGTTTTATTTTTTTTCAAATGTTCACACTTGTCCCATATTTTATAAAAACGGTTCAAGTTGATCCTTTTTACTTACGACTTTAAAAACGTTAACGGTGTAATTGCTGCCCTTAGCCAAAACTGAGTAGTTGTGCAGTTATTGATTGCATGGTAGGCTAAGTTTAATTGACTTAATAATTTCCTTAATTTTTCCCAAATTAATGTGCTTACTCTTTCTTCCCCATTAACATCTTCAGTCCAAGTACATAAACTGTTTGAAAAAGAATGGCTTAGTTTCAACACCAAGAGGGGGGGGGGGGGGGGAGGGGGGAGGGGTTGAATTGGTGAGGTTTAAAAATCAGAGTCTTTTTCAAATCTTTTTCGCAAAGTGTAAACCTTTCAAACGTTTCTCGAATCTCAAGGAAAAAAATAAATCAGTGCAGCGGAAAAATAAAGTTGACTATGCAGAAAGTAAAGTCGAATTAAAATAAAAACTTTAGTGATAGAGAAAATTAAACACAGTTTTTATACTAGTTTGACCAAACTGCCTACATACAGTGTCCTTCCTGTACCCGGAAGCAAATGCACTATAATGGTCAAGGATTTTACAACAAGGTTTCTATAGAGACCTCTACGTCCAAATATAAAACACCTCTTTAACCATCTAACCAAAATATAGGCAAATAACACCCAAAGAACAACAACAAGATATCCCCTCTCCTACAGTCTTTGTCAACTTTGAACAATCCTCAAAGTTATCCCAGAACGCAACACGTCTTCTTCCTGTAATCACAACAGGGCAGCCACAATCTTCCAAAGATTGAGAGAAGTAGACGATCACGTTTCCAGTACACCATAATGTGTAGTATGATCAAGCTTTTCTTTCAGCATAGTCTTGTAATGAGGGACATTGGTAAAACTTGAAGATAATGGTTTTGATGATGCTCCAAGAAGATAGACTTGAAGAAGATGTCATAACTTATCTTTAAAAGCACTTTGTAGAATATAAATGTATTAGGAAAGTCTTAAATATGTAAATCTCGTATTTTTGGTACTGTTACGTATTTAATCGTTTATGAGGGGCAATAATCGATTATCCTGAGCTTTTCTGAAAAACCATGTTGCTCTGGAATAATCGATTATCACTCGAAATATTCGATTATCTCAGGTCTGTTTTTGAAAACTGCCCAAGTTATTTTGAAAAACCTGTAACGGACTTGAATAATCGATTATTACTTACAATAGTCGATTATTACTGGCAGTTGCGACCTGACCTTTCACATTCAGACTAGCTGCCTATAAATAAGTCTTTTGAGAACTTCAAAAAGTAACTTTTGAACAAAGAGCTTTTGTAGAATACAGTTTGTCTGAGGAAGTTCTCACAAGCTAGTTCAGTTCCTTTGGTCTCGTGAATAGGAGAAGCTAGCGTGTTGTTGATCGATAGTCGGAGCGGTTCTCTTCGAGTTGGTAAGGTGTTTTGCCTGGTCTCGTGAATAGGAGAAGCTCGCATTTTGTTGGTCAAAAGTCAGAGCGGTTCTCTTCGAGTTGGTAAAGTGTACTATGTTTGGTCTCGTGAATAGGAGAAGCTCGTGTTTCGTTTGTCGAAAGTCGGAGCGGTTCTCTTCGAGTTGACAAAGTAGTTCTCTTCCGGTTCGTTTGTCGAAGGAAGGTTCTTTATCTCTTATTTTCATTCACTTACTGTAAATCTATGAAACTGATTTTTTAGTGAAACTGTTAATCACTTTTTATAGTGATTAACGACTGGACGTAGATTCTTTTGAATCGAACCAGTATAAAAATTATCTTTGTGGTTTTTCTACTCCCTACACTCTTTATTGTTTTATGCACATCAAATGTTTGATAAATTTTCTGTCAGAAAATTTATTTTTAAAACTGACCATTTTTATATAACTTGTGACCGAACACGCTTTCCGCTTTATAAATCTTATTCCGCTGCGTTACACTCTGTTTGATACCAACCAACAATTGGTATCAAAGCTTGCTTTGATATTCTTTCAAATTTTGCGAAAATGGCCGGTCATCAAAATCTTGTATATGCTGAAGGTGCATCTATTAACAGACCACCATTTTCTACTGGTGATAATTATGCATTCTGGAAAGTCAGAATGGAAATTTTTATGGGGTTTGTTGACAGAGGCATATGGGAAGCAGTACAAAATGATCCTTTTATTCCTAAAAGTACAGTTGATGGTGTAGAGGTATAAAAACCATATTTTAACTAGACTGATGAAGAAAATAGATGAGCACAATTTGATATTAAAGCTCGTAATATTATTTCATCTACTGTTGTACTTGATGAATTTTATAGAATTTCAGTGTGTAAGACAACACAGGAAATGTGGGAAGTATTTAGAGTCACACATGAGGGTACAGAGGATGTGAAACGGGCAAGAAAGAACACTCTCATCCAAGAGTATGAGATGTTCAGGATGTATCCTGGAGAACTATTTCCGATGTCCAAAAGCGTTTCACTCACATAGTAAACCACTTGACAGGTTTGGGTAAGACCTTTGATACTAATGAATTAAATGTCAAAATTGTAAAATCCTTGGACAAGTCTTGGCAACCAAAGGTGACTGCCGTCTCGGAGTCACAAAACCTCTCTCAAATGACAATGCCTATTCTCTTTGGAAAGCTCCGTGAACATGAGCTTGATTTGAAAAGATTAACTTGTGGGAAAACAGGTAGACTTCGTTTTTACACAAAGATGGGGGTGAATTGGTGATGTTTCAAAAACAAAATCTTTTCGCAATCTTTTATCAAAAGTACAAAACTTTTTAAACTTTCTTGAAATGCAAATAACGAAAATTTATATGCAGCGGAAAAACGTAGTTGACTCTTGCATGCCCAAAACTCCATTCTCTAAATCGTTTTTTGAGCAAACATGAATTTGGGTTCGAACAGTTGCAGGTCCAGTAAGAATGCGACATGAGAGTCTTGCAATTTCGTTACGAGAGATAGGACGTTTCATCTTATATTTTCAAATTTTTTCAAAAGCCTCATTACATCTCCAATCAAAACGTTATTAATTTTTAAATAACCGAAAGAAATCTTTGACCAAATTTGTTTACAGCTTTGTCTTCTTCGTGGATTCAGCTACCAGCTTCAGCTCTTTCTCTATTCGGTGCATTTCTTTTTCCTTGTGTTACTGCATTTTCGTTGCTGAAGGTTGATGCATCTATGTTCAATCTTTCTTTAAGTATTGTATGTTTGGAGATCTAGAATTAGATTGCATATATATGTTGGAATTTATTTAGTAATTTTCTGTTTTAAATAAATCATATCCTATTTATATGGGATTTGCTATAGTAGGCTACGTTGGGTAACGTTGGCATATCAGTTGTTGATTTTTCTCCTTGATTTAAGTTGTAGCAGTTAAGTTATACTACTATATATGTAATTGAATATTTCAATGAATAAAGCATCATTTTTCAGTCATATGCTATTGTTCTCTGTTTTTAACATTCTGGTATTAGAGCCTACACTGGGCCTGATAGAGACTGAAGCAGCAACAGCTTTCTTGCAGTAGCAAGTAATAATGGCATCTGAAAATAGTAACTTTGTGCAACCAGAAATTCCTCGCTTTGATGGTCACTATGATCATTGGGCAATGTTGATGGAGAATTTTTTTACGATCAAAGGAGTATTGGCCATTAATTGAAGATGGGATAACCACTTATCCAGCAGGGACAGTGTTGATAGCAGTTCAAGAGAAGCAACAGGAGGACCAGAAATTGAAGGATCTAAAGGTGAAAAATTATTTGTTCCAGGCTATTGATCGTACAATCTTGGAGACCATTCTTCAAAAGGAAACCAGCAAGCAAATCTGGGACTCAATGAAACTTAAGTATTAAGGGACATCAAAAGTGAAGCGTGCACAACTTCAAGCCCTTCGAAGAGATTTTGAAACTCTACATATGAATATGGGAGAGTCTGTCACTGATTATTTCTCAAGGATGATGACAATTGTAAATAATATGCGAATCCATGGTGCCAAACTAGAAGATGTTGTTGTTATTGAAAAAATTCTTCGATCGATGACTACAAAATTTGATTATGTAGTTTGTTCAATCGAGGAAGCACGTGACATTGATAACCTTTCCATTGATGAGCTGCAAAGCTCGTTGTTGGTTCATGAGCAGCGAATTAATCAAGGGGCTGTAATTGAGGAGAAAGCTTTGAAGGTCTCCCCCAATACTCCAGTTTCTTCTGAAAGTGTAGGACATTAGCAAGGAAGAGGCAGAGGCAGATTTAATTCTTATTCCAGAGGCAGAGGGTATGGTCAAAGATCAAGGTTTGATAAATCCCAGATTGAATGCTTCAATTGCCATCAATATGGCCATTACAGGTCAGAGTGTCCTAATTTCTCTAGAGAACGGGGGAAAAAAATTAAATTATGCTATGATAGAAGAAGAAGAAGAAGAAACAACTTTATTGATGGCATGTCATAACAAGACAGAAAAGTATGAAAATATGTGGTACTTAGATTCAGGTTGCAGTAATCATATGTGTGGCAATAAATCTTTATTTTCTGAGTTGGATGAGACATTTAGAGATACTGTGAAATTTGGAGACAACTCCACTGTTGCTGTCATAGGGAAAGGAAGTGTCAATGTTCGTTTGAAAAGTGATGTTGTTGAAAGAATCTCTAGTGTGTTCTATGTTCCAGATTTGAAGAGTAACTTGATTAGCCTTGGCCAACTGCAAGAGAAAGGGTATGAGATAATCATCAAAAGTGGAACCTGCATTATTAAAGATTCTCAGAGAGGAGTAATTACACGTGTTCACATGACAAAAAATCGCATGTGAAGAGTAACTTAATTCTAACAACTTAACAAGCATGACCGAACGCCCCTGAAGCCGAACATCCTAACAACTTAATTCTAAAGCTAAACCGGATACTTGAATATTAGACCGAAAACTTATGTCCTAAAACAAACACTATTGTCTTAGACCGATCCTTATTGACTTAACCTGAACAATAAGAGCTTAGGCCAAACACTATTGGCTTAAACCGACACTAATGGCTTAGGCCGAACATTATTGGTTTGTGCCGAATACTATTACCTTAAACTGAGCACTAATGGGGTGGACAGAACACTATGGGTCTAGGCCGGACACTTTTGGCTGGGACCGAACACTGATAATATAACTGAACATTTTATTAATAACTACTTACTCATATTAGCCGAACATATTGAGAAACCGAATGCTAGTACAAGACCAAGTACTCTAAGGAACTGAGTGCTAGTACAAGACCGAGCACTACCAAGACTGAGTGTCAGTACAAGATCGAACACTATTGAGACCGAGTGCTAGTACAAGACAGAGCACTACTAAGACCAAGTGCTAGTACAAGACCGAGCACTACTGAGACCGAGTGCTAGTACAAGACCGAGCACTACTGAGCTTATACAAAATGAATACATAGATTCGACCACACAACTATGAAATACTTATTTACAACTGAGGATAAATACAGTATCTAAGACTTAAGTTATATTGAGTACCTTAACTAGGTTAACTACCAAGTAGAAATAGAAAACTATACTTAGACCGAACGCTATATTCTATTATACATAATACAAAACCGATCGGTCATTAACTGAAGTTCTACTAAAGGAGAATTCAGTTAAGACCGAACACACATAACAGAAATCGAAAGGTCACGACTGAATCTCGGCGATAAGTAGAAATTCTGCAGAATACAGAGAATCATAATTAAATTATACAAGCTTCCCTTACCTTTTAACAGAACAGCTATGTAATCAACAACAAAAGGGTTCTCCAAACACCAACCTTTTCTAGAATACTTATAACTCGCTGAACAAGAAGGAAAGATTAACCAAAAGACCAAAACATGATCAGGATTTTGTGAAGATGAAACTGATGAAACATGCAATCAGAACTTTGGCTTGCATGTGCCCGAAAACAGGTTTCTTAGGAAGAGGATGAACTTACCAACTCAAAACAATCACTTGATCGATGCAAATGAAAGCCTTTGACACCAGGAAAGCTCAGGTGTGGCCTGATTGTTGATCAGAAGTAAAAGGGATAAGACTTTGTAGAGAGAAGAAGGAGAGTTTTAGAGAGAAGCAGGAGAAAATGGAAAACCTCAGAAACTTGGGGAAGAAAGTGCATGTGGTAAAAGTGGCTCGAGGTTTTAAAAATCTCATTATACACTACCGTCAAAATCTCTCGGTCCACTCTGCCTGACACACCTGGATCCCACTATTTTGCTGAATTTAATGGTCCTGACAAAATCTGATGGAAAACAATCAAATTTTGACATCCAATGAAAGGTAAATCAAATTTTGATATTCGATCGAAATTCAATATCTAATTGGGTCTTTGATAACGGTCTAAAAACCGTTATTTTCATGCATGAAATTGATATAAAAACACACCCTTTATGGCCTAGAATGAGCTTTGAATCAAGGCAAACACGTAGTTGAGTCATAGGAGAGTCAAAATTCGGTTTTAGAGATATTATGCTTGTTTTACATTGTTTTGCAGGGTTTTAAGGTGAATTAAAGATGGAAGTAAAGAAAGAAAGACTTAGACCCATGAAAGAAGGAAGAAACTGATGAAAAATGTTGGTATCGGCGGGGTATGGTTCAAAGAGTATAACACAGCGGAATAAAACTTATAGTAGCGTAAAAACGTGTGCGGTCACTTTTGAAAATAAATTGGTCCGTTTTCAAAAATTTGTTTTCTTTCAGAAATTTATCGAACAGTTAATATGCGTAAAATGAAATGAGTGTAGGGAATAGAAAAATTACACAAGTATTTTTATACTAGTTCGATTCAACAGAATCTATGTCCAGTCGTTAATCACTGTAAAGAGTGATTAACAGTTTCACTAAAAACAATTTCACAGAATTACAATAATTGAACAAAATATAAAATAACCTTCCTTCGACGAACGAACCGGAAGAAAAGCACTCAGCCAACTCGAAGAGAACCGCTCCGGCAATCAACCAACGATTCGCGAGCTTCTCCTGTTCGCGAGACCAGGCAGAGAACCTTGCTAACTCGAAGAGAGCTTGCTCTAGCAATCGACCAACGATTCGCGAGCCTCTCCTATTCACGAGACCAAGCAAGGGAACTTTGAACAAAGCTTCTGAGAACTTCCTTTGACAAACAGTATTCTACTTAGCTATCAGTTCAAAAACGTTACCTCTGAAATTTACAGAAGCCAAATATAAAGCCAATTGCACTGAATGCCAAAGGTCAGGTCCCAACTGCCACGAATAATCGATTATTGTAAGTGATAATCGATTATTCAAGTCCGTTACAGGTTTTTCAAAAAGTGATAATCGATTATCATGAAGTGATAATCGATTATTCCTAAATGACTTGTAATAATCGATTATTGCTTCATGATAATCGATTATTGCAATTCAAAATGTGATTTTTACAAAGTTTGAAAGGCTTTCCTACTACATTTAAGTTCTACAAATTGCTTTTAAATAAACTTAAACTCTTCTTCAACTAAATCTTCTTGCAACATCATCAAAACAAAAGTCTTCAAGATTTACCAATTCTTTGTATTGGTAACAATCTCCCCCTTTTTGATGATGATCAAAAATTCAATTTTAAAAGCAATTTTGGCTTACCTGCAAAACATACAAGCTAACAGTCAAACAAAACGGTTAGCAATACTTGTATCAAATTTCACTTTTCCCCTTATATTATTCTTCTCCCCCTTTTTGATCATAAGCAAAAAGATTATATGTAAAAAGCTCCCCCTAAATATGAGCTCCCCCTCAATTAAACAATGTATGCATAAAAACAAGAGATCATTTTTACTCATAAAAGGAAGGATTACATTAACATCATAAGGAGAAACATAAAAGAAATATAACATAGAAGTAAAAACAACAATTAAGCAACAAAGCACACTAATTTAGACTCTTAACATTAGAATTCAAGACTAGGAGATCTTTCAGGAGGTTGAAGGTTGAGTTGATTCTCAATGTTAGTTAGACGAACATCAAGTTCAAGAAATTGATGAACCATGTATTCATCAACATAATGCTGCCATTGATAAATCTCCTCAAAATGTTTTCTCTGTGCTAGACTCATATCCTCTAATTGCTTAGATAATCTAGCAAAATGTTTTTCCATAGAAGTTGAGGATGAGGAGGGAATGTTGGATGGACCAGCATCAGAAGGATTTGCAGCACTTATTGGATTTGCCATGTGAGTATCCATATCATCTTCTGCATCTTCATCAGGATAGTCATCATCTTTGTGAATGAGAACTCTTCCTCTAGTAATGAATCCCATATGACGAAAGGTAGTATCTCCAATTTCCGAACCAGCAGCTTGAATGGCTTGGACAAGTTCTCCTTCAATATTGACACCTTTGTACTCCAAAATTCTAGAAATAAGAAGAGCATAGGGAAATTGATAGGAATGAGATTTCTTAGCTTTTACCATTGTGTCAGCAATGAGAGCAGACCAATCGATGTGTATGTGATTTAGGATCCCATACAGAAGCAGTAGATCCTGCTCAGAGCATTGAGCATGGTTGGTTGCTCTAGGACATAATATCCAGACAATTAAGTATTGAACCATCCTTTCTTCAACCTTGAAACCTCCAACAAGCAATTGCTTGCAGTTGGTCTGTTGTTCAGGATGACGCAAGAAGAAATCATCAACCTGTTGAAATCTTGAGTTCCTAGAGAAACTTTCACAGCATCATCCCAGATGGTAAGTTGGGCAACGTTAGTCCATATATCATCATCTAAAATAATGCGGACACCCTTCACTTTAGTGGATATAATCCCATCTTGATATCTCAAGTTGAAGTAGAAAACTCTTATGAGATCAGGATAAATGCAACCTTTTTGCTCCACCAGATGCGTGAGTCCTTGATCAGCAAAAAGATCTGGAAATTGAAATCCATAGAAACGGAAAAAGTCTAGGCGAATATATTTTACCGCCATGATTCTCCTTTCTTGCCATGAATTCACAAAATCCACATGTTTTTCTGCATCTGAAATCCATCCATCTATGGTTGCAGGACATGATTGAGAGGAAAAAGATGCTCCAGCAGCTCTGCGGCGATGTCTTCTGGAATCAGCCATGGAGGAGGTTGAAGGGAGTGAGACTTTGAGAGAAATGAAAAAAAAAATGGAGAGGATTTTTGCTTTAGATTTGATTTCAGCAGTATATGGGTGCAAAGGAGTGACTAACAATCGATTATGGGGGGCTATTTATAAGGAAAATAAAAAAACTAGCTGTTGATGACCGTTTATAGCCGTTATGGGACGCTCCAACGGCTCTATTTTTGAAACTGTCAGCGTGATAATCGATTATGGCTCGTGATAATCGATTATTTGCTCAATAATCACTTCCCAGAAATTGCATGATAATCGATTATATATTTCCCAAATTTGAGTTTTGAGTTTAAATAATCGATTATTGCCTTGTGATAATCGATTATGAAGTGTAAAATTTTCAAAAATACGAAGATTTTCATAAGTTTTGATCCTAAGACATATCTAATACTCCTAACTCTCTTCTAAGCTCAAAAAATCTATCCTTAGGAAGTGCTTTGGTGAATATATCAGCTAATTGATGTAAGGTATCAACATATTCAATTTGACAATCCCCCTTTTGAATATGATCTCTTAGGAAATTATGTCTAATCTCAATGTGTTTGGTTCTTGAGTGCATTATGGGGTTCTTAGTCAGATTTATAGCACTTGTATTATCACATTTTAAAGGGATATTATCAAGGAAGATATCAAAGTCTTCCAGTTGTTGTTTCATCCACAAGATTTGGGCACAACAATTGCCAGCTGCAATGTATTCAGCTTCAGTGGTAGACAAAGTTACACAGGCTTGTTTCTTTGAGTGCCAGAAGACTAAAGAACAACCCAGAAATGACATGTTCCACTTGTACTTTTCCTATCAATTTTACAACCACCATAATTTGCATCAGAATAACCTATTAAACTAGGTGAAGTATCAGAGGGATACCAAAGTCTGAAGGAAGTGGTTCCCTTAAGGTATTCTAAGATTCTCTTGACAGCAGTCAAATGAGATTCTTTAGGATTGACTTGGTACCTAGCACACACACATACGCTTTGCATAATATCTGGTCTACTAGCAGTTAAGTATAGCAAAGATCCTATCATGCCTCTAAACATGGTTGCATTTACTTCTTTTCCAAATTCATCCTTATCTAAGTAGCATGAAGTTCCCATAGGTGTACTTGCATCTTTGTAAGTATCCATATTAAATTTCTTAAGAATTTCTCTACAATATTTTGTTTGGGAGATAAAAGTACCTCCATTCATTTGTTTTATCTGAAGTCCTAAAATGAAATTTAGCTCACCCATCATAGACATCTCAAACTCTCCTTACATTATTTTTGCAAATTCTTCACACAAGGAGTTATCAGTTGACCGAAAAATAATATCATCTACATAAACTTGCACAATTAAAATGTGTTTTCCTACTTTATTAATGAATAAGGTTGAATCAACCTTACCTCTAGAAAATTCATTGTCAATTAAGAAGGTACTAAGTCTTTCATACCAAGATCTAGGTGCCTGTTTAAGACCATATAGAGCCTTTTTCAACTTGTAAACATGATCAGGAAATCTAAAATCCTCAAAACCAGGAGGTTGACTAACATACACTTCTTCTTTTATAAAACCATTTAAGAAAGCACTTTTCACATCCATTTGATACAGTTTAAATTTCATCAAAGATGCATATGCAAGTAATAATCTAATTGCTTCTAACCTGGCTACCGGTGCATAAGTTTCATCATAATCTATACCTTCCTCTTGACAGTAACCCTTAGAAACTAGCCTTGCTTTATTCTTTGTGATGTTTCCATCCTCATCAAGCTTGTTCCTGAATACCCATTTGGTTCCTATGACTTGGAATTCATCTTGTTTTGGAATAAGTTCCCAAACTTCATTCCTTTCAAATTGATTTAGCTCTTCTTGCATAACAATGCACCACTTATCATCTTGAAGAGCTTCCTTTATGTTCTTGGGTTCTATCTGAGACACAAAAGCAACAGTTAGACAAAAATTATTTAGATTGTGTCTAGTAGTTACCCCTTTTGATATATCTCCTATGATGTTGTCCAAAGATAGTCCTCTTGGTTGTTGATAGCTTTTAGAATCAACAGCTTGGGGTGTTTATGTTCCGGAGGATAGTTATCATTTAGGTACATCTCTTCGAGAGCTTCCCTTAAATAATCCTCATCACCTGCAATGTGTTTATTTGACTCAAGAGGGTTTACCTTAAGGTCCACTATCTCATCAAAGACAACATGCATTGATTCTTCAACTATCAATGTTCTTCTATTAAACACTCTTTATGCTTTACTAGTCAAAGAGTATCCTAGAAAAATTGCTTCATCAGATTTTGCATCAAATTTTCCAAGATTATCTTTTCCATTATTAAAAACAAAGCATATGCATCCAAAGATTTTAAGATGTGATATATTTGGTTTTCTACCATTCAACAGTTCATATGGAGTTAATTTCAGAATTGGTCTAATAAGCATCCTGTTTAACACATAGCAAGCAGTAGTTATTGCATCAGCCCAAAAGTATTTTGGCACATTAGACTCATTCATAATTGTTCTAGCTAATTCTTCTAATCATCTATTTTTCCTTTCAACAACACCATTCTGTTGGGGAGTTCTAGGTGCAGAAAAATTATGTGCAATGCCATATTCTTCACAAAATTTTTCAAAAGATTCATTTTCAAATTCACCACCATGATCACTCCTCAAGGGTTTAATTTTCAAATCTTTCTCATTTGGAATACGTTTAGCAAAAGTTCTAAATACTTTGAAAGCTTCACTCTTCAAAGTTAAAAAGAAAGTCCAGGTAAATCTAAAGTAATCATCAACAATTACAAGAGCATAGTAATTTCCACCAAAACTTTTAATTCTAGACGGACCAAACAAGTCCATATGCAAAAGTTCTAAAGGTTTTGATGTTGAAATCATGCTTTTAGATGAAAATGAAGATTTGGTTTGTTTACCTTTTTGACATGCAGAACATAATTTGTCTTTCTCAAATTTCAGTTTAGGTAAACCAATCACAAGATCTTTAGAAATTAATTTATTCAAATGTTGCATGTGAATATGTGCAGCTCTTTTATGCCATAGCCAAGGATTTTCTTCTTTAGCAACTAAGCATGTTATACTATGACTAGATGCACTTTCAATATCAATCAAATATATGTTGTTGTGCCTAACACCTTGCAAAGAAATATCAACAGAATTTTTAAAGTAAACAGTACATTTATCACTCTCAAAGGTTACCTTGACACCTTTGTCGCATAATTGGCTTATGCTTAGAAGATTATGCTTGAGGCCTTCAACATATAGGACGTCTCTTATGGTCAAAGTGTTTCCTCCTCCAATGTCTCTGGTACCCATGATTCTACCTTTGTTATTGTCTCCATAAGTTACAAATCCTTGCTTTTTCTTCTCAAAAGAGATGAACCTTTTCTTGTCACCATTCATGTGTCTTGAGCAACCACTGTCAAGATACCACAATGACTTCTTTGACTTAGTTGGTTCCTACAAAAAAAAAATAGCAAGAATTTTAGGTCTCCAATCTCAATATGGGTCCTTGGGGTTAGTTTATGCAAGTATATATCATTTCACAACTTTAACCCATGCATATTTACCATTAGGAATACCAAAGTGTTTAATATTGCACTTGTTTGATGTGTGACCATGCTTCATACAAAAAAAACAACATACATCTCTTACTTTATTTTTAATAACAGTTCCTTTAACAACCCAAATTTTTCGAGTTCTTCTTACTTTGGATTTATAATTTTGATGCATGTTTCTATTTTTAACATTGCTTGTATTAAAGTTTGTTTTAGCATGTGAATTTGTCTTGGTTGCCTTTGCAAGTAAATTTTCAAGTAAGTCAATGTCAAACATATGACTCTTACAAGATAAGCATTCAACCGGTTCAATAGTGACATGTGCATCCAACAATTTTATTTCTAGAGTACTAACTTTATTTCTTAAAACAACTTCATCATCAAGCAATTTATCATACTTCAATTCCAATTCATTGTGCTCCTTTTTTAGCTTTTTATGAGCAACATCAAGTTTTTCAGATTCATTCATTAAATCGAAGAAAGCCTTTTGTAAATCTAATTCACTAGATTCAAAGCTGGAATCACTTACCTGGCTTCCAGTATCTTCTGAATCCGCCATTAAACAAATGTTGGCTTCTTCATCTGAATCACTTGAGCTTGTTGAACTGGAAGCATTGTCTTCCCAAGCTATATAAGCTTTCTTTTTCTTTTGAAATTTACTTTCCTTCTTTTCTTCATTTTTTTTGTTCTTTGGACACTCAGATTTCACGTGTCCTCTTTCTCCACAACCAAAGCATTTTACACTTGAAGAAGATTCTTGATTTTCTCTCCTTTCTTTACGAATTTTGTCCTTTCTTTTGCCTTCATAAACTTCGTAAACTTGTTTATCATGAGGCTCATGTTCTCCTCATCATCATCTTCAATTCTCTTAGAGCTCTTTCCTTTAGAGATCTTGGACTTGAAGGCTAATGTTTTTCTCTTGCCTTGATCCTCTTCAGCAGTTAGTCTCCTCAACTCAAGCTCATGCTCACATAGCTTTCCAAACATAATTGGCATTAACATCTGAGTGAGGTTCTGAGACTCCGAGATGGCAGTCACCTTTGGTTGCCAAGACCTGTCTAATGATTTTAAGATTTTCACATTTAATTCATCAGTATCAAAAGTTTTACCCAACCCTGTTAAGTGGTTCACAATCTGAGTGAAATGCTTTTGGACATCAGAAATTGTTTCTCCAGGTTGCATTATGAACATCTCATATTCTTGAATGAGAGTGTTCTTCCTTGCGCATTTCACGTCCTCTGTTCCTTCACGAGTGACCCTAAGAACTTCCCACATTTCATGTGTTGTTTTACACACTGAAATTCTATAAAATTCATCAAGCACAACATCTGATGAAATAATATTACGAGCTTTAATATCAAACTGAGCTTGTCTATTTTCTTCATTTGTCCACTCAAAAAATGGTTTTTCTACTTCAACACCTTCAACTCTGTTTTTAGGAATATAAGGACCATTTTGTACAGCTTCCCAAATGCCTCTGTCAACAGACCCCATATCAAAGCAAGCTCTGATACCAATTGTTGGTTGGTACCAGACAGAGTGTAACGCAGCGGAATAAAACTAAAAGTAGTAGAAAAACGTGTGCGGTCACTTTTGAAAATAAATTGGCCCATTTTCGAAAATTTGTTTTCTATAAGAAAATTTATCGAACAGTTAATATGCGTAAAATGAAATGAGTGTAGGGAATAGAAAAATTACACAAGTATTTTTATACTGGTTCGATTCAACTGAATCTACGTCCAGTCGTTAATCATTGTAAAGAGTTATTAACAGTTTCACTAAAAACAATTTCACAGAAATACAATAATTGAACAAAATATAAAATAACTTTCCTTCAACGAACGAACCGGAAGAAAAGCACTTAGCCAACTCGAAGAGAACCGCTCCGACAATCAACCAACGATTCGCGAGCTTCTCCTGTTCACGAGACCAGGCAGAGAACCTTGCTAACTCGAAGAGAGCTTGCTCCGGCAAACGACCAACGATTCACGAGCCTCTCCAATTCACGAGACCAAACAAGGGAACTTTGAACAAAGCTTCTGAGAACTTCCTCTGACAAACAGTATTCTACTTAGCTATCAATTCAAAAACGTTACCTCTGAAATTTACAGAAGCCAAATATAAAGCCAATTGCACTGAATGCCAAAGGTCAGGTCCCAACTGCCACGAATAGTCGATTATTGTAAGTGATAATCGATGATTCAAGTCCGTTACAGGTTTTTCAAAAAGTGATAATCGATTATCATGAAGTGATAATCGATTATTCCTGAATGACTTGTGATAATCGATTATTGCTTCATGATAATCGATTATTGCAGTTCAAAATGTAATTTTTACAACGTTTGAAAGGCTTTCCTACTACATTTAAGTTCTACAAATTGCTTTTAAATAAACTTAAACTCTTCTTCAACTAAATCTTCTTGCAGCATCATCAAAACAAAAGTTTTCAAGATTTACCAATTCTTCGTATTGGTGACAACCTCCCCCTTTTTGATGATGATCAAAAATTCAATTTTAAAAGCAATTTTGGCTTGCCTGCAAAACGTACAAGCTAACAGACAAACAAAATGGTTAGCAATACTTGTATCAAATTTCACTTTTCCCCTTATATTATTCTTCTCCCCCTTTTTTATCATAAGCAAAAAGATTATATGTAGAAAGAATAGGCCTTTTGAGTCCTTTGGGAGAATGATATTTGGTTTTGCCAATTATATTACTTGATAATGATCTGGTACACTTGTCAGGGCTTTAACAGTCTTCATTGAATTTTGAAATCCGATTAATGTTGTTAGATAGCCAATGTAACAGTGAAATGAAAACAAAGAAATATGCACCAGAATCGAGAAATAGTAGTATATTCAAATATTATTTCCTGATTGTGAGTTCAAATGGTATCACAATGTACAAAAACAAAAGCTGCAATACTAAAAGCTCTCAGCAATGAAGGAATACGTCTAGAGAGAGAGAAAGAATTCTAAATCATTACCTACCTTAATTGCTAACTAATTTTCCCTTTTTGTAACCATCCCTTTGATGACCTGCTCCAGATTGAAGATAGTGTCAGCGGATGTAGATGGATGCTAAATATAGAAGCGACAGCGGTGCAGATACATGAAGTGATGAAATGGTGATGGAGGTTGAGCCTTTGGTGAGATGATACTAGCTTTGACGATCTTCTAGAGGAAGAAAGCTAGATGGAGAGTGGAAAGGCATCAGAGAGTGACTTTGGCATAGGTTTCCCATGTTGGAAATTTTGCATCAGCAGAAGAGAAATATATCATATATCCAAAGTGTTTACAAGAGATGTGTAAGATGGATTTTATAGCCAATCCCAACGGCTATGTGTGATGCGGATGGATCCGTGAAAAGTGGATCATCATCCACGTGTTCTAGCGTGAGAAGCATGTGCTTGCTTCTAGGAAGGTGCATGCACAAATTTTTTACAACGTGCTGAAATGTAAATATGGCTATGGTGGGCTTAGTAAAAATAAGGGGGTGCGTCCAACAGTCTTCAATCTCTTGGACATTTCTACCATTCTCTTTGTACTGGTCATGCTTCAAGTGATGGGTCCATGATGGGCTTGGACCCAAGTCATCACCCTTCCCCACAAAAAATCCATCAACCTTGTATTCTCCTTCCTCTCCCTCACGTGTCTTTGTCTACCACTACCTTTTGCTAAAGGTGCCATGTGGCCATGTGACTCATCTTTAACCTCCATTTCCCCTTCCCGTTCTACCCCTGCAGTGGCCATTTTATTTCTTGTTGTTATAAAGATATACGATTTTTGCAATTAATTCATGCACTTGTTTGACGCGAGAAACATGAAAAAAAATCACTCCCGACTTCAATGGCAACCACCAACATAACATATGAAAAGTTGTTGGTGCATTTATTAATCCAAATGGCATGACAAACCATTCATAGTGGCCTCGACGGGCAGTTTTGAATTTTTCAACAGGATGGACTAAGATTTGGTGATAGGCTGATCTAAGATCCAACTTAGAGAAGAATTTAGCACCAAATAATTCATCTAGTAACTCCTCAATAATTGGGATAGGAAATCTGTCTTTGATTGTTACAACATTTAATGCCTTGTAGTCAGTACAAAATCTTCAAGTATTATCTTTCTTTTTTACCAGTATAATTGGAGAAGAGAAGTGGCTGGTATTGTTGGTAATAATGCCTTCATCTAACATCTGTTGCATCATATTTTCAATCTGTTGTTTCTGACTATGAGGATATTTGTATGGCCTTACTCTCACAACATTCACATCCGACAAGAGAGGAATGCAATGATTTTGAGATCTATTTGGGGGAAGGCCCTTTGGTTTGACAAATATCATTTTGTTAGTGTAAAGAAGAAATGCAATTTCTGGTTCAACATTCTCTAGGATAACTAATCCATCATCCTCGAGAGGTAGAGGTTGAGTTAATTGTAAAGTAAACAACTATGCAATAGCATCCGTTTTGCACAGTCTAGTCATCTAATGCAACTCTATTGGTTTTGGCAGAGTTGGTGGCTCACCTTGTAATGTAATGAGTTGTTTGTTGACATAAAACGTTAAGGATAATGAACGATAATCCACAATGTGTGGACCGATAGTAGCCAACCAAGCAACACCTAATATCAAATCAACACCAGAAATGGGTAATAAGTACACTAGAAGTGTAAGTGTATGGCCTTACACCTTAACCTGGACTTCTTTGATAATCACTTCGGTAGACATGGCATTTCCATTGCCTACCAAGACTTGTAGTGATGGCATATCCTCCACCGGCAACTTAAGGCAATAAGCGATTCTTGGTTGCAAGAAATTATCAAAACTCCCACTATCCAACAATATCAGAACCCCTTTCCTCCTTTTTTTTTTCTTCTCTTTTTTTTTTTTTTTATCTCCTTCCTCTATTAAAACCCTAAAAATATATCCATCCTATCAAATAAAAACAAAATGCCAAAGATAAAATCTAAAATTTTGTTTTGATCTTCTCTTGCCCGCTTTCTTCTGATGAGGTTGCTCTAGGTAAGATACGAACAAGATGCAGCGGAAGATGTTATCATTTGAACCAGAATCAGTGGAGGAGGTTGCTTGTGGTTTGACAGCAGCGGATAGCGATGGTTCAATGGAGGTTATTGGTGGATGAAGAGCTCACAGGTGGTGGAACACTAACTCAGACAACCTTCGCTCTGGAAGGAAGCTAGGTGATGAGAGGAAAAGCTCATTTAGAAGTGACTTTTGTGCAGAGTCTTGAGCTGGAAATGCATCAGCAGCATAAAACTCAGATTTCATTCAAAAGTGTCTTTTACAAGTGAGGTGGGTGAATTTATAGATGATTCAACCCCTTTGTGCACGAGATTTACAATGCTGATCATCAACCTAATTTTATGGATAATAGGACACGTGGAGAAGTGATGAATCATGTGTTGAATCCTTCTAGAATAATAAGGAAAATGTGTTGGAAAGAAAGTGCCGCAATTGCTGAGCGGTAGAGGGTTTGCGCCCAGCGCCACCCAGTTGGGATTTTTCCAACCTATTATCCTTCTCCATTGGCTAGTATGGATTGTGCTGATCCTTCTTGTTGAGCTTCTATCTCCCACTTGAAGTGTGCAAAGAATACTTGTGCTTTATTGGATAGTGGCCATGGACCCAAGTCATCATCTTCTCCTTTGCATTGCATGTAAAATCCCATCACTAGTAAAAAACTGGCTTTTTACAGTGCATATTATGCCACAATTCACCAGAAAGCGCAACATAATACTGCACGGTGGCAATTTTAAAAATAAATCGAACTTATATGCCGCGGTTCAGAGGGGAACTGCGGCCTATACCCCAGTCAACTTTCTGCCTTTGACGCCACGTCAGAAAAACAATAAACGCGGCTGATTCCCCTGTCAATTTGTTGCAGGGGCTGACTAGTGGGGAATTTCAGAAGGTTGCAGGGGGAATAGGCCGCGGTTGTTGGGAAGGCAGTTGGGGGATTCAGAACGTCAGGGAATAGGCCGCAGTTCTCAGAGCAATCGCGGCCTATTCCCTGATCTAAATAAATTTTAAATATGTAAGGGAATAAACCACAGTTGGGCGGTGAACTGGGGCATATAGTTTGAAAAAAATTTCAAAAATGCCATTTTCAATTATTTTTTTCAGGAGAATAGGCCGGGTTAAGTGGGGAACCGCGGCCTATACCCTTTTATTACCGCGGTTAAGTTTTGAACCGCGACATATTCCCCTTTTAGGTTAAAAAAATAAAAAATGCTACAACAATATCGTCTTCTTCGCGAAACAGTTTCAGAAACACTGCATTGCTTCCACCGTCGGCGACGCTGCTGCTTCCATCTCCCATCATTTTGCACCGTTTAAACTCAAATTTGTTCGGTTCATTTGCCATTTTCAACGTTGGGGGAAGAGTTTTGACCGATCAGAATCGTCAAACTTCCACTTGGAAATCGTTGAGTTCTGGCCTGTCATTCCTCTCTACCGTCCCAATCGTCTCTGTCGCGCCCATTCCTCCTCGCCGTGCCCATTCCAGGTATTGCCTTTGATGCCCTTTGTTGTTTTTGTTTTCTTCAACATGATTTTCGTTCATATTTGCATGATACCAATTACTATTGTTTTGGTAATCTAGACTTAGAAAATATGTAGACATAGAAAATTTAGACAGAAAATTTAGAGTTATTAGAATTATTAGTATTATTAGAATTATTAGAATAACAAGTTTGAATTGAGTAATCACTATGTGAAATTATTGTTTGAATGATATGTATGAAATTGCAAGTTTGATTTTCAGTGTACCTTTTCTTTTTATGTAATATTTAGGAATGGATCGAAATTGGATTAATTTACCACGTATTAGTGCTGAGTACGAGAGAGGGGTAAAGGAATTTATACAATTTGCACAACGTAATGAGGGTACAAGTGATGATGAAGTGAAGTTTACATGTCCTTGTGTGAACTGTTTGAATAGGAGAAAGTTGAACGCAACCCAAATTAGAGAACATCTTATATGTGATCGTTTCTTAAGATGTTATACAACATAAATATGGAACGACGAAGAAATGCATTTTCCCTCCATCTTTTTTTGACATCATGGTACATTTACTTGTTCATTTGGTTAGAAAAATCAAATTGTGCGGACCGGTATACTTAAGATGGATGTATCCTATTGAGCGTTATATGAAGATTTTGAAAGGGTACGTTAAAAATCCATATCGTTTTGAAGGTTCAATGATTGAAAGATATATTGCTGAATAAAGTATCGAGTTTTGTTCAGATTACATGACATCAACGAATCCAATAGGAGTTCCTCGCACATCATGGTTGAATAAATTTTCTACAAGTAAAAACATCTGAGGTGTGAATGTGGTGACAAAAGATCGCGAAGAATTGTTGCAAGCGCATCTTTATATATTGAACAACACAGATGAGGTGATCCCTTTTTTAGAAGCACACAAAGCCATTATTGTTAAGAATAAAAATCCAAGACAATTAGAGAAATGACAGTTGATGGAGCATAACAAAACATTTATCTCTTGGTTCAAATCTGAAATTGACAAAGAGCCACATTCTTCTCAAACTTTATTGTGGCTTGCAAATGGTTTAAAGTTTGATGTCGTATTTTGTATAGGTTATGAAGTCAATAATTGTACATTCTATACAAAGACTTTGGATGATAAAAGCACAATACAAAATAGTGGAGTCAGTTTAGAAGCTGAGTCGCTTCAATTTTCCACATAAAAAGATCAATCTCATGTACTTCGATCAATGAGATATTATGGTATAATAGAAGAGATTTGGGAGGTTAATTACACCAAGTTTTTTATTCCATTGTTCAAATGTAAGTGGTTTGACAATAAGAGTGGTGTGAAAATAGATGAATCAGGTATGACACTTGTTGATTTTCGAAAGGTGGGTTACCAAGACGAACCGTTTATCATGGTACATCAAGCATCTCAGGTTTTTTATGTCAAAGATCCTGTGTCTGACCATTGGTATGTCGCTCTTCAAGGCAAAAAACAAATTGAAGTTAACGAAGACAATCTAATTAATATTCATATTGCTGACAACCATTCATTTCAAACTACAACAAATTTGGATGACCAATCTCTAGTTGACGACGATGTACATGCAATTTGGTCAGATCATGATGAGGGAATATACATATGATGAATTCATATCTTTATGTATGAATTTCCAATTTCTGTATAAGTATTTTATTAATATCACATAAGTTTTTTATTAATATTTCCTATGATTACTATTACATGTTTTGTTAAATTATATGATATTACATAAGTTTTTTATTAATATTTCATGTTGTTATTTATTTTGATAGATATATGGCTGATTTTCCACATTCTTCAGGGGATGAGGCTCCCCCTTCCAGATCCACTAGAGGACCCACCAGGATGAAACAACTTTTGATCAGAAAGAATAGTGGTGAAAGAACACCGGTGAATGTTATCGTGATCACGGGTGTGGCAACTGGCCCCAATGCTGATGACTTCCGATCATACCTTGGAGTAGTGGCACGTGACAAGATTGGTATTCTTACTCCATATTTTGACCATGTGCCCGAGGTTGATCGGAACATTATATGGAACGATATATTGGTAAGTTAGTTAATATCACTTGAATTACAGTTTGTTTATATTGATAATTTTGTACTGATACAACTTTATTATGTTTATTTCAGCTGACATTTGACATTCCAAATGTCGCAACACTTAGAAATAAGTGTTTATCAACTGTTGCTGAAAACTTCCGAAATTTTAAAAGTAAGTTGACCTCAAGATATATTTTTGGAAGCCATAAAAATAAGTCTCCATGTACTACATATAAGTCCATTGATGAGGAGACGTTGCGGCTCTTTGTACAGAGTCGGACATCAGAGGAATGGAAGGTTAGTATAGTTGATATTATTCAATTCCTCATTAACAAATATATATCATATGAACTTATTAATTAAACATATGTGACAGGCAAAAAGAAGCAAAGCATAAGAAACAAGTGCTCAAAGTGGGTCAATTTTGTTTTTTAAAAGAAGACTTTTGGTCGCGGTTGTAACATGAATCGCAGTCATTTCCCCAACTTTTTACTGCGGTTTGAACCGCGGCGTAATGTTAAACGATTTTTTTTTTTAAAAAAAAGGGGTTTTGGCCACCGTTCATGGGGGGAACCGCGGTCATTTCCCCATCTTTTTACCGCGGTTGCAACCACGACCTAAAGTCCCAGACTTTTTACCGCGCCTGTATATGTCGCGGTTCTTAAACCGCGACGTATACCTAAAAACAATCGCGGTCGTTTCCCTGCGCTGCACTAGTGCACTAAGGACCATTGCATTGCATGCAAAATCCCACTATACACATCGTTTCTCTCTCCCTAAATTAAACTTTTTTGCCGTTCTTTATTTCAAAAAGTTGTGGGCCCTACCTTCTTTGTTTAAGAAAACAGCCCAAAAGTCAACCCTTACATGTGGAACAAGGCCAAGTGTAGATCCCCACTTCATCCAAGGCCATGTAGGCCCATGAGCGCAAGAGAGAGTTGGACTAATGCCCTATCCACTAGGCCAACTCTTCTAAACTAATTATATATGCAACCATCAATATATAACCTATATTTAATCTTGATTCTAGTTCTACCACCTAATACAAACAAATACACTTTACTAAATGCATCTGCCTCACAATGCTAAACATAAAATCATTTATAAATCATTTCTATTTCTAGAGTTAAAATAAATTATAAATTATTGCCTAATTTTTTTTTCAAATCTCACATTATTCCCCTCGATGTTTTTATATCATATTTTTCTTAAGGATTTTTTCAAACGATCTGCTAGATTTTGTTTTGACTTTACATAATCAATGGAAATAGTTCCACTCTTTAGTAGTCGCTTCACCAAATTATGTCTTAATTGTATATGTTTGTTTTTTCCATTCTAATTTTAGCTTTTAGCTATAGATATTGTTGATTTGCAATCAAGGTGTAGTAAAATATATTTATGAATTGCATTATTATTATTATTATTATTATTATTATTATTATTATTATTATTATCATTATTATTATTATTATTATTATTATTATTATTATTATAATAATATATGTTAGTATGTTGTAATAAGTGATATACAAATTAAATATATTTTTAAATAAATATGTTAGTTGTGAGTTTCTGTTATGTATATATAATTGTAGTTTTTATATTTTTTTATTATATAATTGTTATAAAAGTTAACATGTATGTGATGATAATTTAATTAGAAAGTTTTCGATAAGTTAATTAAAAAACGGGGTTAGTTAGGATTTTATAGAGACTTATCAAAACCAATTAAGATAAAAATAAGTTTATTTTCTGAAGATAATAGGCTTTTATAAAAATTTAGAAAAATAAACCTAATAGAGATAGATATACCTCCTATTTATATTATGTTAGAATAGAAGTGCTAGCCATTAGGAAAAAAAGACAAAAAAAATCCTATAATAGTCGTGAGAGAGGTTTGAAATGAGGGCATTATTTTTCGCAAGGGAGAAGCCTTGAAGTCAAGTTGTTAGGAGGGTTTAGAAGATTTAGAACTCTTTATTGGATTGGAGGTAGGGGGCCTTACATTCTTGTTTTTGTCATTTTTTTTTCTTGGTTTTTTCATTCTTGATTTTTATTCTTGATGTTTGTCATTCTTAATTTTTATTCTAATTTGTTGCATGTTATATATGATCTTGTGGTATTGTTAAATTAATGTTGTTGCAATCTTTTTATTGGTTGTTGTTATTGAAAAACTGGTTGGTAGATGTTGTTTGGACCTTTTATGTGTGTTGAATGATAGTGTGAATGATTTTGAATGGGTTACGAGAAGAAACAAATGTTTTTAGGTGTAAGTTGTGTATATGTGTGTCATTGTTTGAATGTATGCATATGAAGATATAACAGGTTGTTGTGGGGTCTTCTCGTCGTATCTAGTAAATCCAAAGATGACTCTTTCGGTTGTGGATGCGGGAAAAATGTTCTCTTCGATCGTGGATGTGGAAAGAGAATGGGTTCGAGTGTTGCATCCTCTTCGGCCATGGATGTGGGAAGAGGAGAAGATGGAAGGACGAGGTCTAGTGTTGAATGGTAGGATGACATGAACTAGTTGGTTCTGATGAATAAATTGTATGGTAGGGTACGGAGAATAGGTCACTAGTTTTTGATGATGATGTACACATATATACATATATATGTACACATATATATACATATCTATGTACAGATATATAGATATATATATATATATATGTACATATACATACATACATACATATATATATATATATATATATATATATATATATATATATATATATATATATATATATATATATATATACTAGTGCAAAAACGTTGTTTAACGTCACTCATAAGACGTCGGTGCGTGGGTAGATCGACATATATTAGCGAACAGTGGCATTACCGTAAATAAGTTGGTAATCTAGACGTCGCTTTAACGAGGAGGCGACGTCTATAATACTGTAGATGTCAGTTTCGACTTAAACCAACGTATAATGGCCTGAGGTAGGCGAGAAGACAGTCTACTGATGTCGATTTTAACGGGGGCCGACGTCTACTGGGCTGCAATTAATGCTCTTCACCTAATTCTCAGGCGCTTAGACGTCATGTAGTCAAAAACCAACGTTTAATGGCCCGAGGTAGGCAAGAAGACAGTCTATTGACGTCAATTCTAATGGGGGTCGACGTCTACTGGGCTGCAATTAATGCTCTTAGACATCATGTAGTCAAAAGATCGACGTCTATGGCCTGTACAGAAGGCAGGAAGACAAATATTTCTACAATTGAGACGTCGGTGTTTTTCGGGCGCAGCGTCTATGTGCCTGTAATTAATTATCTTCACCTGATTCCCAGGCGTCCCTTCACAACTATCGTCAACATCCCTGACAAGAAATGGAACGTCAACCGGTTCAGCTTCCTAGACGTCGGCTCTCCCTTAAACCAACGTCTAATGGGCATTCAAAAAGTCAATTTAAATGTTAACTTGGTTGTCGAACTAGTTAGAGAACCGACGTCTAGGTGACTATAGACGTCGATTTCGCAAGCAACCGACGCTCCATTTCATTTTAAATAAACCGCAGACTCTTCACGACATTCAATTTCTGATATCGTCTTCCTCTCTTCTCCTTTTTCTCTTGTTTCTCTCTTGCGGCATTGCATTATTGTTTTTGATATCTTTATCGTCTTCCTCCTCTTCTTTTTCTCTCTTCCAGCATTGCATCCCAGGTGTTTTTTTTTTATGCTTACCATTTAAACTTTGTTTAGTCTTTCATCGATTATCTTCTGGTTCAACTAATTAAAATTTGCTTTCTTTGTGTTGTGTTTTAGTGCAGTTTTGTTCCTTTCTTGGGGTAACGTAGTAACACATTCTCCATTTGCTAGCTGCCTCCCAGAAAAAGCGGCGTCTTGTGAATTTCTTTTGTCGTTTTAACCCAAAAACGACCTTGGGTCATTGCCTAGTTATCGTTGCACTGTGATTTTTTCCTCTTGCGGATGAAAGTGGAACTAAGCAACAACCTAGGTTTGGTTTTGCGTTGAAATGCCATAAGAAATTCAAAAGACGCAAGCTTTTTTTTGGGGGAAACTAGCAAAAGGAGATTGTGCTACTAGGCTATCCAAAGACAGGAACGAAACTGCACTAAAACACAACCACTGTATTAGACGTCGGTTAATGTATACACCGACGTCTATAGTACCTTTTAGACGTCAGTCAGTGTTATTTTTGAAGTCTTTAGTGCCTCTTCGACGTCGGTTATTGCTCAGACCGACGTCTATGTAATGTCTTTAGACGTCTAGTTAGTCCTACTCCGACGTTTAGTTACGTCAGACATGGCACTGACTGACGCCATTATAGACGTCGGTTATATTCATGTCCGACGTCCCATTGACTTCACCGAAAATGACGTCGGTTGTTTAGTAGACGTTAAAAGCCCAAAATAACCGGCGTTAACCAGCGTTTTTCCACTAGTGATATATATATATATATATATATATATATATATATATATATATATTTGTATTTTAATGGTTAAGAAATAGTGAAAATAACTAAAATGTTACTTTGCATAAATAAAAGACTTAATGTTGTTTTTAATATAATGAAATTTGGGGGTATACTTAATTTATTTCTTATCCTTTTTAAAAAATATACTTTAATTCCACAAATTTAAAAAGAAAAATACGTTTCTTGTAAGAACCTGAAAATATAGAAGTAAAGCATATAATTATATTAAAAGAAGATGGGGCAAAAAATGAATTAAAATAAAAGGGAGGGGCCACTTAATTAAAAAGAAACTCGTTCTTAGTCTTGCTGTTGGACTTTCTAAAGCAAAGGGGTCATTCTCTTAAGAACGTTCCTCTCTCTAAAACTCACACTCACCATTCTCTTTGCCTTCTCTCTATCCTCATCACTAATTCAACTGGTGCATGTTTGGTTAAGTAGTGCCCAAGCGACCGCGGTGCAAAGAGCTTTGCAACCATCCGAATAGTTTTGTGTTCTTCACCCGATAAGTAGTTCTACCCTCTTCCTCCGCTGTTTGGAACCTAGGGCAAGTTGCATGTGACTAGTGTTCCCTTCTTTCCATTTTTCCTCTGTTCATTCTGGCTCTAAGAGCTGTTTCCATCACCACTTTGGTGATTTGTAAAGCGTATGAGGAAGCGTTATTGCTAGTTGTACTTTGAAGTTTTCCAGGTAAGGGGAGCTAGTTCTATCTTCTAAATATGTTGTATGATGTTAGGACATGATAAGTTTTGAAATGGCTTTGTTGTTGTGCTTAGTTTTGTTGAGATTGTTGACAACACAAACTCTATATCAAACTGGCTTTTGATGATGAGAACACAATGCTTAATAATAGTACATAAGTTCCAGTATTACATGTTCAGCAGATATAACAAACTGGACTGAACAATGTTTTTGTTGAACATGTTTTGTTGAATTGCAATGTGTGCTCCCATGATTGATTGATTATGTGTTACATGTATGGAACATGCTTGTATTGAAATGTGTGATAAAATGATTTTGATTACTTCTACACATTTCCGAAGAAAAGATCACAAGCACCTTTATGAACTTATATTTGTTGTGACAAAGGTCTAGTTCAATTGAATACACTGATAATGGATTCGACTATGCTAAAATCTTTGTACAGATTTTGTGAACCTGTGCTTGATGAGATTTTGAGTTGAAAAGAATTTCAAAGTGTTTTTCATGAGTCAGTCAACAGTGTGATTGACACATTCGACTGTATTGCTATTCTGTTTGGAATTCTGTTAAGCCTACACGCTCCAACGACTATATTTTTCAAAAGTTAGTTAAGATTGACTGACCGGGTCAACTATCTTAAATGTATATTGATTTGGTTGACTGAGGAGCCTTTGTGTTGACTGTATGTTATAACTGTTTTAATACACTTGACTGTATTAGTAGGCTATTCGACTGAGAATAACAGAAAACTATAAATAGAACATAACACGAATTGTTCTGAACGACTTTGTGATCTAACATTTTCATTATCCTGTTTCAGAGTGAATTCTCAGTTTTAGAAGCTTCAAGAATTCTCCAAGAAGACGGTGGTGATCTTTCTTGAGAAAGATTCAAAAGGAAGAGTCTTTCACGCACACTGTTTGATCAACATCTACACAAAGAAGGTGCTTTTGGTTTGATCTTGATAGGCTTGGCATCCTGTGAAGACTGCCGCATTTGACTGAAGGCTTGACAACCTGTGAAGTCTACTGTTGATAAGCCTCTCCATTGCTATGATGAACTAGAAACCAAGAAGGAAGGGATTCCAGTAGGTGGCAGCGGAACTTGATGGAGTTTCAGTGGAATGTTGGTTGCGGCAGAGAAGGAATGAGATGATCCAAGCTTCAGGCAGCCTCCATTGTTGGAAGAAAGCTAAGAGGTGGGAGAGAGTTGATGGAAGAGATGACTTTGGCAAGCATTTTGCTATGCATAGACAAATTTCAGAATGCAGAAATTTCTCATATATTCCAAAGTGTTTTACAAGTGAGGCTTTCATGAATTTATAGATGCATTCATGAAGCTAAGCAAGGAAAAAGTGTGATCCGTAAATGATGGATCAAATGACACTATTCATCCATGTGGAAAAGTTGATGGCCTTCTAGAAGTACCAAGCCAAGACACTTTCCAGGTAAGGGAGGTGGATCACTTGGATTGCTTAAGTACCAAAAGTATCTTAAGCTACTCACTTAGTTGTTGTTACTTGCAAACTTACTTTTAAAATCACAAAAGAAGACTCAAAAGCAAATCAAAAACAAAAGAAAACAATAATTGAGACTCTAAAATTTGGACTCTAGGCGCGCTCCTAAGCCCCAAATGAAAAAAACAAAGAAAGCTTGAATGTAAAATGGAAAAGTAAAGGTGAGGTCTCCTAGGTGAGGCTTAGACTTTGGATCTAAGACACACTCACCGACTACCCAATTTTAAGTTGTGAGACTTCTTGAGTCTAGTTAAAAAATGAGGAAGAGCACTTGTGAACTCTACCACCTCACTTGCTTGAATTGGCCCTTTACAAGCAAAAACCAAAAACAAAGATTACATAATTTTCAGCAAGAAAAAGTAACAATGGAAGGGGTTTGGAAGTCCAACTTTGGCCTCTCTTCAAAGGAGACTTGTTGGCATTAGATGTAGCCACTCAAAACTCATAGTTGCAGACAAAAGTGAGGCTGAAATTATAGTATTTTGCACTCTGTCCAGTAGTTGTTGTTGCTGCAACAATGACTGGAAAAATTTCTGCACTGCCGTGAAGAATTCTGCAATGCCAAGCTAACCTTCAACCAACTTTAACCTCACCAATCTTCTTTCTAATATGCTACCAACAATAGAAAACTGCTTGATGCTTTTCTGCAGCCACAAAACACTCACAAAAGTCCACCAAGATCAATGTTAATTGCCACAGAAAACAAATTATTGCTGCTATTGAAATGACCAAACAGAAAATGCACCAAGGACTTATATCAAACACTTGGTGACAGATTTTCAATCAAGACAATCAAGCAATTAATTCGGTTTGCAATGAAAGTTGGCATTCAAAAGGAACTTAGAATGGCTCTAGAACAGATTCGCAAAGCAATAAAAGACACACATGCTGCAGTATAACAATTTTCACATAAATTCTCCAAATTTGGCAAAGTGTTTGATGGAATGTCTCAAAGAAAACCGCATATATATATTTCTATTGTTGCTGACTTTTATCTACTGGATTGCGGGAGTTTTAAGCTTCTTTTAGATGTTATTTTTCAATCACAATGGTTAGGAAAACAGAGATACTTTTCTCCCAGCTTTTGCCAATCCACTCAATAAAAAATGAACTCAACTTTAAAGCTTTTCAAAACTGTCTGCACATTGCAAATGGGACTGGAAAATTTAAAATTGATGCTTAACTGATATGAATCATAGTGTATGAGGATTTCCAACAAGTTTATATGATGATAATGACTAGGTGCAGGCAGCTAAACACTCACAAAACAAAGTACAACAGAAATTGGCTATGACACTTCCCAAAAGAGACCAAAATGATGTATCCAAGTAATGACTACAAGCCAATTCGAAAATTGACCATATGAACAGTAACCTCCCAGTTTTGATGCACTTTTAACAGATGTTTAGCTCATCAAATCAACATAAAACAGCTGTTTAAGGAAATTGGCTATGCTACTAGATGAATTCAAGCCAAATGAGGAAGTGACATGGTGATTTTGTGCATTTATGCAGATCTGACCATAAAATCAGTTTGTACACATTTCAAATGACCAAACAAAGTGGTTCTAAGGTTCTAAATGCACAAAAGACAGCAAATATGCAATTTCACCATTCAAGTTGCCAAATTATGCAGAAAATGTACAAAAATCTGCAGCAGTTCAAAGAAATCATGCTTAACTGGATTCAAACTGGTTTAGGCACAATGAATTCAAGGAACTTAACTCTAGATCTAGCTCTAGAAGATCAAGCTAGCAGAATTGATTCAACCTACTGGAAATGCAATGATAAAACACGGTGCAGAGTTCATTTTAAACCAGAAAACAGCAAAACTTCATAACAGCTTTTGCTGCAGCAACTCAAGTTCGATTTCATTGATTCAATGATGTAATTGGTTTGTATATACTTGGATCAAGTTGTAAATCATGAAATAAACTTGTAGCAAACATCACACATTACAGATCTGGCCAGATTAGAAAGTTTGAAATCATTTTCAGATTTGGAAAAAAAATCCTGACGCAGATCTATCACTACAAATAGCAGATCAGAAAATTGGCTTTCAATGCTAAGCTCATGTGATCAAAGCTACACAATGTCTTGTTGCTTTTAAGATTAATAAAGAGCTATCACAGCACTAGACTCACTGAACACAACACTCACTGAACAGAAGCAATGCTATGACAGAATTAAAACGGCAAAAACTTGCACATGACCGTAAACAAAACTTGAAAATGAAGATGAAAGCTGAATAGAATGAAAAACACACAATATGCACCGATTAAAATGTGGAAGAAACACTAAGGAACACGTGAATGATCACCAAAGACTCACTCACACAGATGCAGCAAAGAAAACTCAATGAAACAGTGAATTTAGGAGTAGAATAGCACAACACAGATGAAATCAATGGAACAGTGACTTATTTGGAATGTGGATCAGCAACAAGGCTCTGAATACCACTTGATAAGCCTCTCCATTGTTATGATGAACTAGAAACCGAGAAGGAAGGGATTCCAGCAGGTGGCAGCGGAACTTGATGGAGTTTTAGTGGAATGTTGGTTGCGGCAGAGAAGGAATGAGATGATCCTAGCTTCAGGCAGCCTCCATTGTTGGAAGAAAGCTAAGAGGTGGGAGAGAGTTGATGGAAGAGATGACTTTGGCAAGCATTTTGCTATGCATAGACAAATTTCAGAATGCAAAAATTTCTCATATATTCCAAAGTGTTTTACAAGTGAGGCTTTCATGAATTTATAGATGCATTCATGAAGCTAAGCAAGGAAAAAGTGTGATCCGTAAATGATGGATCAAATGACACGTATTCACCCATGTGGAAAAGGTGATGGCCATCTAGAAAGGCTTATTCAAGCACGTGAAAATGCTAAGGCTTATTCAAGCACGTGAAAATGCTAAGATCTGAATGTGAAGGAGAAGTTTCTAATGAAGCCCCATATCTTGATAAGAACACTTCCCCTTTTGTGGCAATGACCATCTTACCCTTCTCCATGCTTTGGCAATTTTGTAGTATCTCCTTGATCTCCAATTTCCCATCTAAAGATAGCAAAGAGTACTTGACCTTTTGGAGAATACTCTTCTTGAAGCTTTTTGGCCATTCCTCTTGTGATAGGTCCTATGTGTGTCATAGTGCTAGACCCTTGTGTATCAACTGTGATAGGTTTGGCAACCTGTGAAGCGTGCTATGATAGGCTTGGCATCCTGTGAAGAGTGCTGGTAACACATTGAGGATTGTTCGACGTGGGTTCAGATTGCAGAAAAAGGGATTCTTGCTACAATTATGGTTTTGTGGGTGCAGCTATATTTGGTTTTGGGTTAGAGAGGAGATTTATATTTTTGCGTGGTGCTTCTATAAATTCCTTGTTATAAAAACCGCAACCATTATAGTGCATTTGCTTCCAAGATTGGAAGGACACTGGATGTACGCATTGTTGGCCGAACCAGTATAAAAACCAGTGTTTGATTTTCTCTATCCCTACACTCTTTAGTTTCAGTCGACTTTAATTGTTTAGCAGTCAACTGCGTTTTTCCACTGCACTGAATTTTCATTACTTGCCTTTCAAGGAAAGATCAAAAGCTTTGAATTTTCATACCAAGATGGTGAAAAGATTTTGTTTTTGAACTAACACCAATTCACTCCCCCCTCCTCTTGGTGTATGACGAAGCCAACCTATTTCCTAACAAGTTTAGGTTTCAGTATTTGAAATGTGCATGTGCTTGAGTGTTAATTTATGAACCTGTTATGTTGTGGTTGTGAACTATTCTGGGTGAATTGATTTCTATAATGGTGTATATTGGTAATGGTTGTTGTGAGATTTTTGTTGTAACTCTTATTTGGGAAAAGGTCAAGTGTTAGGTACCGTTTTAGATCATTTTAAAGGAACTTGGGTAGTGATTTTTAGAAATTGGGTTCTTGGGTGTAGTGGTGCTACTTGGGTAGTCTAAATAGGTCAGTTGGGACTGGTTAGACACCTCAAATTGGTCTAAAGCATGTTGTAAGTGGTAAACTAGAATTGGGTCTTTAAGTAGTTGGTGTTGGCGATCTAGAGTAGAAAGTGAATTTTAATCACCTTTGTATTAGGGTAAGAGTGTTTAGAATCAATTACACAAGTGCAATTATGCATAAAGTACAGATTACGGGTAATTAAATTTAGTAAAGAGGCCTAGAAATTGTAAGGTGTGGGTGTAAGTGCATAAATCTGCAGAATTGCGTTCTGCAGATTATGCAGTCTCGCTATGCGGATGGTTTCGCATAACGAGACCCTGCAGGAGTGTGCTCTCTGTTTGGGTCATTCGCTATGCGAGTTGGTGCGCTATACGAATAACCAGAGAGTGTTGCTCTTTGCCTGTTGATTTGCATAGCGAATGATGTCGCTATGCGACTAGGAGGAATTGGGTTTTAGGGCTTTAATTCGCAATGCGAGTGAGACGTTGTGTGAGGGAGACCTGAGATTTGGATTTTTTAAGTTGTTAATTTATGCGAGAGAAGGGTGTGCGTACTCCTTGAAATGCATAATTGATGTTGTCTGATCAAAAGGGCGTCTGGTATGTTTATATATTGGTGTGATTCGAAGGAACATGATTGTGAATTATAATGATGTAGTTGAGTATGAACTGGACATCTCAGGGTGAGATAATTGGAAGTGCTTGTAGAGATTGTGTTGTTGTCTTGTATAACCGTATGGAGCTTTGAAATTGTATGTCTATCCCTATACTCGAAGCATTGTTCATGCTCAAATAGAGAAGAATAGTGTGAGTGGTGAGATTAGAGGGAGGTCCTCGTCTATAGTCTTAGAGTTTAGACATAGACTGGTATGAGGATTTACCTTGCATAGTGTTGGGGAGGACCAGCTGAACTATGCAAGTGCAAAGACGACCAATAGTTCAACAGTTATCCAAATCCGGATGAGTCGTGTTGAGTACTTGATGCATGGTTTGAATGGTATGATTTGATTGTTCTTTTTATATGTAACTAAACATGATGATATTGATTGATTGTGCTATATGTGTGCTGCTTGTTTATCTAACTCATCCTTGCTTTCTTATTGTGTGTTGCTTGTGTATGTTTTCTTTGCGATGATCTTCCACTGGGATGTGAGCAGACGTTGAAGAGGTGCCTCTAGAGCAAGTGCTGGAGGATGTTGATGCTGATATTTAGTTCTTACTTCGGATTTCTAGTCTCTTTATGTCTAAAGTCTTAAGTTTAGACCTTCTACTTAAGATTTAAATTTTGTTGTCGTTTTGGGATGACTGTAATCTTAACACCTTAACTGCATGACTACTTCCAACTGTTTTCCCATATTATAAGTGTGGACTTCTATATTATATTATGCATTCATATGATTGGGATGCCACATTTCTAAAAAAAAACTTTTATTATTTTTATAACACAAAAAATACGTTTGAAGGTTATATATATATATATATATATATATATATATATATATATATATAATTTTTAGAAACTAAAATAGTTTTTAATGATTAAAATGTATTATTTCAAATTAAAAAAAAATAATTACATAATCAAGTTGAATAAAGTGTCTACTTTAATTCCTTATTTTCAAACAAATTGAGACCATAAATATTAATAGATAAGTTAAAGCCTAAGAGTTACCATGCATATTTAAATCGGACCTTTATGAAAAAAATAAATGTTATAAGTTTATCAACATTCGTCGAGAGAGACTAGTGAATCAAATATCAATTGGCACTCTAACATGATGTCCTATGTTGTGGTAAATTTAGAGTGAATTGTTTATAAAGATCTATATATAGTCAAATCATCACTCGAAAATATCATATAATAATTTTAAAAAGTTATTATCCCATATTGACAAATTCTTCTCAAAAAAAATGGAAGAGTTGACAATAATTAGTAATTATAATAAGGTTAAAATCATTTAGGCGTATCTATTTTCGTAAGATATTCCCAATTTGGTCCCCTTCTTTTAAACCTTCCCAATTGAGTCCTTATAAGTGCTAATTTCAAACAAATTAGCCCCTGCCGTTAAAAATCGTTAACGGTGTTAAAATTGTGCAGAGGTGGGTAGATGACGTGGTTAAAATTCTCCTTTTGAGGTGTTAAAATTGTGCAGAGGTGTTAAAATTGTGCAGAGGTGTTCAAATTTTCCCATTCTCCTCTGCACAATTTTAACACTTCAAAGGAGAATTTTAACCACGTCATCTACTCACCTCTGCACAATTTTAACATCGTTAACGATTTTCAACGGCAGGGACTAATTTGTTTGAAATTAGCACTTATAAGGACTCAATTGGAAAGGTTTAAAAGAAGAAGACCAAATTGAGAATACCTTACATAAATAGGAACGCCTAAATGGTTTTAACCTTATAATAATTGTCTCGATCTATGACGATAATTGACAAGTTAGTTGACCTTATGTTTTCAACGAATTAATTGCTTCATTTAAATCTCAGGCTTATAAATTTTAATTATAAATTGAATACATTAAATACGAAAATTTGAATTGACATTTTTATATTTATCTCAGAAACTAGTTATTATCAAAATTTTATAGTGCGTGGTGTTGGTCATCCGTCATGATATTACAAGAAATAAATTAACCTTTTATTATAAAATGATTAGTATTAAAACACGTAGCTAAGTGGCATAAGTTTCTAATGAAGTGAAGTGTGACTTAAAAATTTATAATCTTTATTATTGATTTGATTTCATAATTTATATTTTTTTCTTACTCATCATAAAAACACATTTCCAATTACACACATGCATGTACGTATGTATTAGATGAATCAAATTATAAAGTCCGTTTAGTGTAAAAAATACAAATCTAAATTAGTTGCAACATATGTACTTCTATTTAAAATATATAAAACTAAGAACTTTTTACTATATGTTTATAGTTATATATTTTTAACAAAATTTGAAATAAAAATTTAAGATAAGTAATATATTTATAAGAATTGGAAAAGTAGATTAATATTCAAATCTAAAGGCAATATATATAAAAAAAATCATTGACTATATTGTAATAATAATCTCATTATTGTTAATATCATCCTTATTTGTTAATTTCGAAGAATAGCAACACGAAAAGAACAAGGAAGAGGAAGAAGAAAAGGGAAGTGAAGAGAATAGAACGTTGAGAGAGGTCTGAATGCTCGATTCGACAGCTGCATAAAGGCGAGCAAAGGCGTCGTCGTCATAGGCATTTTGCTCGTGTTGCTTAACGATGTCAAAAATTAGGGCTTGCAAAAGCGAAAGTGAAAAAACCTCGAGAGTTAGAGATATTGAGAAGGAAATATTATCATCAACGTATTATATATTATCATCGGTATCTATAACTTTGTTATAATATATTTTGAATTTATTTACAAGTTTGCCACCGTGTTATATATTATAACTGATATGTAACCAAAGCTGCCGAGGACGATCGAGCAAAAGCGGAAAACAAGCTAAAGGAATCTCAGAAGGAAGTGGCATCCCTGAAGTTGTCTGTCGACACTTTAAAGCTAGACCTTTAGAAAGCGACTTCCAAGCATGAAGAGCTGGTTAAAGATAAAAATGTCGCGCTTACCGAATGAGACAACTTATCAGCTAAGAAAGCCTCGCTGGAAGATCAAGTGTGCTAAGAGCGTGAGCTTGGATTTAACCAAGGGATCGCGCAGTGCCAATATTTTTTCAAAACTCCCTTAGAGCACCCTGACTTTGACATCATGAAGGTATACATGAATGGCGAGCTCGTAGATCTTTCCAATCAAATTGTATCCACCCCTGAAGAGGTTGCTTTGATCCCGACTACACCCAAAGAGACTCCTGCTGAAGCTTCGACCGATTTAACCTTCAACGCCTAGGCGTATAAGCATAGGATTGATATTATAACCATATTCTGACAGACAATTACTTTCGTTTGAATTCATTACCGCCAGACTGTAATATTTAGCATACTATATGTGATGCATGAACATTTATCTTTACTCTTATTTCATACTTGCTCAAATGTATTGACTTGTAATGCATGAACATTTATCTTTACTCTTCGAAGTCAATTTTCTGACTTCATGCGTTCTTACTTCCTACCACCCGATCAGGAGTCAATTTTCTGACATCTTAAGATTCTTCGAAGTCAATTTTCTAACTTCATTTATCCTCCTTCCTTGTTCCACCAATCAGGAGTCAATTTTCTGACTTCCTCTCCCCCTTGTTCCACGATCAGGAGTCAATTTTCAGACTTCCTGAGATTCTTCGAATTCAATTTTCTAACTTCCTTCTTCCTTCCTTGTGCCACCGATCAGGAGTCAATTTTCTGACATCCTGAGATTTCTCAAAGTCAATTATCTGACTTCCTTCTTCCTTCCTTGTTCCACCTATCAGGAGTCAATTTTCTGACATCCTGAGATTCTTTGAATCCCGAGATTTTTCGAAGTCAATTTTCTGACTTCATTTTCCGAGAACTAATTGCATATAATGAGAAAACGTCTATATGTTATTGATTAACAAAGCAAAATTTCAAACAATATTCAACTGAAATAAAATTTTAAATGACTAGCATTCCAAGTATTCGGTACTTGTTCGCCCATTAGTCGTTGATAACGGTCTAAAAACCGTTATTTTCATACTTAAATTTGATATTAAATCACACCCTTTATGGCTTAGAATGAGCTTTGAATCAAGCAAAACACTTAGTTGAGTCATAAGAGAGCCAAAAGTTGGTTTTAGAGATATTATGCTTGTTTTTACATTGTTTTGCAGTGTTTTAAGGTGAATTGAAGATGGAAGTGAAGTAAGGTGGACTTAGACTCATGAAAAAAAGAGAAAAATGATGAAAAGAAGGGTCAAGTGAGACGTTGAGCGCCAGAATGGTCCGCTGAGCGCTCAGAGCGATTAGAGGGAAACCGCTCGGCGACAAAACTGACCACTGAGCAGTCAAAGCGGCAAGAGGGAAATCGCTGAGAGGTTACATTTGGCGCCTGGGCAGTTGTCTGTTTTTATGGGCTTGGATTTTGATAGATTCTATTATCTTTTTGGCCTATATATAGCCCCAATGCGACTTGAAAACATATTCTTTGGAAGAGGAAGACGTCCAGAGCTACTTTACACTCCTTGGAGAAGATTTCTTGGATGCTTAGGCTTCTTTTTATCCAATCTAGGGTTTGCTTTTCCATTCTTTCATTATATTTCATCTAGTTTCACCATGACAATTGTGAACTAAACCCTTTGTTGTTGGAGAACAATGTAATCTTTTGAAACTCTCATTTATCCAAATTCTTATTTATTTCATATGCTTGTCATATACTTGGTTTATCAATTGTTGGGTTCTCATCTATGCTTAATGCTTTTATCGTTTAACTCATTCGGTAAAAATTGTGTTTCTTTATTGATACGAGGACGTACGGTAATGTCATGAACTTGTGGGGAATTCCTTGATTATGCTAATATTGCCTAGGACGATCAATTGTATTTTGCTTCCGTTTGTTATGCATTTTTAGTTACTAGGGGAGGCTAGGGATAGCTAGCCGGTAATTAATAGTAGGCTCTTTTCACCAAGGGATTGGGTTAAGGGTAGACTAAGAAAGTTTGCATGGCAATTGGATAAACAAGTGAATTAAATAAGTAGAGTAGATAGATGAGAGTGGATAAGATGAAATTATAAGCCCCAACAACTCCATTCATTCATAGTTTTTCCATGGCAATTGAATCATTTGCATCTGCATGTTTAATTCTGTTTTTTCATTTAAAAACCAAAACTTTATTCTTTTCTCAAGTCTTAAGCAATTGGGTTACATGAAAGATTAGGCCTTTGAGTCCTTTGGAAGAACGATATTGGGTTTACCAATTATATTACTTGATAACGATCTGGTACACTTGTCAGGGGTTTAATAAGCTTTTGGCGCCGTTGTCGAGGACTCGTGGTTTAACTTTTCGAGTAGTGTAAACTGATTAACTTTGACTTGATTGTAAATATTTTGTATATAGTTGTTTTTATTTTTTTATTTTTATATAAAAGTGCTACTAGGGTTTGTGTTTCTTGTGCATGCAGCAGGAGACTAGACGTACTAGAAGCAAGAAAAGTACACAACCTCTTCTTCAAGGTTTAAGCGAGACAAGGGGAAGAAGGAGAGTCAGACGTTCCTCTAGGGATTTGTTTCCTTCCCCTATTAGATTACTTTCACCTTCACCAATTCGAAGAGTAGAGGAGATGGCTGAACAACCTCCTCCAAGACGCACTCTTGCATACCAATCTAATGTTGTTGACCCTTTCCACTTCAATAGCATAGCCATGCCTACGGATCAAAATACCAACATGGTGATGAATCTAGCTCTTATACACCTGGTGCAAAGCAACAAGTTTCACGGCTTGTCAAATGAAAATCCATATGACCATTTGACAACGTTTGGTGAAATCTGCAACACAGTGAAGATGACAGGTGTTTCAGATGAAAGAGTAAAGCTTAGCTTGTTTCCATTCTCATTGGGAGGCAACGCTAAGATGTCGCTTAATTCTTTTCCTGAAGGGACATTTACAAATTGGGAGACTATGGCTACAAAGTTTGTCAATAAATATTTTCCGCAATCTAAAGTCACTCAAGGAAAACTGGAGATTTCATCATTTAAACAAGGCATGGAAGAAACTCTAGGTCAAGCATGGGAGAGATTCAAGGGCTTGCAAAGAAGAACACCAATCCATGGTTTTGACAAGACTACTTTAGTCCTTGCATACTTTGGAGGTTTGAACACTCAGTCTAAAATGATGTTGGATGCCTCAGCTGAAGGTGATATTAAACAAAAGACTGAAGATGAAGCCTATGACTTGATAGAGAGTATGGCACCTAATGAGCCAGAAACATTTAGTGAAAGGGGCACACCTACACAAAAGAGAGGAGTTGCAAATGATGCCATGGTAGCTTAGAACCATCTTCTGAATCAAAAGCTTGATAACTTGACAAAGATCCTTTCACAACTTCCTATGCGTAATGTCTCTCAAATACAGCAGCTGTGTGATTTCTGTGGTGGTGACCATATCAATGGTCAATGTGCTTCGCCTGAAGGGATGCAGTAAGAAGCCAATTACATCGGAATTAGTTCCAATGTATTTACCAAAGCAATTCCAAACAAGGTTGGAAGAATCATCTGAGTATTGGACAACAACAGAACAACCCATCAGGGAAAACAGGAGGCTTCAAGCCGCAACAACCTTCACCCTTGTGGCAGCAGGTTACTCATTTGACAGAGGTTGTCAAAGACCTAAATGAGAAATTTGACAAATTCCTAAAAGTTTATGAGTCTCAACATGCAAGTAACCAAGCCAGCTTCAATTCTCGGGAAATGCAACTTGCTCAATTGACAAAGAGAATTGAGGCCACATAAAAGAATCAACTTAGGGTTAATACTGATGTTAACCCTAAAGAAGAATGTCATGTTGTGGTAAATAGGGGGAAAAGAAAAGCTGAAAAGGAAGTTATTGAAATAAGTAGTGACGAAGAAGATGAAGAGATGAATGAGAGTGATGAGATCCAGATTGGTGAAGAGAAAGAAGAGGAGAAATTTGAAGGAATTGAGAAAAGAAGAGATGGTCACAATGGACAGATGAGAGAAATATTTAATCAGGTGAGTATTGTTCCTATTGATAAAAATCATCTTCAAATTCCTGTTTATTATAAGAAAATTAATTATTACCCTGGAGAGGTAATATACTTAGATACTAATGAAGAAGAACAAGAAGTGCTTGTGAAGCCAAGAAAGAAACATCATCCACCTAATTTGATAAATGATGTAGATGTAGATGTAGATGTAGGAAGAGCTATGATTGACTCTTCCCTGTGTGATAAATGATGTAGATGTAGGAAGAGCTATGATTGACTCCGGATCTAGCATTAATTTGATGCCATTGAGTTACTTGAAAAAAATTAAAGGGCTGGTATTAAAACCAGAAAACATTTCTTTGACAGTTGCAGATGGTTCGATTAAAAAGCCAACTGGTAGGGTGGAGGATGCAATTGTTCGGATTGGGCAATTGGAATTCTTGGCTGATTTTGTAATTGTGGATATGGAAAATGAGGGAGGAATTCCATTACTTTTGGGAAGACCTTTTATGGAAACCTCAAAATTGCTTTTTAGTGTCCATACCGAGAGAATCATATTAAGAGATCAAGAACAGGTATTGTGGTATGAAGGTTATGGAGATAAGAATGATATAACAAAGAAGAAAATTAGATACAAAATGACCAAGAGAGAAGTTGTATCCTCAGATGAAAGCACATCAGGTACTAATTCTAACAGTTGCAATATTTTGCAGGTACCTGAAGAAGAGGTGGACAAAGAAGGAACATTCCATTCAGAAGATACATCACTTTTACAAGGTTCACAAGCGAGATGCAAGGATAGAGAGTGGAGTGTCCAATGAGTCAATATTTTATTCATTTCACTTAGTTTATTGTGCTAGAATTAATTAGGGAATTGTGCTTAATTGTCCGATATTTTCCCGTTTTTCCTAATTATGCTTAATTTAACCGGAAATTCTAATTTTAATTAATTTGAATTTTCTGAGCTAATTATTTGCATTATTATTTTCAGGGAAAATTTTGGAAACACAATTTAGGACATTTGGAGGACACCAAATAAATTCAAGACTCTCCATTAAGACATTTTAAATTTTAGTTGTATTGTAATTTTATTGTTTAAACTTTTTTTTTAACAAAATTTTGCACAATGGGCCATTGTTGGCAAAAATATGAGAGCCCAAAATTGTAGAACACTTGGCACCCTAGGGTTTTATTTTTTTTAGGGTGGACCCCACCCCAATTTTAGGACACATGGTCCTAGGGATTGTTGCAGCCTAGACACTATTTTTTTTTAGCTGGAATTTTTTCTATATAGCAGCAGCCACCGAGAGAAGCTCATGGAGACGAGAAGCATGGATTATGGATGTAGTGCTGCAACGTTTTTTTTAGAGAGCTTGGCTGGAAACGTTACTTCCGAGAGAGGAACCCTCACTTGGGAGAGCTGGAAAATGTGATTCACATTGATTGGCATGGGATGAATATGAGAATCACATTTACTCTTCTTTGAGATTTAAAAAAAAAAAAACACTTGTGATTGAATCTTTTTATCTTTATTTCTTCTAATGTGTTGTGCAACAGCTCCCACCCCTCTGTTTGGTAAATTTTAACGCTTTAATTTTCATGAATTTGAGAGAAGCACATTATTTTTTTTCTTCTAGTTTTTTTTTCTGCAAGCACTATAACATTTCTTTTTAGTTTATCATGGAAAAGTGCAGCCGCCACCTAGATAGAAGTATTTGAGTTTCAATTGGAAAAAGCAAGTTGTGCCACGACTTGGATGTCAAGTAGGAAGTGCAACACGTTTCAAAACAACGGTGATGTTAAGCAATTTTTTTTAGGAGAAAGGATTTACATTTTGCTTCTAGAAGAGAAAAGGGGGCTCATTTTCATTTATGAAGCACGCACAACATTTTTATTTACTTGGAGCAGCGTTTATTCATTTGGCAAAAGGAGAAAATTGCAATGCATATTGATTTAATTTTACAAGCAGCACGGTGATTTATTTATATTTTTTAGGTTCACATGCATTGTTAAATTTGAAAGAGACGTATGGAATTTTCTTTCTTATAAATTTGAGAAGCATGACATTTTCGAACTTTGGAGGCAGCTTAGTCACTTGGGTTTTATTCTACTTTCATGTTTTTTTTTTCATTTAGAGCTTTTTCATGATGAATTGCAGTTTAATGTTTAGCTTACTCGATACATTTAGTTGGTTTCATTTGCATATTTCATTTTTAGTCAAGTGTTTCTTTATCTACTGAATGTTAAATTAGTTTACACGACTTGTTTTAGGATCGTTTAGTTTACTGTCTTAGTTAATTATGTTGTCTATTATGTTCGGTTGTGTTTAATTTCTATTTTAATTTAGTCATTTGCATTCACAAAATCTTTCACCAAACCCCCACTACATGTTTGATCTGATTCTCGAACCACATTTGGTCCTTGAGAGACGACCTAGGAGTCACTTCCTAGTACTATACTGCATTCTTTATGCACATCAAATTTGCATGGGCTGGGACACCCATCAGTGTCAATAGGATCAAGGAAGATGGCAAGATTTAAATTAGAAAATCATACACTAAATCCATAAGGAGAGTGGAGAAAAGGCAACTGATGAGTTGGGGAAATGAAGACCTCAACTGGGGTGGAGAAACATGAAGATATTTAAATTTATCCCACATGTTGTAGAACAATTTTTAGTTTTAGGGTTATTTGATATTGGACATGTAATTTATTGGATTTTGAACAATTTTTGGGTAGCATCTACTGAGGGATGCTAAATTTTTAATGTATCTACTGAAGGATACAGGAAGGCACACCCACTAAAGGGTGTTGGGAAGAAAGACACTTACTGATGGGTGCTAAACAGGTTTGGGTCAGGCTCGTGACGTTAAACAAGCGCTATTGGGAGGCAACCCAGGTTTTATTTTTCTTTTCTCTTTGTACTTTTGATTTTTAGATTAGGAATTTTATTTTGTGTGTCTATGGTTTGGCTTGTACACTTGTTTGGATAATGGCTTGATTTTATATATTGCATGATGAGTCATTCAAATGATGATTGGATGTGGTTGATGATTGAATGTGTGTGTGTTGATATCCAGGAATGGTTCACTAACTCGTGAATAGATGTATGATGGTTTATGATTGTGATTGTGATGCTAAGCAAGATTCATGTGTGAGAAAGCATGTTGTGTGAGGTATTGAACTCCAGAGTTTTCATTGACATATGTACTATTCACAGGGAATCATGAATGATATTGCCTTAGTCTTGATGATTGATTGAATTGCATGCATATGTTATATGATCAAGGCCGTGTTTGGAAGCCCTTTTCTTAGCCAAATTTTCACCCATGATGTTTAAATTTTTATACCCTTTTTGAACCTTGACCTTAAATAGGATAAAAACCCATGATTTGAAAATAGTTACCTTGAGTTGGGTTTAGACTAATTGTATGAGATGAAAAGGTTCAAGTTTGGGGTTGTATGGGAAAATTAAATGGTAAAGAAAAAGCATTGAGCTCAAGTGATGAAAAAGAAAAATGCATGAGAAAGAAAGAAAAGAAAAGAAGCATGAGTGAGCTCAATGTAAAAATAAAAGGGAAGAAGTTGGAAGTGAGTAAGATTGGTGAAGGAGAGAGTTGTGCTTTAACTTTGATGGATAATTTAACTCTCTTAAATCAAGGATTTTGTTATCTGGAAAAACCAGTTTTTCTTGTTAGCCCAGCCTCGTTACAAGCCTTGGAAAAGTCCTTGTGATAATATTTACATGTGAAGATTTTGATTGTTTGAGATGAATGGCAATATTGTTTTGTGTAACTTGTGAATAGTAAAGAGTGGAGTATCCTTTTAAAACACTTGAGTGATTGAGTGAAACACTTGCTTGGTAAGAATTGTGAAATCCATGTTTACATCTATGCTTAGTGGATTGGTCATTCATGAATGAAACATCTGTTGGAAATTATGTGCTTATGTGAACCAAATTGGATTGAAAGCATGCATGCATTTTGATAAGATTCTACTGAAAATCAGAATTGTATAATGACTTGTTGTAATGAAAAGGATTTTTGGGAAGTATTGAGTATTTGATGATTAAGTGGAAAGCCAAGTTTTGTTTTGTTTGCTTGAGGACAAGCAAAGTTCTAAGTTTGGGGTTGTGATAACGGTCTAAAAACCGTTTTTTTCATACTTAAATTTGATATTAAATCACACTTAGTTGGTTTTGAATGAGCTTTGAATCAAGCAAAACACTTAGTTGAGTCATAAGAGAGTCAAAAGTTGGTTTCAGAGATATTATGCTTGTTTCTACATTGTTTTGCAGGGTTTTAAGGTCAATTGAAGATGGAAGTGAAGTAAGGTGGACTTAGACTCATGAAAGAAAGAGAAAAATGATGAAAAGAAGAGTCAAGTGAGCTGTTGAGCGCCAGAATGGTCCGCTGAGCACTCAGAGCGATTAGAGGGAAACCGCTCAGCGGCAAAACTGACCGCTGAGCTGTCAAAGCGGCAAGAGGGAAACCGCTGAGAGGTTACATTTGGCGCCTGGGCGGTTGTCTGTTTTTATGGGCTTGGATTTTGATAGATTTTGTTATCTTTTTGTCCTATATATAGCCCCAGTGCGACTTGAAAACATATTCTTTGGCAGAGGAAGACGTCCAGAGCTACTTTACATTCCTTGGAGAAGATTTCTTGGATGCTTAGGCTCCTTTTTATCCAATCTAGGGTTTGCTTTTCCATTCTTTCATTATATTTCATCTAGTTTCACCATGACAATGGTGAACTAAACCCTTTGTCATTGGGGAACAATGTAATCTTTTGAAACTCTCATTTATACAAATTCTTATTTATTTCATATGCTTGTCATATACTTGGTTTATCAATTGTTGGGTTCTCATTGCTTAATGCTTTTATCGCTTAACTCATTCGGTAAAAGTTGTTTGTCTCTATTGATACGGGGACATACGGTAATGTCATGAACTGGGGGGAAATTCCTGGATTATGCTAATACCGCCTAGGGATAGGGGTAGGACGATCAATTGTATTTTGCTTTCGTTCGTTATGCATTATTAGTTACTAGGGGAGGCTAGGGATAGCAAGCCGATAATTAATAGTAGGCGCTTTTCACCAAGGGATTGGGTTAAGGGTAGACTAAGAAAGTTTGCATGGCAATGGATAAACAAGTGAATTAAATAAGAAGAGTAGATAGATGAGAGTGGATAAGATGAAATTGTAAACCCCAACAACTCCATTCATTCATAGTTTTTCCTTGCCAATTGAATCATTTGCATCTACATGTTTAATTCTGTTTTTGCATTTAAAAACCAAAACTTTATTCTTTTCTCAAGTCTTAAGCAATTGGGTTACATGAAAGATTAGGTCGTTGAGTCCATTGGGAGAACGATATTGGGTTTACCAATTATATTACTTGATAACGATCTGGTATACTTGCCAGGGGTTTTACAGTCGTTCCAATCTGTATGCCCCATTTGCCAAGTCCTCTCAGATTCTAAAGGGGCCTTCCCAATTTGCCGCTAGCTTCCCCTCGGTTGCCTTCTTTCGTGCATCAGCTGTCTTCCGCTAGACCAAATCCCTTTCGATAAACTGTCGGGGTTGCACTTTTGTATTATATCTTCTTGCAACCAATCTTTTCTGAGCTTCATTTCTTATCACGGCTGCATTCCTTCATTCTTTTAGCGCATCCAAATTAGTCCTCAACTGTTCCTCGTTCAAACTCATGTCATTTAACTGTCTTCGTACGATCGACTCGCCTGCTTCGACTAGGAGCATGGCATGAGTCCCATATGTCAGATTAAAGGGTGAATCTCCAGTGGAACCATGCAGGGAGCAACGGTATCCCCATAATATATGATCAATCTCATCTAACCATCCTCCTTTGGCTTCCCCCAGTCGTTTCTTTAACTCTTGTACAATAATTATGTTGGTAGCCTCGGCCTAACCGTTCGTCTGAGGATGTTCAACTGAGCTATGCTGTTAATTCCCAGCTCTTTGTAGACCGAACCTGCAAACCAGTTTCCACACGGGTCGCCGAAATCCTTGCCAGTGGATCAACTTCTACCCACTTGGTAAAATAATCAACTGCTACCAAGAGAAACTTTTTCTACGCCCTTCCGATCGGGAAAGGAGCCACAATATCCATTCCCCATTGGGCGAACGGCCAAGGTGCCATTATATTGTGTAACTCTATTGCCGGGGCATGAAAGACATTCCCATGCCTTTGGCAAGCTAAACATTTCTGCACAAAAGCCATACAGTCCTTCTCCAATGTGGGCCAGAAGAATCCAACTCTTAAAATCTGGTTCTTCAGTGCCCGACCTCCTGTGTGTCTTCCGCAAATGCCATTATGCAACTCCCGAACTACATAATCCGCTTCTTCTGTCGATAGACACTTCATGAGGCCCATAACAAATCCCCTTCGGTACAGATCTGGCTCGATCAAACAATATCTAGAAATCTCTTTAGCCTCATCAGCTCGCAGATTTTTCCTAATATCTTGCTCCCTGATCAGTTGAATGATCTCATTCTTCCAACATTCTTTCCCCTCTACCATAGTGACCCCAAAACATTCTATCGTAGGTTTTTGAAGGATCTGCCTAATCACGGAACTTAGCTGCCCCTTTCTTGTCGGCTACCTAATTTAGATAATCTGTCGGCTCGAGTGTTCTCCCCTCGGGGAACATGTCTTATCCGAACAGACTTAAAACGTCCCTCTACTTGCTTTACCTTTTGAAAGTATTGCAACAAATGATCATCCTTGACATGGTAGCTACCATTCACATGGCCCTCCACTACCTGAGAATTCGTTCGGCACTCTAAATAATCAACCCCTAAGTCTCCAGCCAACTTCAGTCCAGCTATTAGTGCCACATACTCAGCTTGGTTGTTGCTGATTTTAAATTTAAAAATAATAGACTGTTCTACAACCAACTCACCCGGTCCTTCCAAGAACACCCTCGCTCCTCCCCCGCTTTTACATGTCGACCCATCGACATACAACCTCCACCAAACTTCTTCTCTATCCATCTCCGGTAATTCTACTGCAAAATCCACCAAATGTTGGCCCTTGACCGATCCTCTTGCTTCGTAATGTAGCCCAAATTCTGATACTTCCACCGACCACCCTATCATTCTCCCTGCCAAGTCAGGTTTTCTTAAGATCTTCGCGATCGGGTAATCAGTTCGTACCACCACCTGATACCCCTGAAAGTATGGTCTCAGTCGTCGAGCTGCATATAACAACGATAATGCCACCTTCTCCACCCGCTAGTACCAAACCTCAGGATCCTTCAAACTTCTGCTAACAAAATAGATCAACCTGAACTGAGGCTTTTCTTTTATTAATGTTGCACTTATTGCTTCCTCTGTTACTGCCAAGAAAATTTGCAATTCATGCCCAGGTTCCGGTCATTCCATAACAGGCGGTTCGGTCAAAATTCTCTTAACTTCTTGAAAGGCTTCTTCACATTCTTTATTCCATCCGTGTGAACTTTTCTTCATTACCGCCAGGATGGTTTTATCCTTTTGGCCAACTTTGGTATAAATCTTGACATAGACGTAAGACGCTCGACTAATCTTTGCACTTCTTTCAAATTATGCGGACTTCGCATTTCTAAGATAGCTCTACACTTGTTGGGATTAACCTCTATGCCCCTAGCAGTCAACATAAACCCCAAGAACTTCCCCGCGTTGACCCCGAACGTACACTTGGTTGGGTTCAACCGCATTCCATACTTCCTAACCTGTCCAAATACTTCTTCTAAGTCCTTAATATGGGCTTCTACCGATCGGCTTCGCACGACCATGTCGTCCACGTACACTTCCATACATCTTCCAATCTGGTCACAAAATACTTTGTCCATAAGTCGTTGATAAGTGGCTCCAACATTTTTCAACCCGAACGACATTACAGTATAACATTACATTGATCGTTTGATGATGAAAGCAGTTTTCTCGCTATCCAGTTGATACATAGGGATCTGATTATATCCCGATTAGGCATCCAAAAAACTTAAAACTTCGTACCCTGAAACCTCATCCACTAATCCATCAATGCTAGGAATGGGGTATGTATCCTTGGGACATGCCTTGTTCAGATCAGTGAAATTTGTACACATTCTCCACTTGCCATTGGATTTTTTCACCATAACCACATTCGTCAACCAGGTTGTGTACTTCACCTCGCGAATAAACCCTGCCTCAAGCAGCTTTCGTACCTCTTCATCCATTGCTTGTCTCTTCTCTGACCCTAGCCTTCTCTTCCTCTAAGCTATCGGTCGTGCGTCTCGAAACAAAGATAATTTATGGGAAATTATTTTCGGGCGTATGTCGGGCATATATGATGGCACCCAAGCAAATAAATCTTTATTATTGGTCAACACTCGACCCACTTCCTTTGCTTGGTTTTCAGCCAAACCTCTTCCCATGAAGGTTACCTGATCCTCAGTCTTTCCCAAGACAAAAGATTGAGTTTCTCCCATCGACTCTATTTCATCTTCTGTGTCGACCCGTGGATCTAAGTCTGTTATAGCCACCACTGACCGATCTTCCGATTTCCCCATCAACCGTGGCTTAACCTTCAACCCCGCAGCATAACATTCTCTGGCCATCTTCTGGTCTGCCCGTAAGGTACATATTTTCCCCTCATCGGAGGGGTATTTCAAAACCAGATGAGGGGTGGAAACAATGGCACCAAAAGCGTTCAAGCACGGACGACCCAACAAGACATTGTGTGAAGTTTCTGCTTCTACCAATAGAAACCGCACCTGTAACTCTTTCGCTGTTTTCTTCAACCCCAAACTCACCTTTAAGTCTATATAACCTCTCGTGTCTACCCGCTTCTCCCGCAAACCCCACAATCTGCTTATGAAAAGGCCTAACGGCCCCTTCGGGTACGTCCATTTTTTGGAAAGTTTTCCAATACAAAATATTGGCAAAACTTCCCCAATCAATTAACACTTTCCTTACTTGATATCGGGCAATCATGGCCGTAATGACCATGGGGTCATCCTGGTCAGGGTCAGGAGAATGGAAATCCTCATCCGAAAATGTTATAACAGGCATAGATTTTTTAGAGACTTCTACCCGATTCACACTATACAAGTTTCTCAGATGTCTTTTTCATGCAGAAACCGTTGAACCTCCACTTGCAAACCCTCTAGAAATCGTATTTATCACCCCACGAGGCGTTCTATCTTGACTTATACTTCTGCTTCTATGACGATTTCCCCCTCTCGGTTTGTTTCGTTTAACTATGACATTTCTAGATGTTCTGGCTCCACTCTGAACTCCTTGCCGATCATGCCGCACGAACTTCTGCAGATGCCCTGCCTGTACCAAAGTTTCCAACTTATCCTTCAGCGTGTTACAATCTTCAGTAGTATGTCCCATATTCTGGTGATACAGGCAGTACTTACTCTCATCGGCTCCTAAAGGTGTTGGAACTCGAACTACCGTTAACAAGTCTGCTCTCGAGGCTTCCTTCATCACTCTAGCTCTAGAGGCATTAAGTGGTGTATGATGGACATACTAAAAGGCCGTAGCCTGATCCACCCCCCTCTAACCGCTCGTTCCTTCGTCTCTCCTGAACATCCTCTTGACACCACCTTCCCTCCTTATTCTGCTGACCGGTTCGACTTCCTGTCCTTTCTGATAAGCTCTTCCTTCTTCAATGCGAATAAAACTCGCCAATCTGTTTGTATATCACCCATGGTCTGAGGTTCTTCCGCATATAAATAGTCTACAAACGGCCCCGGCCTCAACGCAGTAGTTAAAGCGCTTACAATCAATCTCTGATCGGCATTTCTTACTTGTCGCGTTGTTCGGTTAAACCTGTCCATAAATGCCTTTGGGGATTCCTCTCTGCCCTGTCTCATCCTTACCAAAGTAGTGTACGTCACTCCGAGAGCTCGGCTTGACGCATACTGTTGGCTAAAGAGTTGTCTCAATGTAGCGAATCCATCTATTGATTACGGTAGCAGTGAGTGAAACCAATCTAAGGCTTCTCCCTTCAACGACAAGGAAAAAACCCTACACCATACGAGTTCGTCTGAGGAATAAACCGTCATTGCATCAACGAAAGAACGAAGGTGTTTAATTGGATCCGTTGAACCCCCACACCTTTCCATCAATGGTAACACCTTATTCTCCGGCATAATAGCTCTCATAAATTGTGCAGTAAAAGGGTGAAGTCCTTCGGTTTGGTCTGGTAACTCAACTACAGCTCGGTCATCCACGAGTAGATTCTGTGCCTCCAACGCATTTTCCCTTCCTTCTTGATCATTGTGTTCATCAAAATTTCTCTCTTCGTATCTTTCTCCATCCACATTCTGCATGTTTCCCTCTCCTCTCCCATGTCTCCCTCCTCGTCCATTTCCACCTCGGCCCCGTCCATTTCCTCCTCTTCCTCGCCCATTTTCCCGTCCTCCCCGCACGCTAGATCCCATTATTGTCCCCTCTTGCTCCATTTCCTTGGGTTTCAGGATTACCCTCTTCACTCCTAGATTTCACGGTTTCAACATTAACTGACTGAGCCGATGTTCCACCTCCTCCACTACCTCGTTCAGCCCTCATTGCCGCCATTTCTGCCCTCATATCTTGCATCTACCTTTGCATATCCTCCAACAGCTGCAACAGAAATTCTCCTGCCATTGCGATCGTATTTGTGTTGTGTCAGAAATCTCGGGCCCCACGGTGGGCACCAAAATGTTTCGGATGGAGGACTCAAGACTGAACACAATCCAAACTATCCTGGTAATATGCTTCCGAAGATCTTTCACGCCTACACCCGATCGGTTGTGACGTGCACGTTAGCACTCCGACGCTCAAGTCAACAAAGTCACAACGAAATTAGTGTAAATGCAATTAGATCAAAAGTGAAATACTTGGCTAATCATCCTTATATTTATAGGCATCAGACTCGATTAATGGGCATTAACTACCCGTAACCGCTGATCCATAAACCCGCAAGATTCGCCTACTAATTAAGAGTGCTGCCAACGTGCCCGAGAAATTCGCTTCCTTGACCCAGTAACTGTTTCACCGTACCTGCGCCTCTTATTCACTCGACTCGACCGACCGGCCTAACGGCCATGCCGATCAACTCCCAAGTCCTCCCGGCCGACTCCCATTATTCTTACCAACTTATCTTTTATTCATCTTCACCCGGCCGACTCCCCTTTGCACTACTACGCATCACTTAACCGACCACCCCCTTACACTACAATAATAATAAGGGTTAAATATGTTTTTAGTCCCTATACTTTGGGACGATTTTGGTTTTAGTCCATTTTCAAAATAAGGTACAATTTAGTCCTTCAACTTTAGAAAACTCTGGTTTTAGTCCTTTTTACCAATTTTTTTTTAACTTTATTTGTTGTTTCAAACGCGTTTCTAAGTTAACATTGAAGCAAAAATGTGTCAAACAGTGTAAACAATCCAAATGCTATAATGAAACGTGCTTGAAACAGCAAATAAAGTTAAAAAATTTAGTAAAAATGACTAAAACCAGAGTTTTCTAAAGTTAAAGGACTAAATTGTACCTTAGTTTAAAAATAGACTAAAACCAAAATTACCCCAAAGTATAGGGACTAAAAACATATTTAACCCTAATAACAACAACAATAATAATAATAATAATAATAATAATTAAAATGATTTTATCTTTGTTAAAATTTTATAAACTGTTATAAGATTACTGAAATTGATTTCATTTAATTGAGTTTAAGGAATATATGGGTGAAATTGGTCAGATTAAACAATTTATACTATTTAAATAAAGTGAATTCCAAATTATTGTTTAAAATAGGAGGAAATAGTAAAATAAATTCTAGTCTTAAATAGTTTTTTTATTCACGTTTTTTTTTCTAACAAGGTTGAAACTCAGTTATCAGAAAAGAAAAACATGTTACAGTTATGAGTATACTAGACTAATTATTAAGAAACATATATAATTATTAACATTGAATAACTTCTTAGCCGGCTTTAATTTTGACCGGCACTGCAGACACTATTGTGTTCTCATGTATAAAGTGATCTTTTCTTTATCACTTTTTTGAAAGAAAAATAAACTACACAGTTATTATCAGATAGTCGCACTTTCAAAGTCTTTGAATTCACATTAGTACTAATTATTATTTTAGTTAATCACATTGTCAATCTTTGACAATTTCAAGGCTCATTTCAAAAAGTGTATTTGGTGTAAGGTATTTAAATTAGTTATTTGAATGTAATAAATAAATAAAAAATGAATTCTTGAAAATATGTTCAAAAGTGAAATAGGTAAGGGACTTTGACAAACTTTTCTTTTAGCTTAATACAACATGCATAACTAAAATATTTTATATTTTTTAGGATTTTTCTATGTGAAACTTTCACAAATTTATACGATAATTTATAGGAAATTCAAATTTTTACAAAGTTTTGTATAAATTTATAGAAAACATTTCATAATATATGAGAAATTAATGATTTGATTTTAATTTATTAACAACTGCAGTCTCTTAAAATATCTCTCTTTTCTAATTTGGTCTGTTAGATTTCATAAATTATTTTTAGTACTTAAAATTTATTTTATCACTAATCATTACATAATAATTAAATGTAGAATAATTAATTATTGTATGGATTAAGTTAAATATTATTTTATAAAATAAAAACTATTGATATCAATTACTTTTTATATTAATAATAAAGACTATTTTAAATATAAATATTTTTTAGTTTATAAAATAATATTTAATTTAATTAATATAATAACTAATTATTTTTATTTTAAAATTTGATTTTTATTTAATGATTTTTTTATACTAGATTACTATCACATTAATTTATCAAATTATTTTCCTAGTTTTCATAACATCAAGAAGACAGTGAATGGCACAACAGCCAAAATTAACTCCGTTAGTAAAAAAAAAAAAATATTGATGAAAGAACTAACTGATTAATCAACAGAGACACTTTGAGGAATCCAAATAAAACATTTTGAACTTAAAAAGACCAACTCGAAACAAAAAATTCTAATGATGAACGAAATATCTATTTTAACCATTTGTAGGACAATAAAGTAGAAAAATCTATATAATATCCAAGGTTGTTTCTGAATAAGTTCTCTTCTCGTGTCTTAAATTATTATTTAATCGATTTGGTGATTAAGCTGTATTCACATTGATTATGTGTATTCGTTTAATGGATTGGATGGTCATATATATTATTATTAATGGTTAAAATTCTTGATGACTGATAGACTAAGAAATACTAATGTATGAAACATATTTATCCATTTTAATTATGCGTTGACTTAAGAAAATATTGTATTCTCAAAATATTTATGAGCATAATAAGAATGAATGGACTAAAAACTTTAATACCTTCGAAAAATTGACTTGCCTTTCAATGACAATTTATCATAAAAAATAGTGACCTTAAATGAAAATATGAAATATAACGATCAGACTTAATGATCATTCATTGACAATTATCAGGTATTAATGGGTTAGATTGTCTTACACTTTATAAATATACGGTATTAATAATTTATTATTGGGTTTTATTGCCTAAAATTATACTAGGTGTTGCTCCCTGCACCTCCCGTTTGCTCCCTCTACCTCCCCTTTCCTCTTTTACCCTTCTCTTTATTTTTCTATTCCTACTTTATCCTTTAGTAAAAGTTTATATTTAGGATTAAAATTTTATAATTTACAGTCACTTACCCTCACATAACCTATTTATTCTACGTTTATGCTTTCATTGTTACACTTTCTTTCTGGAAATTCTTTCTCGTATCTTTTTTTCATTGTTGTTGTGTAAAAGTATGGTGATTGAGACATTGCTTCAATCTTTCTCGTATTCTTTCTTGTATTTTTCTTTGTATGTTGGCGATGGTCCTCTGTGAGACTTTAACAAGTCGGTGTGAAAAAGGGACAAGGCGAAGTACGTAACTCTAAGGTGTGAAACCGCTTAAAAGAATATGGGCATCCGTCGACGAATATCAACCTCCGTTGAAGGCCAAACGGACGTCAACATCCGTTTAAGACCAAACGGATGACATCAAACTTGCAAACATCGAACTCAGGAATGACAGAGACTGGCAAAAGGAAGGAGAAAACCTTGCGCTTTAAGTATTGCACAACCAATTCCTCGTCGGTTGGGTGGAAATGGAAGCCCAGAGGCAATCTGAGCTCCCCATTCTTCACAAAATTCAGTTTCTCCATTCAACCACGCCCTAGTTTTTCTCTGTATATGTTTAGGAATATAGTAAGAATAGCTTTCTTTGTATGTCCGACTAGAGCAGATCAGGGAAGTTGGGTGAGTGACAATTGAAGCACTCGTGGGGGTTATTATAAGTCAATTAAAGCTTTGAGGAAAATAAGAAAGGGGCTGAAGAAGAAGGGGAAAGGAAAGAAGAAAAAGGAGGGAAAATGGGGTTATTATTATTGGATAAAGAAAGCAAAAGGGTACGGAGTAAGATGCACCATGGCTTCTTTTATAGAAATGGGTCTGACATGAAGGAAGGAGAAGAATTCACATTTTGCGTAAATCAGACTCAACCTTTCTTTTACTTTGACATTATTAAAATATAAAGTAAAAAAAGTAAAAAGGGTAAAAAAGTAAAAAAAAAAAGAAAGGTTAGTTTTGTAATAAGAAAAAAAAACAAAAACTTGGGGAGGTGGAGGGAGGAAATGGAGAGGTAGAAGGAGCAACACCCAATTATACTGCACTAAATCTATGGGCTTGCCTGCCACAGACCCTATAAATATACTATTGATGTTCAGGTACACTCATCTTTTTATTATCTTGTTCTATCCTAATTAAATATAGACCTTTTATGAAACATATTTGACTTGAGCGTGGGGGTGTCTTATGCAGGTCAACAACCCATTTGAGTTGATTGCGTTCTCGGAGAGGATTGAAGATTAAAAGAGAGCAAAGCAAGGAAGGACGACCGACCCTGGGATAAATTCAACCGAAACATTTTGGTGCCCAGCAAGGGGCCGAGCGGCATCCCATTGAAACCACGAGGAACCATGCGCGCCCTCGATCTCGACATCGCTACTTCGGCTCAATAACAGGTTTTGCAACAAGAGCAAAAAATTTTATAATAATGTCTAAATGCATGTCTTTTGGTTTGAGAACTTACAGAGGAAGGTTCAGTTTAACGTTCAACCTTGTCAGGTTCTAATACTCTTTATTATAATTTATAAATTATAATTTTTATTTTGTTTAAGTCATATTTTTGTGAGCAAAAATATCATCCACCGGAAAGTTCAGTCCTACGTTCAACCTTGTCAGGTTCCACATATTTATAAATTATGTCAGGTTCTAATACTTTTTATTATAATTTATAAATTATAGTATATTTGATTACCACATATTTTTGTGAGTAAAAATATTCTTCACAAGAAGAGATTCAGTCCTACGTTCAATCTTCACAGGTTCCACTTTTTATTATAATTTATAAATTATAATATATTTGTTTACCTCATGTTTTTGTGAGTAAAAATATTCTCCACAGGAAGATTCAGTCCTAAGTTCAACTTTGACAAGTTCCACTTTTTATTATAATTTATAAATTATAATATATTTGTTTACTTCATATATCTTTATAAGTAAAAATATTCTCCACAGGAAGAGTCAGTCCTACGTTGAACCTTGACAGGGTCCATTTTTCATTATAATTTATAAATTATAATATATTTGTTTACCTCAAATTTTTGTGACTAAAAATATCCTCCACAAGAAGGTTCAGTCTAACGTTCAACCTTGTCAGGTTCCATTAACTTTTTTTTTATAAATTATAAATTATAATTTTTATTTTTTTTAACTCATATTTTTGTGAGTAAAAATACCCTCCACACAGGAAGGTTTCAGTCTAATGTTCAACCTTGTGAGGTTCCATTAACTTTTCATTATAATTTATAAATTATAATATATTTGTTTACCTCATATTTTTATGAGTAAGAATATTCTTCATAGGAAGATCCTACGTTCAACTTTGACAAGTCCACTTTTTATTATAATTTATAAATTATAATATATTTGTTTACCTCATATTTTTATAAGTAAAAATATTCTCCACAGGAAGAGTCAGTCCTACGTTTAACCTTGACAGGATCCATTTTTCATTATAATTTATAAATTATAATATATTTGTTTACCTCATATTTTTGTGACTAAAAATATCCTCCACAGGAAGGTTTAGTCTAACGTTCAACCTTGTCAGGTTCCAATAACTTTTTTTTTATAATTTATAAATTATAATTTTTATTTTGTTGAACTCATATTTTTCTAAGTGAAAATGTCCTCCACACACGTTCAACCTTGTTATCTTCCAATAACTTTTCATTACAATTTATAAATTATAATATATTTGTTTAGCTCATATTTTTGTGAGTAAAAATATTCTGCAAAGAAGGTTCAATCATACGTTAAACCTTGACAGGTTCCACTTTTTCATTATAATTTATAAATTATAATATATTTGTTTACCTCATATTTTTTTGCATAAAAATATTCTCTATAGGAAGATTCAGTTCTACGTTCAACATTGACAAGTTCCACTTTTTCATTATAATTTATAAATTATAATATATTTGTTTACCTCATATTTTTGTGCGTAAAATATTCTCCATAGGAAGATTTATTCCTACGTTCAACCTTGACAGGTTCCATTTTCATTCTAATTTATAAGTTATAATATATTTGTTTACCTCATATTTTTGTGAGTAAAAATATTCTGCACAAGAAGGTTTCGTCTTACGTTCAACCTTGACAGGTTCCACTTTTTATTATAATTTATAAATTATAATTTTTATTTTGTTTAACTCATTTGTTTTAGTAAAAATATCCTCAAAAGGAAGGTTCAATCTAACATTTAACCTTATCAGGTTCCAATACTTTTATTATAATTTATAAATTATAATTTTTATTTTTTATTTTGTTTAACTCATCTTTTTGTAAGTAAAAATATCTTCAACATCAAAATTCAATCCAACGTTCAACCTTGTCAGGTTCCAATTTTTTTTTTTATAATTTATAAATTATAATTTTTATTTTGTTTAACTTATATTTTTTTGTGAATACAAATATCCTCCAATGTTCAACCTTATCAGGAGTTCTAATGTCATCTCATTATAAAATAAAATATTGAATATGTTTTTAACTTATATTTTAATGAGTAAAAATATTAGGAATGTTCAGACCAACGTTTAACTGAGGACTGAAGACCAAACAGACTCGCTTGTCTAGCCATCCGACTTCATATCCTAAATTGTTATAATATTAATTTGATTAGTTGCATTTTTCTGACCATTCGAATTTGAATTGCTATTTTCTCTTCAGTACAGATGACATGATCTTGAACACAAATCAGCCAACAACCTGATCCACTGCCCGATGAGGACAAAACTGAGTACCGCTCGGTAACCCAATCATGTGGTTACCACCAACGAAGAGCCTCCAGGGCTAACTACCGCTCGGTAACCCAACCATGTGGTTACCGCCAACGAAGAGCCTTCAGGGCTAACTACCGCTCGGTAACCCAACCATGTGGTTACCACCAATGAAGAGCCTCCAGGGCTAACTACCGCTCGGTAACCCAACCATGTGGTTACCGCTAGTGAAAGGCCTCCAGGGCTGACTACCGTTCGGTAACCCAAACACAAGGTTACCATAAGAGCAAAGAGCCTGGACGTGAGGTTACCTCAAGGGCTTCAAAAATCCCCACTCAACGCAGAAGGTTCAAAAAAGAACTCTTATTAGTTGGTTATTCAACAGGTTCAGCTTTGAAGGTTCCAATGTCTTTTTATTATAAAAATAAATTACAAAATATGGAATTGTTTACTTTGAATGCATATTTTTTGGAGTGAAAATATCTTGCACAGGAAACAGTTCCAAAGAGAACTCCTAGAGTTTGCCGCTCAGTACAGGGAGTAATGAAGACTTAAAGCGCATCGAAGATAGACTCACTAAATACAACGTGAACGACCTCTCTTAAAGCTCATAATAATCCCTGCGCGCCTCTTTCAAATAAAAGAGCTTGCTTGGGCTTGGGGGGCTTATGTACTATATGAAATATACCGATGAGAGTTAATGATCATTCATGGGCAATTATCAGGTATTTTAATGGGTCAGATTGCCTTACACTTTACAAATATACGGTGTTAATAATTGATTATTGGGTTTGATTGCCTAAAAATATACAACACTAATGGTTAATCTATGGGCTTGCCTGCCATAGGCCCTATAAATATACTATTGATGTTCAGGTACAATCTTCTTTTTATTATCTTATTTTATCCTAATTAAATATAGACCTTTTATGAAACATATCTGACTTGAGCGTCAGAGTGTCTTATGTATGTCAACAACTCATTGGAGTTGATTGCGTTCTCGGATAGGATTGAAGATCAAAAGAGCGCAGAGCAAGGAAGGACGATCAACCCTCAGACAAATTCAACCGAAACAGAAAGTGTGATATTTTTTGTTTTAAAAAATCAATATCGTTGTGTTGCTGTGTTTTTTATGATTTCTATAATGATATAATTGATTATGTCGAAGTAGTAAGAATGATTATTAATGATGTCGTGGTAAGAATGATGTGTATCTTAGATAAGATTCATGTGTATTTTAAAGAAAAAATAATAATTTTTCTTAACTCACACAATTAATCAATTAGTGTAGGATTTGGGGCGCACTTAACCAAATTTTGAAATAAAAAATAGAAACTAATTTATTAATCCATTAAGTAAGATATTAATCAATTAACTAAATATAGTCTATAACCATAATCTTCTCAATCCATTAATTCATAATATAATCAATTAATCCAGCAAACTTAAAAAAAATGTAACTAAGGCATATTAATAGATTAAATCACTTACATAATTGATTAAAAGAAACTGATTTTATTTTCAGGATTTTGAAAAAAACGTTTTTATATATTGATCAATATTGATAGTTACCTTATTTTTATTTAAATTTTACATATTCTATCATTTCAATGGACATTTTAATATTAAAAAATATTAGTGTGAGAGAGAGATTTGATCGTCTAAACTTTGTAGAAATCATTTTGGTTCAATAAGATTAGAGATTGAAGGGTTTTTCTCTTGACTATAGGATTTAAAAGAAACCTCCTCTATCAAGGAATATTTTTCTTGTATTTGTATTTTGTATTTCCATTTCTTTGTGTTATAACTCACTTGTATGGTGTAGTTTGCGATGATTGTATGTAGCATCACCTATTCTTGTATTTTTTTAAGGGTTTCTTCAATTATTTGTTTAGTTCTATAGTTTAGGATTATGTATAATTTTTGTAATTTGAAACTTTTGATCTTTAGTGAAATTCGTAGCTCAGGTTGTTAGAAAATAAGATATAGATTCATTAAAATCGAATTCGTATAAAAATTCTTGTATCTTATTCTTTTCTTGACCTACATTTCTTTCTTTAGGATTTATTTTGACTTTAATAATGAAACTCACATCAATCTTGTTAACTCATTCAAGAAAATTCATTTAAAATCTTTTGAAAAATTGATAAGATCAATTTTACTTAAAAATCAAATCAATCCCCGCTTGATTTGTATATTAGTTGTACTACTTTTTTAACACTTTGAGCTCCCTCAAGTATAAGTTCGAATATGGTAGACTAAAGTATCACTAGTGCAATCAGGGGAAAAGACAACTGTTATTTTCTCTCATAGGTAGTGGTTCCTAAACCGAGACATATACAGGCGAGGTAAAAAGTCTACCCCTTTTTGCCTCAGTTTAGAACCGAAGCATAAAAGGGTAGGATTTTGCCTCGGTTCAAAGGTAACCGAAACAGTAGGTTTTTTCTTTTTTTATTTTTATTTTTTTTTGAATGACTTTACACCTTGGTTCCTTATGAACGGAGGCAGTATGTTGGCCTCTACTGCCTCGGTTAGGACCTGAACCGAGGTAGTAGGGTGTGTTTTTATTTTTTGCTTTTTCGCCAGACTTTCTACCTCGGTTGTGACCTGAATCGATGCCACATGGGACTTTCTGCCTCGGTTATGGTCACAACCGAGGCGTAATCCCCTGTTTTTTTAAGAACAAGTATGTTTCTGCAATATTCCCAACTTCAAAAATAGACTTGCATATATTTTACAGCCAGAACAATCCAGAAGCATATATTTTCCATTAAAAATCTATTAAAACATAAATCCATTCAATGTAATCATAAATCAACTTCTTAGAAGCATGAATCAATTCAATGTAATCATAAATCAACTTAGAAGCATAATTCAATTCAATGTACAAAGTTAAACTAAAAATAATGTACAAAAGCATAAATCAACTTAGAAGCATAAACTTAGAACTTATTATATATTAATATCTACTACATACTATTATATAGTTGAATTATATATTTAGCCAGTGTTTTCCTCACGATTTTAAGTGACCTCTTTGGAACTGAAGTAGTCAAATTAAATCTCTGCATAAAACACAATGATTTCAATTAGTGTATATGAAATCTAAACTATTGAGAAAATAAAATTCAAACTAAAATATTATCCTTTCCCATCCACTAGTAATATGTGCATAAATAGTGGTAATCATCCAATACATGACGTAGTAACCACACTCATATGATCCATTTTGTCTATTACACTACAATATATCATCATAATTATAAAATGTTAAGTAGCATCATTGGAATGGTACAAAATGTAACAAAGTATGGGCTAAAATACCAAACCTTAAGGGTCATCCATTTAAGCTTTTTAGGTGTAGCAGTAGATCTCCCAAACAACATCATATGTACTGCAAGGGAACTATTAAAAAGAATTGTTTTAGCATTACATTTATATAACAAAGAAAGTTGAAACATTGAGGTTCTTACCAATCTACTACTTGTCTAAGAGGGCTGAGACGAGACTTGTGCAATGAACAAAACCAGACAGTAGTGTTCTCCGGTATGGAGATCACACGTAGCTGCCCTTGAAATTGGTAATAACTTAATTTTCATATACCAAAATTCATAAATGAAACTTTAAAGTTAACAAACTTCACTTACCCAGGTATATAAGGGAGAAAATATATCTCATTCCCCATTGCAAGCAGTCGGTGATGTATGATTGAATGTCATCAAATCTATTTCCTTCATGAGCCATATGAGGGTCAATGAACCCATATACATCAGTGAACCCCATCTTGTTACTGACACCAAACATATACCTGAAATCAAGAAATGATCTGATATAAGTAACTTGATAAATCAATTTTATATGAAAATGTTCTCATAAACTTACATCATCCACAACTGAACCAGTGTAATATTAATTTCTTCTCTCCCCGACGTAAGCTCCCTAACATCTTGCTAATGCAAGTACAATGGGATCTCAGCATGCCTTCCAAATATGGTAGAATCCCATTGTACAATCATCGGTGATCTCCAATGATGTTACAAAGCTCGTCTAAAGCACCAAGATGGTCATCCTCATATAAATGAGTCTTCTTCGGTGTAGGACTTCCCTCTTGACCTATATGTTGTTACATGAAAAAATGGTTATATATGTTTTAACATCAATAAGAATTACATATTAAAATTGAGAAGTATATAGTAGGAGTGTTTACCGGGGGGCAGATACAACACCAACCAAATGTCTAGGCCAGGCGGCAAAACACTTAAATGCTTGTGCCATAGTCAAAAACTCCTCTATAGGCACAGGAACAAGGGCATCTGGTATGACAACTTCATCCACCGTGACCTTGACCTCATCTTCTGTTAGCTCTATACCATGCAGTCATTCATACATGCATGTATCCGTTTATACTCCATACCTATTGGACAAAGAATTTTTTTTTTGCATCGTAATTACAAGTGGGTAATGCATTTCCATCTGGCAGCATTTCATTCAACAACGACAACAATTATGTAAAGCTCTTATAAGTCCATCCATTGCTCGCCTTTAAATTCATGAGCCTTAACACCATTGACAATTGTGTGAACTTAGTTGAACCAACATACAAATGAGTCTTTGCATAAGTGGACATTGTTTCATACACATGTGCTTGGGCAAAAGCTTTTGCGCCAACATCGCAAATGATGTCCTCTAAGTTGTCTTCTTCCGGTCGATCTTCCATATCCATGGTCGAATCATAAACATTTTCAGTTGGAGAGATAGTTGAAAGTCTATTAATTCGCCGTGCCATATCCATGTTGTATAACTTCGTACGAAACCATCACGGATAAGATGTTCCCTAATATTAGTTTCGTTCAACTTCCTTCCATTCAAACAGTTCACCCAGGGACATCTAAACTTGACTTCATCATCGCTTCTACTCGCATTACGTTGCACAAACTGTATAAATTCTTCTACCCATCTCTCGTACTCGACACTAATGCGTGGTGAATTAATCCAATGTCGATCCGTACACATATTTACTGAAATTGTTTACACAATTTCAATAATCTTGAATGATCACTGTGATCGTTTTGGTATTCAAGGTGTGATCCTATCCCATTCAAGAAGATTCACTTTTTTTAGTTTATTAAACATATAAATTTTAAACAACATATCTAACATTTCATGAAATTTTGCCAGCATTTAGCATTGGTCTTCAGGTTACACAAAATGAAAGGGATTATAAATCACAATCAAATATGCACCCGAAGAACAATACAAAACACAACTGCAAAATTTCTCAAAATTTAACACATGTATTAAAATTGATATATTTTAATAAACTATGAAAAGTTATTACTCTTCTTAAATTGTCCAACTGGATAATTCAAGATTCAATACTTGTAAATTATTATTACTATATCTTATTCATTTGTAAAAAGTACATTTGTTCAAAAAATCTGGAGATAGTAAATAATTTTTGTATTGAATCTCAAACGGGATACTAAGGCTAATTCACAGTAACAATATATTCAACAAAACAAATAATTACATATGCAACATACAATACATTCAAGCAAACAATATATTCAACCAAACAATATATTCAAGCAAACAAATAATTACATGTTCATATTAAAAGGAAAAATTTAAGAATAAGAACCTGGGAGCGTGAAAGTCGGTCAATAATGAAGAATGTCCCTCACCTCAAAAATATAATATCTAAAAAAAAACAAACAACACATTAATTAGTGTCATGATTCCTAACATCCTTAAAGTTTATTTAATCACCATATCAACCAATGTTACAAACAATTCAAAATATTATTCTCAAATTTGTATATCTTTAATTAAAAAATATAAAACAATTTATATTATCAACTAATTTAACACAAACAATGCAAAATTTTATTTACCTAATTTTATTATCCTTAATACATTTGGCTAAACCCTTTATCTCCCCTTCCATGGATTATCATCAACAAACACTACCATTGCTACAATAATCAATCTGAAAATGAACAAAAAATTAAATGGTGGTGCAAAGAGAACTTACCATGGGTAGGAGGAGAATTGTGGTTGCCACAACAGAGGCCCGACGATAAAGGCTGAGGTGCTGCGAGTGAGACGGAGATGGAGGTGCAGGCACAGCGACGAAGATGTTGGTGCGAGCAAGCAGCCGGCGCAACGCGATGAGGAAGGTTGTGTCAGAGTCGGTCTGCAACGGAAGGGTTAGCGTGGTATAACAAACCAAGAGGGGGGTGAATTGGTTCTTAACAAAAACATGTGCCTTTTAAAATTTCTTCTCAATTAAACTTACTTAACATATAATAATAACAAGTAAAGAGAGTAAGGTAGAGAACAATTTGCACAGATGATTTTATACTGGTTCGGATCTTACCAATCCTACGTCCAGTTGTTAATCTAAAACAAGATTAACTTTCACTATCACAAAACTATTACAAATAACAATCACAAAGAAAATATTTGCAACAGTTTAGAAAACACCTCTCTTGATGCCACAAGAGATGAAACCACACCTCCTTCGAATGCTTCACGAAGGATGAACACCTCCTTTGAATCTTCACAACGGATGATCCTCTTCCTGACACCTCCTCAGATACACCAAGGATGAACCGGCTATTTCCTCTATCACCGTAGCAGCACTTCACCAGCTCTACAGACACGAGTTTCACAAGCCGAGCAAGAGTACACAATTCTCACAAGTTTACAGAGAGTTTTGAGCACAAGGGAAGAGATTGGATCAATTGGATTGATCTTGGATGCCTTGTTGAAGGCAAATGAGAGTCTATTTATAGACTCAAGCCAAAGGCTCTTCCATTTTCGTTTTCAGCCATTCTGACCGTTGTTAATCGATTAACTTAAGTGGTAATCGATTAACCACTAAAGGACAAACCAACGGATAGTCCAACGGCTCGAAAAACGGCTAGTTTCTCCAATGGAAACTAGGTTAATCGATTAACTCCCCAAGTTAATCGATTAACGTTAATCGATTAACACCCCTGGTTAATCGATTAACTCACTGCAGCTTGTCTTCTTCAATTCGTCTCTGGATTAATCGATTAACAGCCTGGGTTAATCGATTAACTCAGTGTATTTTTGACTCTGAATGTATTTTTACACTTCTAACTTATAAAAAATCAAATACACTAAGTTTTCCTAAGTTCTAGACATCAAATACTAATTATTACAAAAGCTTTAAGCTATGATACAAGTCTTCAACAAGTTTCTTCATTTTTCTTGATTGGTCTTGACTTGATTTAGACATCATCAAAACTTCATCTTCATCATTTTGCTAACAATCTCCCCCTTTTTGATGATGATCAAAAATTCCTTTGATTTAAAGCTTTTGGTAATAATCTGTAATTACAAAACACAACTAGGAAGAAAATTTTGGTAGTGTAAAACTTAGAAATAAGCTTTAAAGATTTTTCTCCCCCTTTTTTATCATAATTAAAAAGTTGTGTTTAAAATTACTCCCCCTAAAGTTATTAGAATATATGCTCCCCCTAAATAAAAGCATGTATGCATAATGAAAAAGACATTTTATTGAATAAAAAGAACTCATACAAGATGAAAAATTATAAAAGGGAAATAACTATGAGGCCTAAGATTCATCTTCACTATCGGGGATATACATTTTTGCTAATTTGGAATCAATCTCATGAAGATGAGAAGTAATCTCGTCATAGCGACGATTATGGAAGGCCATCATTTCATCCATCCTAGTTTGTTGCATGGTGGCCATCATCTCAATTTGTCTAGAGATACTTTCTAGACTATATTGTGGAGGAGGTTGGGATGATCCAGCAACATTTGTTGGGTCTGGGATTTGAGCTTCTTGATCATCTTCATCTACATCTTCATTGACTGGGGCACCAACTTCTTCTGCAAAGACATAGTGATCGCCTTGAAGTATGATTCCCATTTGTCTGAGTGTAGATTCTCCAATTTTATTGGATGGGAGGACATGCACACATTCTTCACCCGTAACGTCTACTCCTCTATACTCTAGAATTTTGGAAATTAAGAGACGATAAGGGAGGGAGGCACGATCATATCTTATGGCCCTCACAATGGTGTCAGTTATGAGACTGGGCCAGTTGATCTTGTGATGCTGAGTAATTGCAGACATAATCATTAAATCTAACTCAGAGCATTGGGCAAGATTTGTACCTCTGGGACAAAGAATCCAAACAAGGAGATAATGAAGAAGACATTCCTCCATCTTGAGTGGGCCAACAAGCAGATGCTTCCTATTGGGCAAGTCTTGTGCCGGATTGCGAAGAAAGGATCGATAGGTGAGGATCCGATTAAAATGCGCAAAGTCATTTGGCACATGAAGAGCATCATCAAAGATGGGTAGTTGAGCAACATTTGTCCAAATGTTGTAGTCCAAAGCAATATCCACACCTTTGACTTTAGAGTAGGCAATACCATCTCTTGTTTTGAGATTGTAGTAGAAGACTCTTACCAAATCGGGATAATACCTCCCTTGGAGTTCCAAGAGATGTTGAATTCCTTGCTCCATAAGCATGTGTGAGATTTGGAAGCCACTGGCTTGCAGCCAATTGATGGTAGCAAATTTGTGCCTAAGGATACGTCGTTCCTTCCATCTTTGAAGGTAGGTGGGATGAAGATCTTCATCTGATATCCATCCATGAATGTTGGGACCGCGAACGGCTGGAGTGGATTCCGAACCATAGCTTCGTCGTCTACGGGTTCTCCTCACAGGTTCAGCCATTTGAGAGAGTGAAAATAGAGGTTTGGATGGCAAAAGAATGATTTGGAGAGGAAAAAGAATGATAGATTTGAAGACAATATGAGTTGGAATGATGGAATGGGGTTGAAGGAGGATGGAATGGGGTTAAATAGGCAGTAAAAACACCTCCAAACGGTCAAAAACGGGCAAAAGAGCCGTTTATAGCCGTTGCAAACGGCTAGTTTTTCAAAACTCTGAAAACTGGACTGAGTTAATCGATTAACTGGGTGGGTTAATCGATTAACGTTAATCGATTAACAGTAGGAGTTAATCGATTAACTGACGCTAATTTTCGAAAAATTTGATTTTTCATTTTAAATTTATTTCTAAGATGCCTAATTCTCTTCTAAGCTCATAAAATCTATCCTTGGGCAATGCTTTGGTGAATATATCAGCTAATTGATGTGTTGTATCAATATATTCCATCTCACAATCTCCTTTTTGGACATGGTCTCTAAGGAAGTGATGCCTAATCTCAATATGTTTGGTTCTAGAGTGCATTATGGGATTTTTGGTAAGATTTATTGCACTTGTATTATCACACTTAAGTGGTATATGATCTAAATAAATGTCATAATCTTCTAATTGTTGTTTCATCCATAAAATTTGTGCACAACAATTTCCAGCAGCAATGTATTCGGCCTCAGGGGTGGATAAGGCTACACAGGCTTGTTTCTTAGAATGCCAAGATACTAAGGAACTACCTAGAAGATGACATGTTCCACTAGTGCTTTTTCTGTCTATCTTACAACCTCCATAATCGGCATCTGAAAAACCTTGAAGTCTAGGTTCTGTTCCTGAGGGATACCATAAACCAAAAGATGCAGTTCCCTTAAGATATTTCAATATTCGTTTTACTGCAGTTAAGTGAGACTCTCTAGGACTAGATTGATACCTAGCACACACACAAACGCTTTGCATAATATCCGGTCTACTAGCAGTAAGATATAGCAAGGAACCTATCATACATCTATATTTAGTTTGATTTACCTCTATACCTGATTCATCTTTATCAAGATAGCAAGAGGTTCCCATTGGAGTAGATGCTTCCTTTGCTTTGTCCATTTCAAACTTCTTAATAATTTCTCTACAATATTTAGTTTGAGAAATGAACGTACCTTCTTTTAGTTGCTTAATTTGAAGACCTAGGAAGAATGTTAATTCTCCCATCATGGACATTTCAAATTCACCCTGCATAGTCTTAGCAAATTCCTCACAAAGAGATTTATTAGTTGATCCAAAAATAATATCATCAACATATACTTGAGTTATCAAAATATGTTTTCCGACTCTTTTAATAAACAAAGTTGAATCAACTTTTCCTCTATTGAAATTATTTTCTAAAAGAAAGTTGCTAAGTCTTTCATACCAATATCTAGGTGCTTGTTTTAAACCATAAAGTGCTTTCTTTAATTTATAGATGTGATTTGGAAATTGAAAATCTTCAAAACCCGATGGTTGTTCAACATACACATCTTCTTTTATAAAACCATTTAAAAATGCACTTTTAACATCCATTTGAAATAACTTAAACTTCATTATAGATGCATAAGCAAGAAGTAGGCGTATTGCCTCTAACCTGGCAACTGGAGCGTACATTTCATCATAGTCTATACCTTCTTCTTGACTGTATCCTTGAGCCACAAGCCTAGCTTTATTCTTGGTGATGTTTCCTTCTTCATCCAGTTTGTCATTTCATCGTAGTCTATACCTTCTTCTTGACTGTATCCATGAGCCACAAGCCTAGCGTTATTCTTGGTGATGTTTCCTTCTTCATCCAGTTTGTTTCTGAACACCCATTTTGTGCCAATTACTTGCTTCCCTAGGAATCAATTCCCAAACTTGATTTCTCTCAAACTAGTTGAGTTCTTCTTGCATTGCTATACACCATTGTTCCTCTTGAAGAGCTTCTTTGATATTCTTTGGTTCTATCTGCGACACATAAGCGACATTCATACAAAAATTTACTAGATTTCATCTAGTGTTTACCCCTTTTGATATGTCGCCAATGATGTTGTCCAAAGATAATCCTCTAGGTTGTTGCCATAGCTTGGTTAGATCTCCATCTCCTTGAGGATTTTCATCATTCTTTGGATCTTTAGTTGTCTCCTGCAAGTCTTCATTTTCACCTGCATCTGAATCTTCCGACTCAAGAGGTTTTACCTCAAGGTCCACAATTTCATCAAAGACAACATGCACAGATTCTTCTATTTCAAGAGTTTTCTTATTAAAAACTCTATATGCTTTACTAGTTAAAGAATATCCAAGAAAAATTCCTTCATCGGCTTTAGAATCAAATTTTCCTAGATTTTGTTTTCCATTATTTAAAACAAAACATTTGCATCCCAAAATTCTTAAATGGGAAATATTTGGTTTTCTACCTTTAAACAATTCATATGGAGTACATTTTAAAATAGGCCTAATAAGCATTCTATTCAGTACATAACATGCAGTACTCACAGCATCGGCCCAAAATTGTTTAGGAACTCTATATTCATTTAACATAGTTCTAGCAAGTTCCTCTAAGGATCTATTTTTCCTTTCTACAACATCATTTTGTTGAGGAGTTCTAGGTACAGAAAAATTATGAGAAATTCCATATTCTTCACAAAATTTTTCAAAAGACTCATTTTGAAATTCTCCTCCATGATCACTTCTAATAGATTTTATTTTCAAATCTTTTTCATTTTGAACTAATTTCGCAAACTTTTTAAATTCTTTGAAAGCTTCACTTTTAAGAGTAAGAAAGAAAGTCCAACTATATCTTGAATAATCATCAACAATGACTAAAGCATAATAATTACCTCCAAAACTTTTTATCCTAGAAGGACCAAATAAATCCATGTGCAATAGTTCTAAGGGTTTTAAACTAGAAATAATATTTTTCGAATGAAAAGATGATTTCACTTGTTTTCCCTTTTGACATGCATCACACAATTTATCTTTCACATATTTAAGTTTTGGTAGACCAATTACTAAGTCTTTAGAAATGAGTTTATTCAATTGTTGCATATGAATATGTGCAGCTCTTTTATGCCACAACCATGGATTTTCTTCTTTCACTACTAAGCAATAAATATTCCTATTTGATGCATTTTCTAAATCAATCAAATAAATATTATTGTGTCTAATTCCTTTCAAAGCAATTTCACACGAATCATTCTTATAAATGGTGCAAGAATTTTGTTCAAAGGTTACCTTGAGTCCTTTGTCGCATAGTTGGCTAATGCTAATCAAGTTGTGCCTTAATCCTTCCACATATAGCACATCTTTGATCATCAAGGTATCTTCATTTCCAATATCTCCTATTCCAAGAATTTTCCCTTTGTTGTTGTCACCATATGTGACAAAGCCTTGCTCCTTTTTCCGGAAGTTTGTAAATTTCTTTTTGTCTCCGGTCATGTGTTTTGAACATCCACTATCGAGACACCACATTAACTTCCTTGGCTTTGATAATTTCTGCAAAATAAAAAGAACAAGTTATTTAGGTACCCAACTACTTTGTATGGCTCCTTTGGGTTAGATTGAAAAAGTTCATTTTACAACCCAAACATATCTTCCACTAGGAACACCATAATGCTTAATTTTACATTTATTTGATGTATGACCATTTTTCATACAATAAAAACATGATACTACATTTGGGTTCCTATATGTTGTTCCTTTTTCTACCCATGTTCTACGGTTTCTATATTTAGTTTTAGGAACATGCATATTTTTACCAACCTTATTTTTATTTTTACTACATTCTCCGAAGGTTGTTTTACCTAGTAGTTTCTTATTATTTATACAAGATGCACATTCATTACTACTAGCAACAGATTTACCTTTTTCATAAAATAAAATTTTATTTTTCAAATCTTTATTTTCATTTGTAATATTTTCAAAATTTGCTTTCATATTTTTGTTTTCTTCAAGAATATTTTCAAAATTCAATTTTAGTTCTTTAAAATCTAGTTTCAATTTCTTATGAGCTCTATCTAATTTTTCAGTTTCTAAGATCAAGGCATTATAGGTTTCAAACATTTCACTCTCACTATAATGACTATCATTATCAGATTCGTCAGATGTACTTACTTGGTTGTCGTCGTCTGCCATCAGACAAATGTTGGCTTCTTCATCTGAGTCGCTTAGGTCGGAAATTGTTTCATTGTCATCGTCCCATGCGATGTATGCTTTCTTCTTCTTGAAGAATTTCTTCTCTTTCTTTTCTTCACCCTTCTTTTGATTTGGGCAGTCCACTTTTAGATGCCCTTTTTCTCCGCAACCATAGCATCTGAAGTTTGAGGAAGATCCTTCATTGTCTTTCTTTTTGGTTTTGAATCTCCCTTTTCCTCTTGACTTCATGAAGCGTTTGAAGTTTTTCATCAAGAGGACCATATTTTCATCATCCTCCGAATTTTCATCTTCAATTTTATTTTTGCTCCTTCCCGCTTCAGTTTTGAAGGCTAAAGTCTTTTTCTTTGTTTTTGCCTCTTCTTCATCTAGTCTTCCGAGGTCAAGTTCATGCTCTCTCAACTTTCCGAATAATGACACCATGGTCATTGTGTTGAGATTTTGTGACTCAGAAATTGCAGTCACTTTAGGTTGCCACGTCCTGTGTAAAGATTTCAAAATTTTAATGTTAAGCTCATCATTATCGAAAGATTTACCTAGTCCGATGAGATGATTAACGATGTTGGTGAAGCGTTTTTGAACATCTATATTTGTTTCTCCCTGCTTCATCCTGAACATTTCGTATTCTTGGATCAAGGTATTCTTCCTTGCTCTTTTTACGTCATTTGTACCTTCGTGGGTTACTCTAAGTACTTCCCACATCTCTTGTGCAGTCTTACAAATAGAGATCATGTAAAACTCATCAACAGTTAAGGCAGATGAAATAATATTTCTAGCTTTTACATCATTACCAAATTTTTTCTTATCTTCAGCAGTTCATTGGTCTCTGGGCTTTGGTTCCTGCAGATGGTTAGTTGGAACAAAAGGACCTAAAGCAACAACATCCCAAATATCTACATCAATAGATTCCATAAAGATTTGCATTCTAACCTTCCAGAATGCATAGTTTTCACCTGTGAATAGTGGAGGTCTATTAATTGAAGCACCCTCTGCAAAGGTTTGATGAGATCCCGCCATTTGAATAACTATCAAAGCAAGCTCTGATACCAATTGTCAGAGTCGGTCTGCAGCGGAAGGGTTAGCGTGGTATAACAAACCAAGAGGGGGGTGAATTGGTTCTTAACAAAAACGTGTGCCTTTTAAAATTTCTTCTCAATTAAACTTACTTAACATATAATAATAACAAGTAAAGAGAGTAAGGTAGAGAAGAATTTGTACAGATGATTTTATACTGGTTCGGATCTTACCAATCCTACGTCCAGTTGTTAATCTAAAACAAGATTAACTTTCACTATCACAAAACTATTACAAATAACAATCACAAAGAAAATATTTGCAACAGTTTAGAAAACACCTCTCTTGATGCCACAAGAGATGAAACCACACCTCCTTCGAATGCTTCACGAAGGATGAACACCTCCTTTGAATCTTCACAAAGGATGATCCTCTTCCTGACACCTCCTCAGATACACCAAGGATGAACCGGCTATTTCCTCTGTCACCGTAGCAGCACTTCACCAGCTCTACAGACACGAGTTTCACAAGCCGAGCAAGAGTACACAATTCTCACAAGTTTACAGAGAGTTTTGAGCACAAGGGAAGAGATTGGATCAATTGGATTGATCTTGGATGCCTTGTTGAAGGCAAATGAGAGTCTATTTATAGACTCAAGCCAAAGGCTCTTCCATTTTCGTTTTCAGCCATTCTGATCGTTGTTAATCGATTAACTTAAGTGGTAATCGATTAACCACTAAAGGACAAACCAACGAATAGTCCAACGGCTCGAAAAACGGCTAGTTTCTCCAACGGAAACTAGGTTAATCGATTAATTCCCCAAGTTAATCGATTAACATTAATCGATTAACACCCGTGGTTAATCGATTAACTCACTGCAGCTTGTCTTCTTCAATTCGGCTCTGGATTAATCGATTAACAGCCTGGGTTAATCGATTAACTCAGTGTATTTTTGACTCTGAATGTATTTTTATACTTCTAACTTATAAAAAATCAAATACACTAAGTTTTCCTAAGTTCTAGACATCAAATACTAATTATTACAAAAGCTTTAAGCTATGATACAAGTCTTCAACAAGTTTCTTCACTTTTCTTGATTGGTCTTGACTTGATTTGGACATCATCAAAACTTCATCTTCATCATTTTGCTAACAGGTTGAGGCGCGAGAGAAGGAGGTAGAGGCAGCAGTGCGGTGAGGAAGGTTGAGGTGCGAGAGAGGGAGGCATAGGCGCGGCACAACGAGGGAGAAGAACAAGAAATGTGTTCGTGGAGAGGAAAAACTATGTGAGGGTGTTCGTGGAGAGGAGGAGAGTTCGCGTGAAGAGGATGAAGAAGTTCGCGTTAAGAAAAAACGTTTGTGTTTCTAACATCAGAAAATCATATTACCTCGTTTTACCTACAGAACACACTATTGGCGCATCAGATGAAAAGTCTGACTTGGGGAAGAGAAAGGAGATTTTTGAAGGGTTATATGCCTCAGTTCCCTTTACAACCGAGGCAATAGCCCATTTTTGAAAATTTTGTTGGATGAAAAGTCTGACTTGCAGAAGAGAGAGAGGAGAATTCTGAAGGGTTGTATGACTCAATTGCCTTTATAACCGAGGCAATAACCCCCTTACGCTTCAGTTCCCTTTGAATCAAGGCCTATAAGTTCGACATAACTACGAAAATGCCACCTAGTTTTGATATGCTTCGGTTTTTCTGAAACCATGGTGCGTTAATATCCCTTTTTTTTACTACTGTATATTATGCATTTGTATTGAGAAAAAAGAGATTTCATAAAACTTGATGAACGATGGTGAAAAGGATTATGTATACAAAAGTTCTAGTTCTATGATTTTTATGATGGAGGAGAGCCACTTAGGTAAAAGTTTGTGTAATGGGAGAAATGTCTTCGAGCCCACATGATTCCTAAAAGACTAATCTCATCGAAAATATTATGTTGGTAAAGAATCAATATCCAAAGAAAATGATTACCACTATTGGTGCTTGGGACATGATCATGAGGTGTATTAACCTTGAGGCGTATGATACAATCCTATCTAGGAAAGAGTAAATTGCTTTTGCATTTGAATTCTCAATAAGCACAACAAAAATAAACCAAAAAAGTATGTGAAATAATACAGAGATGGGGGATGTCACAATCTAGCAGATTGATTAAGTCAAGTGAAGATTCATCACAAAGATGTTAATCTTTGAAAAGAATCAAAATTCTAATCCAAGAACTAAGAGAATCTTCTCTCTCGAAGAATGCAAATGCATATAATATGATTCAAAGTATCTAAATTTGTATTTGGTGTCTCTATATATAGGCACAAATGTTTAAGCCACCTAAGAAACCTTAAAAGAAAGCCCAAAGACATTAGGTTCAAAAATAATTTGAAAATTTAAAAATAGAAACGAATTGTTTCCAATTAAAAAAAATTACAAATACTTTTAATTGCCTGAATTATTGTATAATTGATTTCCAAACCATGATCTTCATGCTCTTTGAATTCCAATTTTCATGGAGCATCATGAGTCTCGAAGAGATTTATTTTTTCAAGTGTTTACTCATTGACCTTGTAATAGGTCTATTGAGATTGTTGATAAGGGGAGCACAGGGTTAGCTGAACCCACAATCTCAGTAATATCTGAGTTTTTGATGATGACAACACATAATTAATAACACATGTGTACTATGTGTTACATGCTCTATGTTTACATGTTATATGCTTATAATCAATGTGTTGATTTTGTTTGAGCGTATATGAGAACATTGTTGAGCCCCTAGCAAGTGTACCAGATCGTTATCAAGTAATATAAACGGTAAGTAACCATAGCAGCATCTATAAATCCATAGCAGCATCACTCTGTAAAACACTTTGGAATCATTTTGAGAAATATACTCTTTTTCTGTTGCATTCAATTCCAGCATGGGGAGTCTCTGCCAAAGTCCACTTCATTGCCTTTCCATTCTTCCATCTAGCTTTCTTCCACTAGAAGACCGTCGGAGCTAGACTGTTCCACCTTAGGCTCAACCTCCATCAATAACCTTCACAATTTCCGCCCAATCTTCCATCTTTGCTACAACTCTGAACTTCATCTCTACTGCTGAAGTGTGCGTCTCGGAGCTACTGCATCTGCAGATTCATCTTTTCATCTGGAGCAATGCATCAAGCAGCACATATGAACATGTAACAACTCATGTTGTTATTAATAATGTGTTGTCATCATCAAAAACCAGAAGCTATATAAGATTGTAAGGTTTAGCTAAATCAGTGCTTCCCTTATCAACAATCTCAACAGTGTCTTTGCACAAACTATTTCCAAAGTGTGCTGTGAGATTTTTCAAAGAGAAAGTTTTTCAAAACTATTATTAACACTGTTAAATAGTCGATTACATGTGTCCCGTATTTGACTAAGTCTGTTATTGTTTTGAAATTCTATTGATGTTGGTCATATTTTTAAATATGATGACCAAGCATTAAATGACATTCGACTGCATTAATTGCGAATTCAATTAGTTATTGTGATTGCTGCTAACTATTATAACAGAATTGTTATATTCAATTACATTAGTAGCATAGTCGATTAAAATGCGTCTGTGATGTGTTATTCTATAAATTGACGCGAATTTGAATTCTTTAAGAACTTTTGTGATTCTAACATTGTGCGATATCTTTTGCAGAAAATGTAATCTTACAGAAAGAGTGAAAGAGCTCCAAGAAACAAGAAGTGACCTTGGTGATTAAGTACTTGTGATTTCTTGAACAGCAAGATTGTTGCGTTTTTAAAATGCTGACTAATTATGCACATTTTGGTGTAACTACGAGATCAGAGTCTACAATCTTTTTAAGATTGGTTTGAGGTTCCCTATTGTGATTACAGGAAGAAGAGCGTACGACAATCTTGACTTTGAGAGTGTCTGATAACGGTTCAAAAATCGTTATTTTCATATGTTATTTTGGACTAAATTACACCATTTACTGCTTAGAATGAGCTTAGAATCAAGTAAAACTCAATAAATGAGTCAGTTGAGAGTCAAAAGCTATTTTTAGCGATATTATGCTTGTTTTGCAGCAAATCTGATGGAACCAAAGATTGGGGACGAAAATGAAGGTCCTAGACTCAAGGAAAAGGAAGAAAATTGAAGAAAAGAAGAGCCTAGGGACCGCCCGGCGGCAGACCCCTGACGCCGAGCGGTCCGACGGGAGGAGAAGACACCAGCAGAGGACGTCGGGCGGCAGACCCCTAATGTGGGCCGGTTTTGCAGCACAAGGGAAACCGCCGGGGGGTAGACTCCTACCGCCGGGCGGTGGCGCAATTTAGGGTAAACCGTCGGGCGGTAAAGTGTGACACCGGGTGATTGTCAGATGGGCTTGGGCTTGTTTTCTGTTGCGCTCCTCAATTATAAATAGCCCTGTTGCAATTTCCAATTCATTCTTTTGACAGAAGAGGGCGGCCAGACCTAATTTTCACTCTCTAGAGAGGATCTCTTGGATGCTTAGGCTCTTTTTCATCTTTTCTAGGTTTGTTTTCCATATCTTCCATTATTTTCATCTTGGTTCACATTGACAATGGTGAACTAAACCTTTTTGTTGTTGGGGGAACAATGTAATGTTTTGATACTCTCTTTTATTGAAACTCTTGTTAATTACATGATTATCATATGCATTTATTATCAATTGTTGGGTTCTCATCTGTGCTTAAAGCTTTTATCGTTTAACTCATTCGATAACTGTTATTTGTCTTTATTGATACGGGGACGTACAGTAATGTCATGAACTGGTGAGTAATTCCTTGGTTAAGTAATACCACCTACGGATAGGGGAGTAGGACGACCAATTGATTTTGCTTCTGTTTGTAATGCATTGCTAGTTACTAGGGGAGGCTAGGGATAGCAAGCCGGTAATTAGTAATAGGCCCTTTTCGCTGAGGGATCGGGTTAAAGGGAGGCCAAGAAAGTTTGCATAACAATTAGATAATAAAGCGATTTAAACAAGAGGAGTAAATAAGAGAGAGAGGATTATATGAATTTGTAAACCCCAACAACTTCATTCATTCATACACCTTTCTAGTCAATTGAATCAACACATTACATGTTTATTTTCTGTCTTTTCATTCACCACAACTATTAATTTTTCTCTGCAAGTCTTACGATTTTGATTCACGCGAACGATAAGGCCTTTCAAGTCTCATGGGAAGAACGATAATGGGTTATACCATTTATATTACTTGATACGATATGGTACACTTGTCATTCCGTTAACAAGTTTTTGGCACCGCTGCCGGGGACTCGAGGTTTAACGTTTTCAAGTAGTGTGAATTGACTGAATTTGACTTGTTTGTAATTATTTGTTTATATTTTTATTTTGTTTTGTTTTATTTTATTTTTCTGTAAAAGTGCTTTTAGGGGTATTTTTTCTTGTGTATGCAGGAAGGGATACACACTAAGAGCAGAAAAGATCAGCAACCTCTTCTCGAAGGGCTACCAAACAGGAGAAGGAGGAGAGTTAGTCAGTCTGCACGTGAGAACTTTCCTTCTCCTGAACCACTTTTGCAATCTTCTGCACAGGATATAGAGGAGATGGCGGATCAACCTCCTCCAAGACTCATACTGGGGGACTCAGCAAACACTGTGGGTCCCTTGAATTTCAACAGCATAGTCATTCCTGCGGAGAATGCAACAAATTTGGTGATGAGCCCTGCACTCATCCAGTTGGTCCAGAGCAACCAGTTTCACGGGTTGTCGAGTGAGAATCCCTACAAATATTTGACTATCTTTGGTGAAATTTGCAACATTGTTAAGATGGCCGGAGTCTCAGATGAAAGGGTCAGACTTAGCCTATTCCCGTTTTCTTTGGGAGGAAACGCCAAAGATTGGTTGCACTCATTTGCTGAAGGGACGTTAAGAAACTGAGATGCTTTGGCAAGACAGTTTGTCACCAGATTCTTTCTGCAAACCAAGATTCATCAAGGGAAGCTTGAAATCTCTTCGTTCAAGCAAGGAATGGAAGAAACTCTCAGACAGGCTTGGGACAAATTTAAAGGCTTGTTAAGGAAGACCCCAATTCATGGGTTTGATAAAACTTCTTACTTGCTAGCTTTCCTTGGAGGGATAAATACTCAGTCTAAGATGATGTTGGATGCCTCAGTTGGAGGCAGTATAAACATGAAGACTGAAGACGAAGCCTATGATTTGATTGAGGAGATGGCCCTGAATGAAGTTTCCCAAAGTGAGAGGGGCGCACAGAAAGGAGGACTCTTGCATCTTCCTGCTAATGATGCAATGGCTGCGCAAAATCATCTTCTTAACCAAAAATTGGACAAGCTAACAAAGGTCCTTTCTGAACTTCCAACAGGGTTAAGAAATATTTCTCAAACGCAACAACTTTGCGACTTATGCGGTGGGGACCACATTAATGGTCAATGTGCTTTCACTGAGGAAATGCAGCAGGACGTTAACTACATGGGAGCCCAGTTCCAGTACAAACAAGGTAATTTCAACCAAGACAATTCTAGCCAAGGTTGGAAGAACCACCCTAGTATTGGACAGAATCAGAATACTTCTTTTCGGTAAGTAGGAAGCTTCCGGTAGCAACAACCTTCACCTTTATGGCAGCAGGTGAGCAGCTTAACAAAGACTCTTAGAGAATTAAATGACCAATTTCATAAATTTTTGAAAGTCTATGAGTCTCAACAAGTGAGTGACCAAGCTAGTTTTAGAGCACTGGAGACACAAATTGGGAAGCTGTCAAAAAGAGTTGACACCGTAGAAAAGAACCAGTTTCGGGCTAACATTGAGGTTAACCCCAAGGATGAGTGCAAAGTTGTGATGACAAGGAGTAAAAGTAGGCCAATAGAAGAAATAATTGAAATTGGGAGCAATGAAGATGAAGAGGAGGAGATGAGTTGTAATAATAAATGTAATGAGTAGAGGAATTGTGAAGGAAAAAAAGAGAAAAAGGAAAGGAAACAGAAGAGTCACCATGAGTTATTCCGAGAAATTTTTAATCGGGTGACTATTATTCCTGGAGCGTTTCCACAAATGTCTGAAGATGATAAAACGGTCGAATATCGTCTTTGTGAGATAGTTGATCTTGATGAGGAGGAAGAAGATCAGGCACAGTTTGTTAAACTAAGGAAGAAAGATCATCCACAAAAATTGAAGGATCTAGGGAATTTGACTCTTCCTTGTGTGATCAATAATGTGGATATAGGGAGAGCCATGATTGATTCAGGATCAAGTATTAATTTGATGCCCTTCAATGATTTCAAGAAGATTAGAGGGTTAAAATTAAAACCAGCATACACTACCTTAACAATTGCAGATGGATCCACAAAAAAACCTGTAGATATGGTGGAAGACGCAATTGTTCGAATTGAACAGTTGGAATTCTTGGTTGATTTCATAGTAGTGGATATGGTAAATGATGGAAGAATTCCATTAATTTTGGGAAGACCGTTTATGAGGACATCTCAGATGATGATACGTGTCTATGACGGGAGAATAGTGTTAAGAGATCAAGACCAAGTGTTAGCCTATAGTGGATCTAAAGGAGAAAAGAAGAGAATAATAAAAAGATCCAGATATAAACGGGCTAGAAGAGAAGTAGGAAAAGAAGAAACCACCACAGGTAATGATCATCTTAATAGTTGTACTATTTTGCAGGCACGTGAGAAGGAAAAGATAGATAAAGGAGAGTCACCTCACTCAAAGGACAAACTATTTCCGCGGTTTATGGTTGTTAGATACAAAAACAGGAAATGGATTGTCAACAGAAATTTCAAAGAGGAAGGAATGGTAGAAATTGGAAGGCCATATTCCACTGCCATTCGAAAGGTAGACAGACGAAAGCTGAGACGGTGGGATGAGGAAGACTCCAAAGTGAAGAAGAAGAGTTGATTGTTGAAAATCACATTTTGTATTATAAGACAATTTTTATTTTTTTTATTTTCCTGTTGAACATGTAATTTTTAAAAATTTTGAACAATTTTTGGGTAGCATCTAGTGAGGGATGCTAATTTTTGGTATCCACTAAAGGATACCCAGAAGGCACACCTACTGATGGGTGTTGGAAGAATTGCACTTACTAACAAGTGCTAAACAGGTTTGGGTCAGGCTCGTGATGTTAACCAAGCGCTACTAGGAGGCAACCTAGATTCTCTCTTCTACTTTCGCATTTTAAATTTTTAGAATAGGTTGAATTTTACTTTCAGTGTGTATGCTTGGCTTGAATACTCTTTCTGAAGATGTTTGACTGAATAATGTGCATGATGAACTTATTTGATGATGATTTGATGTGAATGATTATTGAGTTGTGTTGCATGTTGATATCTTGTGAGACAGATGTGGGATGAATTATGATTGTGGTCATGATGCTAAGCAGGTGTATGAATGAATGTGTGTGAGAAAGCATGTTGTGTGAGGTATTGAGTCCCAGAGTTTTATTGTTGTATGTATTCTTCACAGTGAAGCATGGATATTATTGCCTTAATCTTGATGATTGATTGATTTTTATGTGAATGTCATATGATCAAGGCCATGTTTGAAAACCCTTTTCTAGCCAAATTTTTGCCCAAAATGCTTCAAAGATTATACCCTTTTTGAACCTTAGCCTTAAACAGGATGAGAACCTTTGATTTGAAATTTTTACCTTGAGTTAGGTTGAGCTTAAGTGTATGTTTTGACAAGGTTCAAGTTTGGGGTTGTGTGGGGGAAATTGAAAAGCAGTTGAAAAGCATTGAGCTCAATTATTGAAAAAGAAAAAAGCATGAGAAAAAGAAAAGAAAAGAAGAAAAGCATGAAGATGAGCTCAATGAAAAAGAAAATGGAAGAAGTTGGGAAATAAGTGAGATTGGTGAGGAAGAGAGTTGTGTTTAAATGTGGAATATTATGGTAGCTCTCTTGACTCAAGGATTTTGTCTTCTAGAAAAACCAATTTTTCTTGTTAGCCTAGCCTCATTACAAGCCTTGGAAAAGTCCTTCCGATGACATTTTCATGTGAAGATGTTGATTGTTTAAGATGAATGGCAAATTTATTTCAGGTGACTTGTGAATAATAAAGAGTGGAGTGCTACCCTAAACACTTGAGTGATTGAGTGAAACACTTGCTTGGTGAGAACTTCTAAAGTTCATGATTGCATTTTTGTTTAGTGGACTGGTCATTCATAATGTGTAACATCTGTTGAGGAAAGTGTGAGCTAAATTAAGTAGAGAACATGCATGCATCTTGATTTGATTTCACTGATTATCTGAAATTGAGTAGGTCTTGTCATGTACTTTAGGAGTGTTGAATCATTGGATGAAATGGTAGAAAGCCAAGCTCTGTTTTGTTTTATTGTTTTGTTTTGTTTTGCTTGAGGACAAGCAAAGTTCTAAGTTTGGGGTTGTGATAACGGTTGAAAAATCTTTATTTTCATATGTTATTTTGGACTAAATTACACCCTTTACTGCTTAGAATGAGCTTAAAATCAAGTAAAACTCAATAAAAGAGTCAATTGAGAGTCAAAAGTTGTTTTTAGCGATATTATGCTTGTTTTGCAGCAAATCTGATGGAAGTAAAGATTGGGGATGAAAATGAAGGTCCTAGACTCAAGGAAAAGGAAGAAAATTGAAGAAAAGAAGAGTCTAGGGACCGCCCGACGGAAGACCCCTGACGTCGGGCGGTCCGACGGGAGGAGAAGACACCAGCAGAGGACGCCGAGCGGCAGACCCCTGACGGCAGGCAGTTTTGCGACACAAGGGAAACCGCCGGGCGGTGGTGCGATTTAGGGTAAACCGCCGGGCGGCAAAGTGTGACGTCGGGCAGTTGTCAGATGGGCTTGGGCCTGTTTTCCTCAGTTATAAATAGCCCTGTTGCGATTTCCAATTCATTCTTTTGACAGAAGAGGGCGGCCAGACCTAATTTTCACTCTCTGGAGAGGATCTCTTGGATGCTTAGGCTCCTTTTCATCTTTTCTAGGGTTTGTTTTCCATATCTTCCATTATTTTCATCTTGGTTCACCATGACAATGGTGAGCTAAACCCTTTTGTTGTTGGGGGAACAATGTAATCTTTTGATACTCTCTTTTATTGAAACTCTTGTTTAATTATATGATTTTCATATACGTTTATTATCAATTGTTGGGTTCTCATATGTGCTTAAAGCTTTTATCGTTTAACTCATTCGAGAATTGTTATTTGTCTTTATTGATACGAGGACGTACAGTAATGTCATGAACTGGTGAGTAATTCCTTGGTTAAGCAATACCACCTAGGGATAGGGGAGTAGGACGAACAATTTTTTTTGTTTTTGTTTGTAATGAGTTGCTAGTTACTAGGGGAGGCTAGGGATAGCAAGCCGGTAATTAGTAATAGGCCCTTTTCGCCGAGAGATCGGGTTAAGGGGAGGCCAAGAAAGTTTGCATAACAATTAGATAATAAAGCGATTTAAACAAGAGGAGTAAATAAGAGAGAGAGGATTAAATGAATTTGTAAACCCCCAACAACTCCATTCATTCATACTCTTTTCTAGTCAATTGAATCAACACATTGCATGTTTATTTTCTGTCTTTGCATTCACCAGACCTATTAATTTTTCTCCGCAAGTCTTACGATTTTCATTCACACGAACAATAAGGCCTTTCGAGTCTCATGGGAAGAACGATAATGGGTTATACCATTTATATTACTTGATACGATATGGTACACTTGCTATTCAGTTAACAGTGTCTCAAAGGGTTTAGACAATAAGAGAAGGGATTCTTGCTACTGGCCTAGTTGTTGTATTGACTATATTTTGATTAGAGGGTTAGATAGGTGTTTTACATTTTTTACGTGAGGTCTTCTGTAGAAACCTTGTTGTAAAAACCTTGATCATTATAGTGCATTTGCTTCCCGTGGTTGGAAGGACACTATATGTAGGCAAGTTGGCCGAACTAGTATAAAAACGCAGTGTTTGAATCTTTTGATCCCTACTCTTTTATGTTTAATCGACTTCTTTCTTTATTCATTCGATTAAGTTTTCGCTGCATTAAAAAATCTTTACCTTGCATTTCAAGAAAGCTTTAAAAGCATCACCTTTTGTGAAAAATATTTTAAAACATTTTGTTTTTACAATTCACCAATTCATCACCCCTCTTTGTGTGAGAAATTGAGTCATTTTATTTTAACAAGGTCCTTTGAATTACAATGGTTCTTCCTCAAGGTTTACTTCTATAGGATCAAGGGATAATCCTCTATCAAGGTGTGACATTGAATAGAGATGAAAGATCACACAATCAACTTGACAACTATCAATGAAAAGTATCACACACAATTTAGATTAGGTGTTAAAACAACAAAACATAAAATGTGACAGTATTTCATCTGTAAGACGCAAACTTTACATAAACAACACGAGATGAAGATATGATAAGTTAAGAACACAAACAAACTTGTGATTTATATTTTAAAAGAAAAAAAAATACATTGTGATATTGTAAAAATGATTAAGGTAATTTGTATGCGACCAAAAGGTTTTCTTAGAAGGAGTGAGTATCATGCATAACATTTTCATAGTAGTAGATCCTTAACACCAAACATGTGAAAGGATTAATGTGTGTGAAGGCATTATGCTTTAATCGCGTCGTGACCTCATTTGATTCCACACCATGTAAGTGGATGACTTACATACACAACATAAGACAAAGATCTATTGATGGATGTTGACTATGTTAAGATTATTGATAAGGGAAGTATTGGTTTAGCTAAACCTTAATCTCACAGTGCTATGGTTTGTTATGATGACAACACATTATCAATAACACATGTATTGTTATGTATTACATGTTCAATTCTTTATTGTGAATGATATCTTAAAGAACATGTTTGTGTTGATTCTCATATATGTATGCATATTCACTGATTTTATACTTGATACATCTTTTGTGATTGCATTACATATGTTTAAGAAAAAGAAAACCATATGCACTTTGTTGAACTTATATTGTGTGGCAAAATTGCAAGTTTTAAGTCAACTTCATTATGAAGTAAGTCGATTAAAACTCGTGACTTTGCACAGATTTTCAAAAGTAGTGCTGTGAGTAATTTTACATTGAAAAGATTTTCAAAATTGAGTTGAAGTGTCTAAGTCGAATGCATGCGTAGTGAACTCGACTTAGTTAGTTATTTGTTTTGAAATTCTTTTAATGGTTTTGATCTATAACGACTATATTTGAATTATCTGTTAAGCATTAAATGAAAGTCAACTGAATTAAATGCGAAATCAATTTGGTTGTTATGACTGCTGCTAATTTGTTTTAACTATTATAATTGTCTGATGACAGTCGACTACGTTAGTAGCAAAGTCGACTACAGGAGCGTCTGGTTTATAGAAAATTATAAATAGTCGTGATTCTGTTGATCACAGAGACTTTGGACATTCTAACATTTTCATTTGATATTTCAGATTGTGATCTCTGTGTAAAAGCTCTAAGAACTCATCAAGAAGACGAATGAGATCTTTCTTAGAAGAGTTTCTTAAGGAGGAAGTGTATTGCACATATTGTTTGATCAAGATCTGCACAGTTGGTATTCATCATACTAATCAAGTTTTCTATCAATCTTTGGAAAGACTGTTGTTGTCCTGTTGGGATTACAGGAGGTGAACTCGTGGAGTTCTGTACACTTTGAGGATTGTTCAAAGTGGGTTGAAGATTGCAGAAGAGGGGATATCTTGTTGTATATCTTTGTGTTGGCTGCCTATACTTTTAGTTAGAGGATTAAACAGATTGTCTATACTTTTGACGTGGAGGTCTCTATAGAAATCTTGTCGTAAAAACCTTGACTAATATAGTGCATTAGCTTCCTAGTTGTGGAAGGACACTGGATGTAGGCATTGAGGGTGAACCAGTATAAAAACTGTGTTTACTTTCTCTTTCCCCCACTCTTTTACTTTAAGTCGACTTTACAATTCATACAGTCAACTTTATATTTCCGCTGCACTTAAACTTCTTATTCCTTCCGATTCAATAAACTTTGAAAGTTTTGTACTTTGTGAAAAATATTTTTAAAAGACTCTGATTTTCAAATCTCACCAATTCACCCCCTCTTAGTGTTGAAACTGAGCCATCTTATTTCCAATAAACTGCCAGTAATTACTACCAATAAATAATTATTGACAATTTTTTTGTCACTAGTAATTTACAAATTTTCTTGTTTGTGATTAAAATTTATCGACGATATTTTATCAACAAATTTTTTTTTCATGTGTAAGTTGCCAATAATTTTTATTTATAGTCAGATTTAGTGATTATCCACAAATTTTGTCCATCATTATTAGTTTTTTTTTTCATAATGGTGTAAATACTGCACCTTCTTTTTAGATAACATGTGAATTGTTATTCACCTACAATCTTGTCTAATTCTAGTTGGGGGAAGCATTAGAAGAGTAACTTTGATAATATTGAAATTGTTGGATGATTCAAAAGAGAAAGAAGAAGAACTGAAAGAATATGTATAAGAGGAGCTTGAAGAAAAGGATCCAAATATATTTATTAAGATCTTCAATGATGATGCCAGATTCTTGAGGGTTTCAGAAAGGAAAATCTTATAGAAACTCTTAACATTGAGACACTCTTATAGAAACTTATAGAAACTCTTAACATTGAGACACTCTTAGGAATGAAGTATATAAATATTTATGAAGAGTCTGGTTCTTTTTCTTCTTTATATTTGATTCAAGTAGATTTATTATATATTATTCATAAATTTTAAAAGTTTGATTTTGCTATCATCATTTCTTCTTTCATATAGTAATTCATAATTTTTATTATTAACAAATATTTGTTAATAAATTTTGTTGATAAAATTTTTAAGTAGCGATTTTTTTTTTAAATTTGTTGGTAATTAAATCTTTGAAAATTAGTTAATAATTGTATTTTTTTTTATAGAAACTCTTAACATTGAGACACTCTTAGGAATGAAGTATATAAATATTTATGAAGAGTCTGGTTCTTTTTCTTCTTTATATTTGATTCAAGTAGATTTATTATATATTATTCATAAATTTTAAAAGTTTGATTTTGCTATCATCATGTTCTTCTTTCATATAGTAATTCATAATTTTTATATTAACAAATATTTGTTAATAAATTTTGTTGATAAAATTTTTAAGTACGATTTTTTTTTTTAAATTTGTTGGTAATTAAATCTTTGAAAATTAGTTAATAATTGTATTTTTTAAAAAAAATTCGTCGTTGATAAATCCATTAATAAAGTTGGTGTCAAGTTTTTTACTAAATATGATAAAATATTTGTTATATATTAAAATGGAATAGGAGAAGAAAAGAAGAAGAGAGAAAAAAATATTAGAAAAAGAGAAGAAGATTAAAAGAAGAGAAAAAGAAAAAAGAAAAAGAATCAACAACGACAACAACCATAACGGGGAGGAGAAAAAATAGTCAAAAGTAATGAATGTAGGCACATAGTAAAAACAAAATCAACAGTAAAAAAAATTATCAATAGATAATTATGAAAGAATTTTTTTTATCAATAATTACCAGTGAAATTTTATATTAGTTAATAAAATTTATTGATAAACTTTTTACCAACAAAATTTTTACTGTCAATAATTTTACTTTACCGATAAATTGTTGTGATTATCAGTAAAGAAAAATCCGTTAATAAATCTATAATGTAAAGTGATCAAATATCGGTTGAGATTCTCTCTCTAGAGTAAAATAAAATAAAATTAACGTGGCTAATACAACTGATTGTTTGATACAATTAACAGTTTATGTTGTAAAAAGAATGATTTCAAAGAATATGATTCTTGCGAAAGTGAAGATATATGATAGACAATGTATTTCTGTAGCAAAATAATCTAAGCAGACGCGGATTCCCACTTTTTTTATTGCTCCAAAATATGAATCATACACTTTTCTCAGATAAACTAATTATGAAATAAAATCAAATACATGAAAGGGAGGAGAGTTGGTGGAAGGTGCGGCAAGAAAGGTCCTTTAAATTAGGAAGAATTTAGAAACAATTCTGGTTTACTTATTTTGCTTGATCCTGTGTTTAAGTAAAGCTATTATTTGCTGCTTGAAATTTTGAAAAATGGCTGATTAAATATACTGAGAAAAACACACAGGAGGAAGGAATTGGAATTCAATTGTGATTACACGCGCACACACACAGATATATATATATATATATATATATATATATATATATATATTTTGTTAACACTTTGGTAGATCAGCTGGTGGTGGTGGCAGAGAAGTTGAATCAGTTGGTCCACTCTCAACCTCAAAAGCCATGTTTAGTCCCCACAACTGATGATCATCCACGTGGCAATGCACAAACCACATCCCTATAAAAGAAAATATAATTATTATCAGTTCGTAACAAAATCTCAATCAAATTTTAATTAAGATGATTAACTCAATTTATTAATCTAAAGTTAACTAACGAGGATGGTTGTTCTGAATAGTGCACCTGGATTATTTGCTTGGAATCTAATGACAGCCCATCCTCCAGCTGGAACAGCAATTGTGTTACGTATTTGTGGATTCACCAAATTAAACTTGACGCTATCTCTGGCGGCAGCATAGTTTCCAAACCCTTGAGCCAAAATATGGAAACTAAAACCATGAAGGTGCATGGGGTGGCTTTGCACATTCAAAATTGCCGTGTTCTGAAACACAACCTCAACGGTAGAATTAAACTTGAGCTTCTTCACTTTGGTCGTTTTCGTTGTTGTAAACACGCGGGTAAGATCCAAAGCATTTTTGGGGCTTGTGAAATCAAATGTTTGAGTAGGGTAGTCTGGAAAATCAGTAGTGTACACACCACTCACATTGTAAAATGATGCCTCCAACATAGAGTACCCTTTCCCAACAGGGAGAGTGAAGGACTCGTTGTTCATGCTGGCAGAGAATTTCTGGTTAAACAAACCCAAGCACGTGCCGTTCTTGGGACACCTTTCTAGGTTTATGCTAATGGTGATGAGCATGCGCTCGTCCACCTCAAGTGGGACCGGGACCCAGTGAGGGGCCCCCACCATGCTTGTGATGTTGGTGAAGAATGCGTTGGCGATTGCCGTGGCGTTGAAGGGTGGAAGCAATGGCATGATGGGTTTTGAATCTCTTAATGATGACTTGTAACCTTCGTAGACGACAAGGCCACGCGTTGTCGTGTTGTCGAACAGTGGTGACGGCTGCCCCACAACGTAAGGAGTGGCTGCCATGTAATAGTTGCCTATGGGCTGGTCGGCTTTCAGAAGCACGTCAGCGGTTTGGCCAGGAGCGATGGTGATGACGTCAGTGACATAGTGTTCTATGTAGGAAGCGTCCAATGCAACCACTGTGAATTTGTGGTTGGCTATCTTGAAGAAAAGGTTGTTATTGAATGCAGCGTTGATCATTCGTAGCAAGTAGGTTTTCCCTTGTCTCAACTTTAGCTTGTATGTCTCTGAATGTTGTTCATGAGTTATAATTAGATATAGATTGATAGATACATACACCAGTATCACTCAGTTTCAAATTATGCTGATGCTCAGTTTTGAAAAATGCTTCATAACCATTATTTTCACAGAAAGGTCAATCTTTACTGGTTTACTGTATATTGATTTTATTACTGGGGTTACATCATTTACGTGTAATTTTCTACAAAGAATATTAAAAAAGCGAAATCATAAGCTGCAAAACTCAAATTGTAGTACTATCACAATTTTAAAAAATTTACTAATGTTTTTAACGTTTTTAATATAAAATTTATTTGATATTATAAAATTAGGTAAGCTTTACTCCTTATCTCAATCTCTTAGAGGTAAAGTCTACCATTTGTTAATAAATTTCAATAAAGTATTGGAAAAAGTTGTAGAGAATATTATTATAGTGTTTTCAATAATTAAACTCACATTTACTTACTTGCATTTGTGTATAACTATAGCTGTAATTAATTAATTAATTAATTATATATATATATATATATATATATATATATATATATATATATATATATATATATATATATATATATATATATATATATATATATATTATAGCCGGCTGCAATTATAATAACATGTCATAATCTAAAACATATTACCCACTATTTTTAATATCAATTTAAAATTATTATCCTATGAGTTCAACACATGTTTGCCTTTGAATTTAAAAGTGGTCCACTTTAGATACTCTGAAATGTTATATTCACACAGGAAAGTGACTAATATAATATGATCTTTTATCCACACAAATGAAAGTGGGTATCTTTTGTAAGAAGAGTGCAGGTTAATTAATATATATTAGAAGGCGAAGACTTACGTTGTTTTGAGCAATTGAAGAGATCACCAGGCAAACCATTGATGGTGAAGGCATCAGATACTCTTACATCACCAGCGGCGAGCACGTGTTCATAAATATCAACCACATTACCATCGTACCAATCACCTGCATTTAAATAACAAAATACAAAAAAGAAAATTAAGAAAAGTATATATTTCATGTAATCACAAACTTTATTATTGTATATTGAAAGATCTGAACTTACCTAATATTATTGGAACATGCTTGTAAGGTTTAGGAAATGGAAGCTTGCCCGAACGTGGGTGAATGATGAAAGCACCGTGAACGGTGGCACGTAAAACTGAAGCATGAGCATGCCACCACACTGTTCCTTCTTGTTGTATCACATTGAATTTATAAGTATAACTATGTTGAGGACGAATTCCGCATTGTGTTACGTATTCAGGACCATCTGCCCATGCACTAAACAGCTGAAATATTCCATGCCTGCAAGTATTTACGTTGATCAGAGAAAATTCAGAGTTGAGTTTGATTGGAAAAGAAACTTCAATAGACCTACCAATATAACATTATACAAGTTGGAGTAATTTTGTAGTTACCCTTCAAAATCAACTCCTGATAAATTATACAATTCATCTTCAATAATTAAAAAGACAAAAGAAAACATGTTGTATTGACCAATAAATAGATATTAAAATTAAAGCGATAACTACTTTTTTGTGAACTATAAAATGGAAAAGTTGGTAGCAGCCAAGAAATAGAAAAATTAAAGTCACCAATATACTTTTTATGCCATGCCATTTTAAATCTCTCTACCTTCCTCTTCTCTTCTGTCACACTGTTTTTATGTTTACCAAATTTGTTCTCTTTGTTCGTCGTTTCTCGACTATAGTCACGAAAATTGTTTATATTTAGGATTGGACGTTTATCCGAACAACAAGAAATATTTCTTTAACTTATAATACAAACTTTCCTTCAGCTTTTCTTGAATCGACCACTTTTGACTTTTCAACATCCCCATGCACATTTTCCAAGCAAATAAAAAAGAAATGAACATGCAAAAGCCTATATAAAATATATGTGTGGAAAGTAGTATGATAGAAAAGAAATAATCATTAGATATTTGAAAAAGCAGATTTTTCAAAAAAAATCAACAATTATTAGTGGCGAAAAGAAAAGGGAAAAAAAGACTTGGAAAATTAATGGACAATATTTCTATTCTTCCAATAATTGTAAACCAGAAAGGAAAGAAAGCATCGTAATTTCACTCAGAATTAATACACAAAAACGGTGAGTGGTTCTCTAAATTTTCTGATAAAAACCCAGCTTGTCTCACGACAAAAAAGATACAAAAAACATCATATTTTATATGTGGAGAAACAAAGTATAATATAAAATAATTTTATTGATTATTTTTCTACACGAACCCAAATCATGGCCGATTTGAATCTGATATTCCAACAATAAAATTGATTAAAATGATTAGAAATGTTTACCAGTGAATAGTGATATTGTAGGGTGACTTGTTAACTACATGAATAATCACAGCGTCCCCTTCTCGAACTTCTAACGTTGGTCCAGGGTAAAGTCCATTAACTGTGACAATCACTCGCTCATTGCACAAACGTGTGATCGCTTTGTTTTGAACCTGTAAATCAAGGAATCAGTTTGAACAATATTGTCATTTATACTCATATTTTAAAGTGTGTATGTTCACTAAAATTAAATATTAAAATTCATTATAGTTTTGTGCCGAAACTTGAAATATGTATGATTTTATTTTCGTTTTTTAATAGTATATGTCACATTATATACAGAATGATTGAGAATGGTCGAAAATATTATTTTATAACCAGTGGCTGGGTTGGTAAGGGGAGGGGTTGAGTGATTATCAAATTGCACTAAATTATTCATATATTCTGACTAATCATAAAGAGGCGAAGAATTTTATACTGATTAAAACATTAGTAATCATGACAGTATAAGCATCAGCCAAAACAAATTGAACAAACAAAAAGACACTATTAGGATTTCAAATTTTCAAAATCTAATTACCCTTAGTCAATTTTCTTAACTCTTCTTCTTCTCATATCAGTTCATCATCTATCAGACTTAACTGTTCTTCTCTTTTACCTCTACTAAGTCTCTTCTTTAAGCAAACTAAAGGTAACTTCTAATCACATACTTAAGTAATCTCATACCATATTGGTAATATGTGCAAGGTACGTAATGGTATAATGGGTTTGTGAAGAAAAGAAAGAAAAGTGAAACAGCAAAAACCGCCGAGAAGTAGTAAAGAGAAGAAGTAAACTTAGCCAATTACAGTGAAAGTGTGCTCTACTGTATCAGCAGAGGCCAAGGAAAAAACTAGAATAGCAGAAGCCAATGCAAACCAAAACACGAAAAGCTTCATGTTGTTGAAGTGGCAAACCGGAAAAACAGTAAGATAGAAGCTTTTCTTCTAAACTATCAACTGGGTGACACAAAAGCACTTCTCTGAGAAAGTGAGAAGGTGTGGTTATCTCGATGAACTGTTTTAGTTGTTTTCTGGCACAACAACAAGGACTCCACACTATGTAGAGACTTGTTTCTGTGTGCTTCCGAATGCAAATCTATGTGTGTATATATATATATAAAAGGAGTCAGAGAACCAGTGGTGTTCACTTATTCAACGATTTTAGGTTCATATTCATAGAAAATTCATTTGTTTAATTGCTGTTGCATCACTGTGCACATAGCCAAGTTGTATAAAAAATGTGAAAGTTTGATCTGGTAGACATAAGTTGTTCAAAAGAGCATAAGTCAAAAACTCGATATTAAAAATTTAAATTGAGTTAGGAAACCGTCAATTAACATGTCTGTCATGTAAAAAAATTATAGTATTAAAGGAAGCAACAGAATTAAATAGTGATTTAACTCTCATGCATGGTCGTTCTCCCACATTCTTTATTTGATTAATGTTTGTTTATAATCTTGTAGTGGTTAAGGTCTATTTGTGATTCAATAATTTATTGTAGTGCCGTATTCTACTTCCGTATATAATTTTTTAAGAGTCATTTAACTAATTTAAGCGTATTAAAAATGTTTCAATATTTCCATCCATTGGCATCCTTTTGAAAACCTGCTTATGAATCTGAATTCTAAATTAAATTGTTAACCAATGAAAATACAAATTCAATTGAATTTGAATATAACACTCAACAAGTCCAAAATAAAAAAGAACGTGGTTTTTTTTTATGTAAGCAAATTTCAGACATAAATTATGTAAATAGACAAATTTTAAAAAAAATTACAAAAATATTATGTTGTGCAATCACGCAGAAGACATTTGTTGTTCCGACACTATTGAAAATTGAAAGTTAGTCACTCTCTCACAACTTCAACACTGAAGTCGGTCACCCTCCTGACGACTTCAACACTAAAGTCAGTCACCTTGAAGTCGACTACTGACTTCAATAATCCAGACTAATGAGCTCGCCCATGTGTTTATAGAACTCGACCAAGATGAAGTTAACTTCAGCAAGATTCCACAAACTTTGAATTTACGATGTTGAACCTCAAAATAACGTTATGGAGCTTGGCTAGACATAGTTGAGCTCGAAAAGTGTCATTCCTTAATCATGTGATGTCAAGAATGACACTTATCGAACTCAATTACATTTAATTGAGTTCCACAATGTCATTGTCGGATTCAACATCGTCAATTCGAGATTTGTGGAGTCTTGTTGAACTTAACTTCATTGTGATTGAGTTCTATAAAACCTGGTTGAACTCATTAGCTTTGACTATTGAAATCATAAGAAAAGTAGTCGACTTTAGTGACTTTAATGCTAAAATCCTTAAGGAATGACCGACTTTCACTTTTTGAGAATATCAGCAGTGTAGAGGATAAACAACTTCTTCATTTGAAATTGTTTGAAATTATCCAACTTTTTTTATGATATTTTTCAAATTTATCTATTTTCGTAATTTATGTTTCAATACTTTCCTTTGTCAGTAAACAAAACCAAAACTTTGGTACACTCTCACAATAAGAAATCAGAAAACAAAACATTTGCATCATCCATCAACCATATAGTAGTGTTTATTTTTTACTAACATTATATTTTGAAAACCAATCTCAAACATTTATGTAGTGATTGTACTATATTTTTTATTTCATTTTCTTTTCAACTATAAGAGAATGTGAACTTTTCTTCTTTAGTTTTACAATTTTAATAAAATTTAGGCTTAAATACCTATTTAGTCCCCAAGTTTGTGACTCAATTTCCGTTTGATACCCGGTTTTAAAAGTGATTTAATTAGGTTCCCAGGTTTTTTATTTCGCTTGCAATAGGTCCCTTCCGTTAAGTAGCTTGTAATGACGTTAATTTTTATTCTCTCTCCTCTGCTATTCCTGACACATCTTTTTCTCTTTCCTATTTCTCTTCTCTCTCACAATTACAACATAATTATACCTACCTGTCTCTCACCTTTTTCTCTCTCTTCTTAACTTTTTAATACACATTTTATAGATAAATAAATGAAAATTTTTTCACATGAAAGTGTATACCTTTAATATAAATCTTCAATAAAAAGTTGTAACTATTTTTTAGATTTTGAAATCTTAAAAATGTCTTAAAAATATTTATTGAAAATATATCGGATAACAAAAAATTCTTATTGTTTTACTACATCAGGAGGTTGACACAACAATTTCTTGCTATACTTTTGTGAAAGTTATTGAAAAACTTAATCTTATTATCTAATACATTTTCAATGAAAATAATAAAAATCATTAATTACATTAACATTAATATTATTTTATATTATTCACAAAACCTCTATTAAAAAAAAACTAAAATCAAAGATCATGTTACTTGACTAACCAACAACAACTCAATTAGAAAATATATTTTAAGATTTCATATAATAATAAAATTTAATATAAACTTAATTAACATTTAATTTAACGTTTTAGAAAATTTAATAAAATGCAAAGACATTATAAATTTAAAAATGATGCGATACCACACAAAAAAAGAGTATGGGGTGTGGTGGGAAACAGTAAAAATTGTTAGGCTTCTGAAGTTAAGATATATCCTTCTATTTTATTTGGTACTGGACTAAAAGAAAATTCATTCGGCATACTTTTGTGCAAAATACCTACGACTTTATTCCATCTAAAAATTGTTTTATACGTTTGTATTATCCATGTTTGTTTGCATGAAAAATACTTTAAAATATTCTTTTAAATTATTTTTATTATTATCATCATTGTATACTAGAGTGTTACAAAGTTGTTGACTTTCTAATTTTTATGAATATAAAAAAAAATCAAATTAAAAGGGATGCATAGGATATCATGTCAAATTTTTAAGAAAAAAATAAAAATAATAGTACCATAACATACTTTTACATTCATTTAATATATAGTAAAAGATAAAATAATCATAAAAATATAAATTTTTGTATTTTTTTAAAAAATAAAAAAGTAAAAAATAAAAAAATATAGTATCAAATGAATATAAAAAAATTATATATATATCATTTTTCAAAAAATAATTATGGTATTTGAGAGTGAAATACTTTCTTGACAATAAAACAAGGTGTCACAATGTCTCAATAATTTCAACAACTCTTTTTTACTTTATTATGTATTTTAATGTTATTACTTGATTTTGTATTTTAATTATGCAACTATTTAAAGGTTTCTTTTATCACGTTTTAAATTATATTAAATATTTTGCAACTATTTAAAGAGTTTTCATCATGTTTTTTAAACAAATGTTTATGAGATTTTTCCTGTGCTAATTACATATTGATGATTGAGAAAAAAAAAACATTATTGTATATTTTTGTTGTGGTTATTTGTGAAACTTTTTCCTGAGCAATTTTGATGAATAACCTTCTCACACTTTGTTAGCAAGTATTTACTATGTGTGGAAACTACATTTCCAAAATCTCAGATAAGAAACTAATAGTTTCGTTGTTTTTAAATATATACAATCTATCACTGAAACTAGAAAAAAGTTGACAAATAATATTCATATCCTTCGTTTCTTAAAGTTTTAGGGTTATTAGAAAATATAAAGTGCTTCATTTTTATACTTATTGATTAATTAGTTTAAACTTTTGTAGAGAATTTGCAAATGAATTTTGTTTTTACTATTGCTTTAGAAATAGAAGAGAGAGAAAAAGGTGTGAGAGAGAGGTAGTTATAATTATGTTGTAAGGGTGAGAGAGGGAAGAGAGAAATAGGAAAGAGAGAAATATGTGTCAGAAATAGCATGGGAGAGAGAAAAAAAAATTAACGCTGTTACAAACTACTTGACGGAAGGGACCTATTGCAAGCAAAATCAAAAACCTCGAGACCTAATTAAATCACTTTTAAAACCGGGTATCAAATGGAAATTCAGCCCCAAACTTGGAGACTAAATAGGTATTTAAGCCTAAAATTTATTATTATTATTCTTACTATACCTACACGTGTTTTATAATTTTTAAATAATTTATACGTATACTTATTGCGTTAGAGAAAGAGAAAAGAAGATACAATAGGATCTGTAACTATTTTATTATATTTTTTTTAAAAAAATTGTATTTATTGGTTTTTGTCAAAATAACCTTAAAAGATAAAAGAAAATGAGAGAGTAGTTCAATTTATTATAAGTTAATTGTTCACTAAAACATACTCAAATTGATTATTTCCAAGAGAGTAAATAAAATAGATAGAAATTCTAAAAAAAAAATAGAAAATAACAAAAAGGATTCAATTATGATAGATATTGATATTTCAGAACCACATTTTAATAGAAGTAGTAAGATGACTTAGTCCAATTTATTATGACTCCTTTGAAAATCCTAATATTCCATTATTTTAAAAACAACTTGTTGCTTCTTTATTTTTAATATATATATATATATATATATATATATATATATATATATATATATATATTAAAAAGTCATATTTGATAAAAAAATAGTTGATTGAAAAATGAATTTTCTTAATTAAAAATTGAGGACATTGAATTGTTTAGTTAATATATTATTGAAACTTGATTTATTATTATTCATGATTTAAATTTTAATATTATTATATATTTCTACTTTTCAAATGACATCATTAAAATATTAATCCTTAAAATTCGTTTTTTATTTTAATTAATAAAGAGACTATTTAACTCATTATGTTAGCAAAAAGATACATTGAGGCTTTAAAAGTATGAACCTACCTTATAAGTAATAGCCACCAGTCAAGGGAATTGAAATGGCTCCACCACTCAACATTTAATGCATCACAACACTACTTAGAAAATTAGCTAACTAAAAGAGGAACATCTTTTACAAGTTTGACCGTAGAAGTTTGACCTTAAGTAGAATGACAAAAGTCTTCATGTTTACGAGGCTTCATAAAATTATTACAAATAGTTGGTACATTGAATATCTATTACTCGCAGATCATAAGTATTTTAATATTTTTTTATAAATGGATTCTCAGATATATGTTACTTGTAAAAGATAAAATTAAAATTAATTAAAATTTAAATTAAATTGAATTAAAATTAAATTTATATTTTATTATTAAATTTAATTCAATTAAAAATTAATTTATATTCAATTTAATTTTTAATATATTTTATTTCATTTAGATTTTATTTTAAAAAGTTATAAAATATGCTTTTTAAATATATGTGAATATCTACAAACATTTATGAATTTTTTAAACCCGTAAATATTTTTTAAATGAATAATCCAACATATAACAGGTTGAACTTCTTTTACTGTCAAATAATGATTATGCGCTGTCCGTGTTTGTTCCGATAATATTCATTCCTATTTTTAGGTCACATAGTATCATATATAAATGGTATTTCTATAATAGAAAGTAAATTTATCAAAGTAAATAAACAATAAAATTATTTAGATTAAAAAATTAAAATAAAATTATTTATATTATTATTTATTACTATAAGTATTTTTAATTTATTATGATCGTATCATATGATATAATTATTAATTAATTGCTTACATTATGTAACCTTTTATTTATATATATATATATATATATTTATATATATATATATATATATATATATATATATATATATATATATATATATATAGGGTTAAATATGTTTTTAGTCCCTATGGAACTATTTTGGGTTTAGTCCCTCTTTCAAACTATGATACAATTTAGTCCTTTAACTTTAGAAAACTCTGGTTTTAATCATTTTTACTAAATATTTTTAACTTTAATTGTTGTTTCAAGCACGTTTCATTATAGCATTTGGATTGTTTTACACTGTTTGACACATTTTTGCTTCAATGTTAACTGAGAAACGCGTTTGAAACAGCAAATAAAGTGAAAAAAAATTTGGTAGAAAATACTAAAACTAGAGTTTTCTAAGGTTGAAGGACTAAATTGTACCATAGTTTGAAAAAGGGATTAAACCCAAAATCGTCCCAAAGTATAGGGACTAAAAACATATTTAACCATATATATATATATATATATATATATATATATATATATAATTATGGATTATGATGTTTCCATATCTTTCACCATCTATATTTTCTTTTCATATTTTTTAGACTATGTTCAAACATAGTCTCGCAAATATGTCATTCAGTCGATGGAAATAAAGTTCTCTAATTTTCTTTATGCGGACACAGTATCATTTTGGGAACAACCAATTTCACACACAGCTTACAGTAACAAAAAGATATATATATATATATATATATATATATATATTTATGTATGTATTTTTCCTATTCTTGTTTATACCATGAACAATTATTATAGGTATATAGCCTTCTTCTAAAATGTATTTATTATTGTTTTTTTTTTCACATATACTTTATATACTTCAAATATTTTTCCTTGCTATAGGTAAATATGAGAATGAAAAGTTCCACATTACTTTGGACATGCTTGAATACTTTTCCTTTAATTATATATTATATTAAGTTTACAATATATTTTACACAATTTAATTAAATTTATTACATATTAAAAATATTCTAATTATTTTATGGTTTGATTCCATTGTTTTCTAACTTATATATTAATTTTTTTTATCAATCATTTTTTATTTTTTGAACTATTCGCTTTTACCTTCTTTTTTAATTAATAAATTGAAAATGATTGACAAGAAATAATAATAATAAATAAGTTAAAAATAAAAATATATTACATATTTAGACAAAAATTAAAATAATTAAACATTTACACAAACAAGAATTTTAATAAAAACGTAATTAAAAATATCATTTAAAACTTATTATGAGTGTGTTTTTATGCTGATATTAAAAGTACAGAACTTATAAAAGTTTTGGTTCAGTTAATTATGATAAATGTATTTACTATTTTCTCTTCTTCAGTTCAACAGCTAGAATACGTTATTTAATAATAAAAATATTAATAAAAAAAATTATTCACATAAAAAAGTTAATAATTAATTTTTTAAGACAATTTTTTTATCACAAATTTTTATATTTTTTATCAATAAATATATATTAATTTTTAAATAATATTATTTTAAGTAATAAAATAAAATATATTTTTTTAAATTTAATTTTATTAAATTATTAAGTAATATAAATCATAAAAGAAAAAAGGCTATATAAAAAATAATACTTTAAATATATTATATTCTTTAACATATTATTAAATAATTATATTGTAAATTATAAATAAAATTATAATTAAAATATTTCATTTGCAAATAAATAAAAGTAAATAACAATATATGTCCTAAATATGTTAAAATTTATTTTTCTCTAAAAATACTTTTTTATGACTAATTGTGCAATTTTGATGATTACTTCATTTAAAGTTTGAATTTTTTGTATCTGATAATAATAAAAAAAAACATCTCGCATTTGTTTTGGAAACATCTCTCTATAGTTTAATTGGTAGTAACTTTTTTCCATAGTTTTATAAATATAATGTCCAACGTAACAAATTAATTACTCTTGTATCAAATATAATAATGTATACATTCAGCAGTAACTTTATATAAAATATTACACAACCTTAATCATAAAAGTTTCGGCAAAATAATACATATGTAATTTACAATATAATATATCCCATCCTAGCTTTTATAATATTATTTTCATGTAGAGTAATTATTAATCAATGATTTCTCTACTAAAAAAACATATTATTATAAAAATATAAATAAAATAGAAAATAATAATATCAAATAATTAAAAGATTAATTTGTAAGACTTTTATGAATAAAATAAAATAAACATTAAAATAAATTTTAATTAAAAAAAATATGTATTGTTATACTATTTAGTTTAAAAATTAATATAATTCAGTTTAAAATTAATTCAGTTTCGTATAGATTTTAATAGTGAGTTTTATTTACTCATTCCTGGTATCTGCATATTGATTTGTAGATGAAGAAAATATTTTACTTTTGCATATTAAAGAAATCCAAAGTGATTTATTCTTTATGCAAAATGAGAATGTCATGTCATCTCCTGTGCATAGGTTTTGGAAAAGAAGAAACAATTTGAGGGAATTGATTTTGTTCCTCATAAAATCAACTCTATTGGAAAAATATCTCGATTTTATTGCATTTTTAAAAGACTGGAATCAATTATTGATACATTTTCAAAAGATTGGAATTGATTTTGTGTCACTATAATCCATTCTGGATAAATAAAAAAATTAAAATTGATTTTATGGTTTTTAGGTAATATAATTAATTATGGTAGTGTTGGAATCGATTCTAAATATATTTGTGATGGTTTGAAATTGAATGTGTTGATTGTAAAATCGATTATGAATGATTTAAAAAGTCTGAAATCGATTTTGAATCATATAGAAAGAGAGAAAATCAATTCTTTTCTTTTCAAAATCAATTCTCATCTCATAATAGTATGCTAGCTCTTCAAAATTAAATATATATCATATAATAAGAGAAAGAATGATTGTATCTTTTATATAATCAATTTTTCTACCTTATATGTGAACATGATTATTATTAATAATAGTATAATAATATTATTCATATTAATATTATTATTAATAAGAATGATAATAATAATAATAATAATAATAATAATAATAATAATAATTATTATTATTATTATTATTATTATTATAATATTAACATCAATAATTGTAAGGACCTGAAGATTTATTTTTTTTTATCATTGGGCCTTATGATTTTGGGACAACCAGACCCATTAGGCCAAGGGCACCTGACCTTGGCAAGGGCCCCCCAAAAAGAAAAGTTAGATTCTCATTTCTGCATTTTTCCATTCTCTCTCTAAACAAAAAAAGAAACCTTTCTCCTAAGAAGGAGCTCTACCTTCTCTCTACCATATCTTCTCATTTCATTGTTACATTGTTGATTAGGTAGTGTTCCTACGTTCTCGGAAGCAAGGGCTCTCTAACCATCCGATTGATTTCTGGTTTTAGCGGGTAAGTCGCTCTTGCCCTTTTTCCACTGTTCCTAAACCTAGACATGCAACCTCTACTGGTTGCATGTGTTTGGTGGCTTCCCTTTTCTGTTATAAGCTCAAACTTAGTTCTAAATGTGGTTTCTATCACCAATTTGGTGATCTATAGGACCTTGTGAGTTACACTGTGAGAGGGGCTGTGAGGGCATCATCAATCTGCTGTTTTGTTCAAACCCTAAGGTAAGGGGAGCTAGATACTGTTTTTCATTGTTTGTATGAACTGTGCATGTGTTGAAATCTGTATTATTTTCTAGTTTGATGAACAATTGTGTTTTAGTGTGAAAGTATGTTGTATGTAATTAAATGAGAAATTGCGGAACTATTATTTGGTGTTGTGAATATATATTTGGAGAAGTGTGGTTGTGATTGAGTTATTAGTAAGGTGAATCTATTTCAAGAACTATTAGGTAGAGTGTTAAGTGAAATTATAGTGTTTGGGGCAAAATAGAGGAAGTAAGGGAGTGATTTTGAGAAGTTGATGTCTGAAGTATAATTGGTCTATTGGGAAAGGTTAAAAGCTCTTTTTGGTCCCAGTTTTGGTTGGGAAAATTCGAAATGGTCCCTGAGTTTATTTTATGTTCAATTTCGTCCCAAAGAACGAATTTGGTGTTCAATTAAGTCCTTTTCAGTGACTCCGTTAAAATTCTTAACGGCAACGTGTCCAAATATGCAACTGCTGAGTGAGGTGTTAGTTTTTAGAGGGGCAAAGTAGGCAGAAAGGGGTTTGCCCCGTGAGAGCGCGCCACGTGTCCGCTCCCTTTCCACCCAAAATTAGGATTCAGATTTGGGAAAAAGGGGTTTGCCCCTGGTGTGCCTGCGCAAATCGGAAAATGCTGGAGGCTGTCTCGGTGGTTCCCGTTTCTGCTTTTAGGTTTGTTTTCTGCATGTGCGAGATGCGACGGTGATGGAGGTGCGATGGTGATGTCTAGGTTGCGCGTGACGGAGGCCGGGTGGCTTGCGTTGGAGAGGATCAAACCTGCGAGGTACGACGGCACGACGAGAATGGTCGAGGCAAGACCGTGATGGTTGTGTGATTTTGGTTTGCTTGCAGGTGCGAGATACGAAGAAGAAGCTTCAAGGTGGCAGCTTGGTGGTAGCAGCGGCCATGGATGCGTGAAGCTGAGTTGTAGATGTGTTCATGGCGGAGAAGATGAAGATCCCTTTCCACCCAAAATTAGGGTTCAGATTTGGGAAAAGGGCACACGAAGTGGAATTGGAAAATGCTGGAGGCTGCCATGGTGGTTCCCGTTTCTGCTTTTGGGTTTGTTTTCTACAGGTGCGAGACGTGACGGTGATGGAGGTGTGACGGTGATGGAGGAGCGAGGGTGATGGAGGTGCGAGGGTGATGGAGGTGCGAGGGTGATGGAGGTGCGATGGTGATGGAGGTGCGACGGTGATGGATGTGCGAGGTGCGATTGTTGTTGACGGCGTGCGAGGAAGAAGATGATGGACGGTGGTCGGCGGTTGAGGTTTGGGTAATGGTAGAGGAATTAGGGTTTCAGAGGAAGAAGAAAGTCTTTCTTTTTTTCCCACTTTGCCCTTCTAAATTAGGGTTTGGACACGTTGCCGTTAAGAATTTTAACAGAGTTACTGAAAAGGACTTAATTGAACACCAAATTCGTTCTTTGGGACGAAATTGAACATAAAATAAACTCAGGGACCATTTCGAATTTTTCCAACCAAAACTGGGACCAAAAAGAGCTTTTAACCATTGGGAAACTATTAGTAAGTCTATTGTGACTTAATAGAATCATAAAAATTGTTAAAATGAGGTCCTAGACGGTAGAAGTGGAATTGAGTCCTTAGGTCGAGGAAAAAACTAGTGTTTTGGGTGAGTTTAGAGGAAGTTGGGTAGTGGTTTTGATTTCTAGGGGTTATAACTTGAATTAGGCAATTGAGAAAACTTAGGTAAGTCCAAAGTGACTTGTGAGAAGTGTCAAAATAGCCAAGAACAATCCTCAAGTGGTAAATCTAGGTTTGAGCCCATAAGTTGAGAGAATTGAGGTTTTTGAGTGTAAATCTATGCATAGATGCTAGGGATTGAGGTTAGGAATGTTTATAAGCCTTTAGACAAGTTTAAATACACCTAAATTTCGAGTTAGAATGATTAGAAATTCATAGAAAGGTCTTAAACGAAACTTAGGGGTGTGAGTTATGAAAATTTGCAGAAAAACCTACAGGCCCCTAAAGGGCGCTGGGCGCCATTTTCTGCTGTTACTTTTGTTTTTGATAGTTTGTGGGGTTCCAGATGTCCATTTTGGACATTCTTTAGGTTGTTCAAGGGGTTTTAGACCCTTTCGGAGCCATTGATGAGGGTCTCCAAGCTGTTTGAATTACTTAAGTATTGGTAACTAAAGGTTAAAAAGAAATTTCTGTTAATAAGTGATGTTTATTTGAAGGTATGTAATGTCTGAGTATGTATTAGTTGTTTTTATTATATGACTAAAGATTGTGATATATCGACATGTACAATTATGAATGGAAATGTGGAATAGAGTTCAAGGAGGAACGTTTTGCTGATGTTACATTAAGTATTATGTGCGTATAAATGTATGGTTATATACTTGAATTGTATTGATGAATGTTGGTATCTGAGGGGGTAATTTTCGAAGAGTATAACGCAGCGGATTTAAAACACAGAGAGCGTAAAGCGTATTAGGTCACAGTTGGAACGATTTTGGCCTTTTTTTAAAATTATTATTATAATTATAATTATAATAGTAATATTTTTTTGTAATTTTAAATAATAATTTCAATTTTATTTTAATATAGGTTTTGCTATATATTTAACTTTATTTTTAAGATAAAATTAATTAATTAATTTTAATCATTAAAAGATTTTTTTCAATTTATCAAATCCATTATATCAATTTTTTATAAATTATTTTTCAAATTTTTTTATTCAACATTTTAAATATTTGAATCTAAATAATATGACAGTCTCTTACAATCTTTTCAAATTTGCGAATCCATCCTTTCTATTTTTCAAATTTATTTAGCCATCCCTCGTCTTGCAAATCCATCTAAAAACGTTATTGTATGCTTTTTAACAAAACCGCTAGGTGGTACTGACTAACGCAGACTCACAACTGTTTGGTAGACATGGACATGACATCCATGATTTGAATTCAAATTTGAGTCCACTTTTTCTAACCCTGTACTTCCTATGCTAACAATAAAATTCAATTTAGGTATTAGATCATAAGTTTGGGGTCTATAATTATTAAAAATATATAAAATTAAATATATTTTACGTGAATTACATGGATTAAACTTAAGCTATAATATATATAATTTTAAAAAAAATTAATAAGTTAAACCTTGATTCAAGAATTTCCCTCATTTAACGTCTATACAATCATACTGGTTATTCAACCAATGCAAATTCTCCATTTTGATCGATATTAAATTTATGTTTCCTGATTACCTTCAACCCTAAGAAGTAAGTAACAATATTATTCCCTCCTTTCTTGACCATATAGAGATTCAATTTCTGTTGTAATGCGATGAACCAAAAACATATTTCGACTCTTTTGCTTGTTCGCTTGATGTGATTTTTTTGTTTTTTTTTTTGTGTGGCTGTTTAAGATCCACATTACCTAATAAAGATGATATATGTTGTTGGACTGATTTTTTATTTTTTTCCTAAAGTAGACGTTTATGACTAGAATGTTATGCCGGTCTCATACAACAAATGTTTGGTGAGTACTTATCTTTCAAACTCAAATAATAGAAGTATATATTTACAATTATATAAGTGAAAATAAAAGCTTTCAAGAAAATAAAAAAAGTAATAAAATTATTCTTATTATTATTTCTACTTTCCGTTGTAAGCATTCGAAAATCTTTTGCAGACACAGCATCCATCTTATAGAAGATTAGTATTGAAAGAAGAATGAACAAGTAGTTGAGGGAATGAAGATTTTAAGGAAATCAATTTTTTTTTTTGTAAAGTACTTCTTCGACTATGTAAAATTATATATATATATATATATATATATATATATATATATATATATATATATATATATATATATATAAATTTTAGCATTTGTGTAGGAATATTCTATTTTTAAAAACTATTAATATTTTAAAAATTCTTTTCATATGATTAAAGACACGTAGCAGAAAATCTTGTGATAAAAATGAGTATGGTGTACTTTACAATGATAATATTTTAAAATCATTTAATACTTGAGTGTTTCATCCTACACTTCCAACACTTCATCCTACACCTCTAAAATTCCACTTTTAACCTTCTCACATCTCATCCTACACCTCTAACTTTTCAAAAGTTTCATTTTTAATTCTAATAAATATTTTTCATTTTCTTTCTCTCTCTTATTTAAAACATTCTGCACCACCTTAATAATAATCTAATTTAATTTAAAATTCAAATATTATTTAATATGTTAATAATTATTAAAATATAATTTATATTATAATAATAATTATATTAAAAAATTAAAATATAATAATTAAAATAAAAATAATAATAGTAAAAATAAAAAATAAAATAATAATTGTTAATTTAATTTACTATATTAAAAATGTATTAAATTATATTAAATTATTAAATTAAATTAAATAACTATTATAATTAAAAGAAAAAATAAAATTTTAAAAAGATTTGTTAATCGGATATGGAAATCCGATAACATATAGTTCGGATATGGATATCCGATGAATATTGTTTTTAAAATTTTGTTTTTATTTAAATTTAATAATTATTTAATTTAATTTAATATTTTAATATAATTATTATATTTTTAATATAATAAATTAAATTGATTATTATTATTTTATTATTTATTTTTACTATTATTATTTTTATTTTAATTATTATATTTTAATTTTTTAATATAATTATTATTATAATATAAATTATATTTTAATAATTATTAAATATAAAATTATATTAAATAATAATTGAATTTTAAATTAAATTAAATTATTATTAAAGTGGTGTAAAATGTTTTTAATAAGAGAGAGAAAAAGTGAAAAGAATATAAGATATCAGAAAGTTAAAAATGGAATTTTTAGAGGTGCAGAATGAAGTGTTGGAGGTGTAGGATGAAACACTCTTAATACTTTTATGCGTTCAAATCATGAGACTGAATTATTTGCAATGAACAAAAGAACAGTTAAATAAGTCCATTATTAATCAATGAAGAGAAGACTTTTGACTACCCTCATACCATTCTCCTGTTATAAAATTCAAAGAACTTTTAAAAATATCACTGCGTTCACCTACCAAACACAAGTTGTAAGTTCAACTCTAACCATGCATATGACACGAAAAATCTCTAATCTTCTTAATTATTTGTAATCACTCTACCACCACAGCTTCACGTGCCTGGGCATCTACCAAAACGTAACTCAATAGTTGTCTGCATTATTTTAAAATAGAAAAATGTACGACCACATATTTTAATACATAATTATTTTTCAACGCAAATTTATAAAAAACATTATATAGATTTAAAATAAGTTACGAAACTCAACGTTTATAGCTTTTAATAATTTTTAACAAATAATATAGCAAATGCTTAGAAATATGTTTTTATCTTTTTTTTTTTTGTTTTTAAAAAAAGCATGAGTAGTTGATCCTTTCGAAAACAACCCTAATATTTGCTGGTTTAGATTAACCCGGTAAACCGTTTACTTTTATTGAGTACAAACTACACTACTACCAACTTGCCATAAAATTTATTAAATTATTCCCGTTGAAGCAACAAAAAAATAATATTAAATTTCTTATTGAATTATTATTTTTTTGTTTTTCATAAGAAAGCAGATATCCATGTGAGGATTGAATATTTCTAATTTCAATCCCCAGTATACTATGTGCAAGCTCAAAATTACGGTTCCCCTGATTGATTTTTGTTTTAAGACCTTGCTTATATATTTTAATGATTGATTATTTCCTGTCATATTTGAAGTTTGATTTTATATTTTACATCTAAAAGGATGAGTACTGTATATAGTATGGTTCTGATTATTATTAGAGTATGCTTAAATAATGAGGTTTTTATATCTATCTTATTTAGTGACTGGTGTGGTAAATTGTAATTTAAAAAATGATTAAATTTAGTTTTATAAAAAATAATTTTAGTTTATATTGGAAAAACTTATTTTATTTTTCTCTTATTTTTCTATCTAAAAGTTTTTTTAGAATTGAGTCATAACTGTGACCGTGTGTGTAAGGAATTTATCTAATTTTCGTAAGTATTCTAGAACCTGACTATAGTAGATAGAAATGTTCGAGGTATTCAATCTATACTTTATAAGGAACACGTAGTTATGTTGCAAAAAGCCAAAGGAAGCTTCAAGACCAGAATTATTTCAATGTATTATATATTACTTTGACAAGTGTTATACACAAATTATTACATAAAAAACAAAATAGTGCGGAATTTTTTTAATGACTGAAAGTCAATGTCATGCTGCAACTGCATAATTGTAAACGTATCCACCAGCAAAAGAGAAATTGTAAACATCTACTTGCTATGTATCAGTCGCTTCAGCCCCATAATTATCAAAGTTTAAAAGTTTTTATTTTCTTTAATATAAAAAGTGATATTATATTTTCAATTAAAATGTTTTTAACTATTTTACACAAACAAATTTTTAAAATAAAACTAATACAATTGACCAAGTCATCGATGCTTAACTAATTTTTAAAAATATAGGCGTTGGAGCGCAATAACATAACCGAATTCCAAAAAGATCAAAGACACAGTCAAATGTAAACCAGACAAAGTCGATTGACATGTGTAAAAACACTTGAAATTCTTTTCAACTCAAAAAATCACTTTTAGCACTGATTCTCAAAATCTGTTCAAAGGTTTTAACATAGTCGAATCCATTATCAATGTAGTCGACTGTACTATAACTTTGTCACACAGTTATAAGTTCATGAAAGTGCTTGTGGTTTTTCACTTTAGAAAATGTGCAGTAAAACATATGTAATAATGCATTTCATATTGCACATAAGCATGTAAGCATGTTCCATAAATATATAAAACAATCAACATAGGAACATACAACACAGTACATCAAACATGTTCAGGAGATATAACAATCAATACATCATAAGAACATGTAATGCAGTAACATGTGCACAGTTATTAAGCAAAGTGTTGTCATCACAAAAAACTAGAGTGATATAGAGTTTGTGTTGTCAACAATCTCAACAATCTCCCCTTTTTTTATGATGCACAACCATGATTAATAACCAACCATGTTTGTACAGTTCAACACAACAGAGTAATAGCATATAGCAAAAACAAAGTTCAATTACTCTGCATCTAAACCAGTAGCAGCACAATATCAAGCAGATGATGTATGAGACAAAATGACTATTCTCCCCCTTTCACAAAGCTTTTATAATATCTCTCATATTCTCATATTTCTCTCCCCCTTTGTGCATTAACAAAAAAAGGAATGCTCTAGATATATATGCTGATATGAAAAAAGAGATGCACTAGAAAGATATCCAAAGTATAAAATGTAATGATGCTCTCATAATCACAATTTAATCACATAACAATGTTAACTCCCCCTAAAATGCAGGCATGTGATGTAAGATGTGTTAAAAGTGATACTCCCCATGTCATTATGCATAAGTAATAAAATCAAATCAGATGCACAATGCAGCATATCACAGATTAATCAACAGTTTAGCACATAGTTGTATCAAAGACAAGATATCAAACAATTTAGTTATGCAATGATACAATATTCAATAATCTCACAATATTATCTCAATTAAGATATTTGCAACAGATAATAGCAGAGATAATAGCAGATGTATAGGTGATAACGGTTGAAAAACCGTTATTTTCATATGCTATTTTGGACCAAACCCCTTTATTGCTTAGAATGAGCTTAGAATCAAGTAAAACTCAATAAATGAGTCAATCGAGAGTCAAAAGTTGTTTTTAGCGATATTATGCTTGTTTTGCAGCAAATTTGATAGAAGTGGAGATTGGGGATGAAGATGAAGGTCATAGACTCAAGAAAAAGGAAGAAAATTGAAGAAGAGAAGAGTCTATGGACCGCCCAACGGTAGACCCCAAGCGCCGGACGGTCAAACGGGAGGAGAAGACACCAACAGAGGATGCCGGGCGGCAGACCCCTGACGCCGGGCGGTTTTGCGGCACAAGGGAAACCGTCAGGCGGTAGACCCCTACCGCCGGATGGTGGCGTGATTTAGGGTACACCGTTGGGCGGCAAAGTGTGATGCCGGGCGGTGGTCAGATGGGCTTGGGCCTATTTTTCTGTTGCGCTCCTCAGTTATAAATAACCCTGTTATGAATTCCAATTCATTCTTTTGACAGAAGAGGGCAGCCAGACCTAATTTTCACTCTCTGGAGAGGATCTCTTGGATGCTTAGGCTCCTTTTCATCTTTTCTACGGTTTGTTTTCCATATCTTCCATTATTTTCATCTTGGTTCACCATGACAATGGTGAACTAAACCCTATTGTTGTTGGGGGAACAATGTAATCTTTTGATACTCTCTTTTATTGAAACTCTTGTTTAATTATATGATTTTCATATGCGCTTATTATCAATTGTTGGATTCTCATCTGTGCTTAAATCCTTTATCGTTTAACTCATTCGGTAATTGATATTTGCCTTTATTGATATGGGGACATTCAATAATGACATGAACTGGTGAGAAATTCCTTGGTTAAGCAATACCACCTAGGGATAGGGGGGTAGGATGACCAATTGTTTCTGCTTCTGTTTGTAATGTGTTGCTAGTTACTAGGGGAGGCTAGGGATAACAAGCCGGTAATTAGTAATAGGCCCTTTTCATCGAGGGATTGGGTTAAGGGGAGGCCAAGAAAGTTTGCATACAATTAGATAATAAAGAAATTTAAACAAGAGGAGTAAATAAGAGAGAGAGGATTAGATGAAATTGTAAACCCCCAACAACTCCATTCATTCATACTCTTTTCGCGTCAATTGAATTAACACATTGCATGTTTATTTTCTGTCTTTGCATCCACCACAATTATTAAATTTTTCTCCGCAAGTCTTACGATTTTGGTTCACACGAAAGATAAGGCCTTTCGAGTCTCATAGGAAGAACGATAATGGGTTTTACCATTTTTATTACTTGATACGATATGCTAGACGTGCCATTTCGTTAACAATAGGATTTAAGCAATCGGTAAAGATAAAACCAAATTCCATATATGGAATTGTTAACCCAGTTATGCGCAGTCGATTGCATTAAATCATCAGTCGAATGCATTGCTTCTCAAATGTTAAATTCCATTTGTAGCTTCCAAAGCAATGTCCTTCCTGCAAAACCTTTCAACAACCTTTTCTAGATCAAGCATTTTGGTTAAGCAAGAAATATAATCAAAATAATAGAAGTAAATATGTAAAAATGTATGACAACTTAAGCATATTCGACTTCACTCAAGACACATTCGAATCAATCAAGCAGATGTTAAACAATCAGATTAAGCTATTTAGATTGATTCAAAATCACTAATTTCATTTCCTTGAAAAAGATATTACAATGATAGGATTAGAACAAAGAAAACAAAAGAAAACCTAATCAAAAGATGGCACACTAGGCCATTTAAACTAAGGTTTTTAATTCTTCTTTTTGTTTACAAAACTCTGAAGTATCATGTCACTGTCATCAGAACCAGTGTTTTCTTCTTCAGTCTTCTCACTCTCATTCAATTCTTTAGAATTACTTTCATCAGCAGTTGCAGAATCTTCAAGATGTCCTTCATGACTTTGTGTTTCTTTTTGCTCTTTCAAAAGCTTTATCACCAACTTTAATCCATTCAACATGATTCTCTCAAACTCAGATTTTGCTCTGTAATTGTTGTTAAGAATAGATTCTAGCTCATTTTCTTCATTTGGAGCCTCATTTTTGTATGTCCATCCTTCATTTGTTTTTATCATTTGCATAAGATGCAAGGTAGTCTTATCAATCATGCTTATTCTGGAGGAAGGTTTTTTTGACTCACCGATACAATCTATTCCATAGTAAACAAGAACTTTTGATATGAAAGCACAATATGGTAGCTTAGCAGAATCTAGCTTGGTAACCTTCATCATGTTGTCGGATATAGCAACAGGCCAATTGACTTGAATATTTTCCTTCAACGCTTTTAGCAGAAGCAAATCCTCAGTAGTAGCTGGTGCATGATTTCCTCCTCTTGGCATCAAAATCCATGAGATAACTAGTATAGTAAGTCGATAATCTATTTTCATTCCACATGTTTTATAACTGGAATAATCTTTGACATCATTAGGGTTTCTCAGAGTATTTAGATATACAGTAAACTTGTGGAATCCTTCAATTCCCAAGTGACAATTTTCACCTTCAAGCTTTAAACCTGCTAGGTTTGTCCAAATGTATTCAGTTAATCATACATCAACTCCCTTAACCTTGGAGCACAGTATACCATCTTCAACCTTTAGATTGCAGTAGAAAACTTTGACAAGATCAGGATACCAAGGATTAGACATTTCCACAAATTTTCTTAACCCTTGACATTTAATCCATCTTTGAAACACGAAACCTTCATCTCTAAAGAACTTCACCTTCAAGAATCTGTGAGGTATCATACTTCTCATTTTCCAGTAGTCTAGAAACTTAACTTGTATATCATCATCACTGATCCATCCACTTAGTTCAGGGACCCGTCTAGAACACTTCTGTCATAGTGTCTTAACATGTTTCTTTTGTGCAGAGCTCGAATCCATTTGAGTATATAGAGACAACAGAAAAGATAGAGATTGTTCGAAGGAGAGAGCGACGATTCGAAGAATGTAGTTATGATACAATTCCAATGATACTTGAGGATTTGATGAAATATGTATATTAGCATTTTGGAGGGAAACCTTAACTTTCATTTTCTCTCCAATTTAAAATTTTAAGTTTCAGATTAATCAGCGTATTTAGAAATTTGATTCCCTAATGAGACTAATTGAAGAGTGTGAAAAATCTAGTCGATTGAATTAAAATAGGAGTCGACTGAGACTCGTGAAAATCGTTCTCAAACAGATCAATCAAATAAACAAGCATACAACATAAACAATCATACAACAACAACCAATCAATATAAGCATGATGCAGCAGATAGATACAGTTTTACCAGTTGTAGATACTCAAGATTTTAGATGTATTCCATAATTGATTCATCCTTGAGATCAATCTGCATCAGTTGTGTATCCTGCAAAACAACTAAGTTTTGGTTGCTGGTACCCATTTGACTTTGGGTCCATGATTGTTAATTCTTGTTATTTGTTCCTTTGGTATCCAAACATATAATCCTTTAGGAATAACAACATTTCTGTAATAGCAATTTCTAACAGTATGACGAACACAATTACAATAGAAACATGCATTTCTAGCAGGTTTACTTAAATCAGTAAATTTCCTAGCATTGGTTTTGTTAGTTTGAGCTTTGTAACCAATTCCTTGTTTATAAATTGCTCTGCCAGATGATTTTAAAACAACATTTAAAGTGTCTCTTCCTTGAGTAAACTTAGCTAGCATGCTAGTTAAGTAACTTATCTTTTCAATATGAGCAGGACAATTTTCACAAACTTTTTCTACTGTAGCAGTTTTAATTTCAACATTCTTAGCAGATAACAAAGCTCCTTTTAATTCTTTTTCTAATTTGTCATCTTCAGCAACAAGGTTATTGATTCTATATTCAAAATCGCTTCTTTCAGAGTTCAGTCGATTAACCTTGTATTGCAATCGCATTGCTTCAGCATGCAACTCTCTGAATGTCTCTATTAGTTGCTGATATTTCTCTTCTATAGGCAGCTTCTCAAATTCATCATCACTGTCACTTTCGATTCTTGATGTTCCAGCCATGTGACATATATTGGATTCCTCCTTTTGATCAGCATCTTCATCACTTGAACTTTCAGAATCTGAATTTTCCATGGCAATGTAGGCTCCTTTTCTTTTCATATTTCTGCCTTGAGGGAATCTTTTATTTCCTTTTTGCTTCGGCTGTAAGTCAGGATAATCAAGCTTAATGTGACCTTCCTTTCCACATTCATAGCACTGGACAACATTTGTACCGAAGCTCTTATTTTTTCTTTGACCTACATGGTTAGACAATTGACTATCATTTTGAATAAGTCGACTAAACTTTCTTACCATCAAGGTCATCAATTCTTTTTCGTCCATGTCTGTTTCTGAGTTGTTCTTGCTTGAGGCCTTTGGAGCAATGAACTTCTTCTCTTCAACCTCCTTTTTATCCTTTAATCTACCAAGTTCCAATTCATGTTCTCATAACTTGCCAAACAAGGTAGTCATGTTAATCGTTGTAAGATCTTTGGATTCAGAGATTGCTGTGAGTTTTGGTTGCCAATTCCTGTTCAGACTTTTCAAAATCTTGATGTTGATCTCTTCTTTATCAAAGTATTTCCCGAGAGCCATTAGATGATTTACAATATGAGTGAATCGTTTCTGCCCATCATAGATGTTTTCTCCAGCCTTCATTCTGAACAATTCGTACTCTTGTATCAGGGAGTTCTTTCTAGCTCTCTTGACTTCATCCGTGCCTTCATGAGTTACCTCTAAGACATCCCACATTTCCTTTGCAGATTTACATTGAGATATCTTGAAAAATTCATCAATTGTCAGTGCAGAGGAAATTATATTTCTAGCTTTAACATCATACTGAGCTTTTCTATTTTCATTAGCAGTCCACTCAGTAAAAGGTTTCAAAAAAGTTTTCTGTTCAATAGTTTTTGTAGGCACAAAAGGACCATTCAAAGTGCCATCTAAAATTCCTTTATCTTGCGATTCAAGAAAGATTTGCATTCTAATTTTTCAAAAAAGATAATTTTCACCAGTAAACAGAGGTGGTCTGTTTGTTGAAGCACCTTCACCAAAAGTTTGAAAACAGGAAGTGTTAAACCCCTGGCAAGTGTACGAGATCGTTATCAAGTAATAATAAATGGTATTTCCAAGTATCGTTTTCCCAAGAGACTCGTGTCACTAAACTGTTGTGCTTTTGCATATCCAATCAAGACTATAAAAACAATATTTTGGGATTTTTGAATATTAAGTACGAAAAAATAAACATGAATGCAATTTGATCAATTGAGGTTAAACACAAAAGTGGATGGATGATGTTGATAATATGAGATGGATTTGTTGCTAGGGTTCATATTTCACCCATTCACCCTCTTATATCTACTCTTCTTATTTAATTCGCTTATTTATCATATTGTCATGCAAACTTTCATGGTCTACCATTAACCCAATCCCTTGGCGAAAAGAGCCTATTACTAATTACCGGCTTGCTATCCCTAGCCTCCCCTAATAATTACTAATGCATGATAAACGGAAGCAAAATAAAATTGATCGTCCTACCCCTATCCCTAGGTTGTATTGCTTAATCAAGGAATTCCCCCAGTTCATGACATTATTGTACGTTCCCGTATCAATAAAGACAAATAACATTTACCGAATGAGTTAAACGATAAAAACATTAAATATAGGTAAGGAACCCAACAGTTGATAAATCAAGCATATGCAACATATAAAATAAATAAGAATTTGGATATATGAGAGTTTAGAGGTTACATCTTTCCCTAACAACAAATAAGGTTAGTTTTCCATCGTCATGGGAAAACTAGGTGAATAATGGAATGAAAGAGATAGAGACCCTAAAAAGGAGAAAAAGAGAGTTGTCACCATCTCTAAATCTACCCCAAAGGGGTGAAAATGTGTTTTTGTGCCTAAGCCATCAAAAGATACAAACCTTAAGATGTTCTGGCCTTTAAATAGGACATAAAAATAACAGAAAATAGGTCCAAGCCCAAACAGATCATAAAAATCGCACAAAATATATCAAATCACGTTCTGGTTGACTTTTTCTGGATTCTGGTTCACTTTTCAGCAATCTGGTCAACTCTGGTCAACTTTTCAGCATTCTGGTTGACTCGTTGACTTTTTCTGGTTGACGGGTTGACTTTTCTGCACTCCAACCATTTGATACTTCAACCTTTCTTTCAATTCATTTCAAAAACCTACAAAATCAAGGGAATTTAATGATAAAATCATAAAACATGTTCTCAACTCTTTTATTCACAAAACTAAAGAAAAATCATGAGTCAAAGCAAGTTTCTAAGTCAACAAGGGTGCATTTGATATCAAAATTAAGGTTTAATGTCTCAATAGGTCCCTATTTTCGCCCAGAATCTCAAATAGGTCCATTTCTTTTTCGGTGTCTCAATTAAGTCCTTATTTTCTTAAAATTGAATCAAATAGGATCTTTCTGTCAAATTGAGATGATGCCGTTAAGAAGGGTATCTTGACCGTGTAGTTTTTTATTACGTGGCATTAAAAATGTGACTGAATTGTATTTTTTTAATTTTTGAATTAAAAAATGAAGTATAGTAGGGTTTAGGGTTTAGGGTGTATATTTCATTTTTTAATTTAAAAATTAAAAAAATACAATTCAGTCACGTTTTTAATGCTACGTAATAAAAAGCTACACTGTCAACATACCCTTCTTAACGGCGTCATCTCAATTTGACGGAAAGACCCTATTTGATTCAATTTTACAAAAATAAGGACTCAATTGAGACGTTGAAAAATAAAGGGACCTATTTGAGATTCTAGGCGAAAATAGGGACCTATTGAGACATTAAACCCAAAATTAAGTATAAAAATAACGGTTTTTCAACCGTTATCAGGAAACCATCCCCAGGTTTTATAGTCGACTGAATAAAAAACAGAGCCGACTAAATTTTCAAATATCTTATGAAAACCAGCAATGGTGCCAATTGTTGGAAAACAGGTAGGCTTCGTTTTTACACCAAGAGAGGGGGTGAATTGGTGATGTTTCAAAAACAAAATCTTTTCGCAATCTTTTATCAAAAGCATAAAGCTTTTTAAGCTTTCTTGAAATGCAAGTAATGAAAATTTATATGCAGCGGAAAAACGTAGTTGACTGCGTAAAATATAAAGTTGACTGGAATTAAAGAGTACAGGGATAGAGAAAATCAAACACTAGTTTTTATACTGGTTCGGCCAACAATGCCTACATCCAGTGTCCTTCCAACCCAGGAAGCAAATGCACTATAATTGTTGCGGTTTTTACAACAAGAAATTTATAGAAGACCTCCCCTAAAAAATATAAATCTCCTCTCTAACTCAAAACCAAAATATAGTTGCAATAACCAAAACCAGACTTGCAGCAAGAATCCCCTCTTCTGCAATCTGAAACCACGTCGAACAATCCTCAACGTGAAACCCCTGTCTCACAACAGGTCTAATTCCAGCAGTCTTCACAGGGTGTCAAGCCTTAACAAAGTGCAGCAGTCTTCAAAGGATGCCAAGCCTGAAATGATCAACCCAGAAACACCTTCTTTGTGCAGTATGTGATCAGACAATGCGTGCGCAAGCTATCTCCCTTTGAATCTCCCTCAAGAAAGATCACCATCGTCTTCTTGGAGAATTCTTGGAGCTGTTATCACAGAGAATTCAATATGAAACAAAAATGAAATTGTTAGATCGTCAAAAGTCTCTGAACAACTCGTGTTAAGCCAATTTATAGTTTTTTGTCTATCAGATTGTTTCTTAGTTGAATACGCTACTAATTCAGTCGACTGTATTATTACAGTTATAACAGACAGTCAACATAGTAGCTCTTAGTCAACCAAAATCAACACACATTTAATACAGTTGACCCAGTCATCAATGCTTAACTAACTTTTAAAAATATAGTCGTTCGAGCGTAATAGCATAACAAAATTGCAAAAGAGATCAAAGACACAGTCGAATGTAAACCAGACAAAGTCGATTGACACATGTAAAAACACTTTGAAATTCTTTTCAATTCAAAAAATCACTTAGCACTGATTCTCAAAATCTGTACAAAGGTTTTAGCATAGTCGAATACATTATCAATGTAGTCGACTGTACTATAACTTTGTCACACAGTTATAAGTTCATGAAAGTGGTTGTGGTTTTTTACTTTAGAAAATGTGTTGTAAAACATATGTAATAATGCATTTCACATTGCACATAAGCATGTAAGCATGTTCCACAAATATATCAAACAATCAACATAGGAACATACAACACAGTACATCAAACATGTTCAGCAGATATAATAATCAATACAGCATAAGAACATGTAATGCAGCAACATGTGTATTGTTATTAAGCAAAGTGTTGTCATCATAAAAAACCAGAGTGATATAGAGTTTGTGTTGTCAACAATCTCAACAGTTCTCAATGGATCTTAAGCCAATGAAGTAAACGAGTGATAAGTTCATCTAACATTAATTATAAATTGATTAAAAAAGTTCAAATCAAAAGCAAACATTCATAAATGAAAGATATTACTGAATACAACAGAGTTCAAAGCAGTTACATCTCACTCTAACACATGGGAGATTTAGCTCTTCATGAATGATAGGAATAAGTTATACGAGCGGGAAAAATCCCTCTTCTGATCCTCTAAAATGTTCTATTAAGTACAAAGGAAGTGAGTGGAGAGACTCCATATAGTCTCTCTCTAAGTCTCTCTAAGAGTTTTCTCAAAAAGTCCCGAAAAGCTCTCCCAAAAAGGATCTAAAATTCTATTATTTATAGACACTGACAGCATGGCTCAAGAGGTGGTTCATGACTCCAACCGTGAGGTTTCCTTCCTAAGTGAGTTTTCTCCAAGGCTTAACCTTTGCATTCCTGGTCTGAAGCCTTCTTCAGATTACTTCATGATGAAAGACTCGACAAGTGTACTAAATCGCTCAAGTAATACAAAATGGTAAGTCCAAGTACCGTTTTCAAAGAGACTTGTGTAATACTAAATAATGATAAGATTAACAACTCATCTAGACTAAAGAATATGAGATTATGCGCAAGAAAATAAATTGATAAAAAAAATGAAAGATCGACTTTGATGGTTAAAGGCACTTAGAAGAGGGGAAAGGTCATAAATGGTATGGAATGACATGCTAAGGGTAGATTTCAAATCCTTTACACTCATGTACATACTAAATTATGTCCTTTCCACAAAACACAAAAGTCAACCCACTAAAACACTCAAACTCTAATCCCTTAGGTGAATGAGTCTAGGTTTTCTCACTAAGAACTAATCCCTTGGACACTTAACAACCTAATCCACATTAAGATCTAGGATTTAAGTTAACTAATAACTCAAGTTTCGTTCCTAGATACAAGCTTCATTGGATCTTTTGTTCCATGTTTAGGGTTCAAGGGAATCTTCCCAAAACCTAACTGTTGATAGGGGGACCATAGACTCCACATATTGGTTTTTGATGATGAAAGGTTTAAAATGATTAGAAATGGTTTTAATCATCCCTGCACAAAATGACATAACAATTGTTTAAATCATTAACATGTTAGAGCTAGATGTATTAATCCTTTCATGATTAATGAAATAGGCCTAAATAGATCAAGAATATAGTTCTATGATATTATTAATCGATTACATTATAGTAATCTAATCGATTAGATTAAGCCAGAATACTTGGAATGCAAAACAAGGCAAAGACTATGTTATAACCGATTACATTAGTTATATAATCGATTAAAACAGAGAGAGAGAGGCATAATTAGTTATACAAATAAAGAAGAATGATACTTAGTGTCAACACCCAATTTCGTCTGGGTGACTAAATAATATATGTTTTGCTTTTTATTCTATTTTACTTATGTCTTTTTATTATTTTATTTTGTTTTACATTATTTACTTTTTATTTTTTTATATTGGTTTTTTTCTTTATTTTTATTTTACTTTTTTATTTTTTTATTATTTAGAGTTATTTCATTTTTATTCTTTTTACGTTAATTTCCTTTTGCTATTTAGTTTTATTTTTATCTTCTGTTACTTTAATTTTTTTATGTTAAAAGTTGTAGAAAACAAAACAAAAAAAATCTAAAAAAGAGGAAGACATAACGTAACAGATAGTCAACTAAGTTGTTATTATTTTAGAAAAAAGCAGACTTTGCTTCTTCTCGTCCCCAGCCTATGCAAACACAAATTAAGCTTTCTATCATGAAACACTTTTTGCCCTGCAATAGTGCCCCTGCAACATGGTGCTCAAAGTGTACATGCATTAGAATTGCTTTTACCAATTGATGGAAAGGAAAACACGAAAAAGGAAAAAGACAAACAAGTACAAAATCCTAAAAGATACGTCTTGATCATCGAGGAAGGAGAGAGGGGAGCGTGAGCAATTCGGTTCATTACAACCTAGCAGGACAGTCAGGGGAGATCTCATTAACATGCCTGAGAGAGGACCCTTGACCGGGATCCACATCCACTATCAACCAGAATCCATCTTCTTCATTGCTCACTCTCACCGTAACTTAACTTTCACACACTTGCAAGAACATTAAGAACAAAAAATACAATCTCCTGTTGTGGGAGGAAAGAAAGGGCCCACAGGGGAAACAGAAGGGGATTGAAAAGAAAAAAGAAGGGAGGACGAAGAAAAAAGTCAGCCATAGGAAGAGGAAACCAAGTGACATGCTAGACGATCAAGAGCTCCAAGAGGTAAGTAATACCTTCTTCACTTGTATCATCATGCTTTAACGAATAAGCTTGCTACATTTTATACACTTCGTTTTATACTTGCTATGGGAACACATTATGCTTCGTTTGTGTACAATATTGTTGTGTGGATATTCCATTGACCCCATTAAATCCCTCTTAACAAATTCATCACAATCGCTGATCTTCAGAACAAAACCATTTTCTTCTTACACATCGTTTAGTTTAGTCTCTAAGGCTCACCTCCATCAGAAACCAATTCACATGTATGAACCAAAGAAACCATATCTCATTCTCCCACCCATCAATAGTCCATTGTCTCAGGTCCCTTTTCGCACAAACAATGCTGCCCTAAGCATCCTTAACCCGATGAAGCACTTCAGCAAAGGTCCCTTCCTCGTAATAGATTTGCAATATGGCAAGAGATGCGGGTGTAGGTGATCCTCTCATAGGATGCCCGAATTGCCTTTGTGCTAACACAAGATTGTAATTAATACAATACCGGATACCCATGAGGGGCACATTAGGGTAGCTCCCGCAATGATATATGATTTGCGATCTTCGTTGCCAGGGGACACACCATTTAATTTGATCATCATTTAAACTTGCACAGAGTTGCGCCCATTCATTTGCCCCTTTCATATTCGGTTTACACTACAGTAGCTCATTCACGGGACATGTGGTATTCAAGGCATTCTCATTCACCCGAGAGATGAACCACACACACAAACTGGTAAAAAACATGACATTTTTCCCTCCTTAAGCTCATAACATTTATTAAGGGTCCCATAAATTTCAGCTAGGGCAGCGGTGACTGGATTCTCAGAGCATTCTTTGTATCCCAGAAATGCATTCATGGTGGCGTAGTTGACAAAATTCTTGACGTTAGGAAAAAGCATGACACCATAGAGGGTGAGAGCCAATATATAGATAAAAGTTTCCCACTTTTCCTCTTCAGCTAAACGCAAGTACTGCTATAGGTATCCCTGAGGAAGGCCCCTCACTTTACCCTTGATTGTGAACTCACTTTCCAACTGCATAGGGTGTACTTTCATGATTCTTGCTAGCTGCAAGACAGGGGTGTACTGCCCAAGGTAGTTGTATGGAGTTTTTCCCTCGAGAGGTATATCTAAGATTTGCTCGAATTCTTCCACTGTTGGCACCAATTGGAAATCCTGAAAAGTGAAACATCTCAATGGTGGATCATAGTACTGGGCTAAAGTAGTAATTACCGATGTTTGAACCTCCACCTCTAACAGGCTCAACAAATTCCCATAGTCCTTCTTGAATGCATCCTTTTGGGTTGTCTTCATTTTCTGCATTAGTTCTCTCAGACCATCCATGTTACCTTCCTTTACTTCAATGGCTATCTTTTCCTTTAAAATGTTTGAATTGAACCCTCATTGACTTCAAATCTCATGCTAATTTCCATTTTACCTCAAGGACTTAGTCACAAATTTATAATTTCCTGAAAAGAACTAATGACAAGACCATAAAAATGCATGAGAAAAAGAAAGAAAGAAAGGGAAAAAGATGTATAAAAAGAGAAAGAGACAATATGCTTGATTTTATTATGCAAAAGTGAGGATTATAAGGCCGCACACATCTCCCTTTGTGCCCTAATGAAGGTTCAGCGGTAAAGATTCCAGGTTAAGTATATGCAACCTCACAAGGATTGTTCCCTGAGCCTAAAGATCAATGGTCACTAGAGCTATGGCCCCCTTCAAAGCATCTCCACAACAGTCGAGTAATCACCTAGGTGTGAAGACACAAATGAAGAGAACAGACTCTGGTTGGGGTTCTCACGATAGCCAAATAGGAAGTATGTCCCAAGTGGCACCGCTATACAACCCCTATATTTCTAAGTTGCACTCAGACCCGGGTATAGGGCCCCACTCAATAGATGCACAATGTGTGTGTGTGTGAAGGGAGAATGCAATGCATACCCAAACCCTCACCTGCAAAACAACCAAAAGATTCTCAGGCATATATAAACATGTTTTCTACCCTAGGGTTCAATATAGCACAATCAAATAATTCACATGCAATTACTTCAAATATCAGACATAGATAAGAAAAGGGGAAGAAAACCATAAAGCAAAACCACATCAAATTTGCGCATATAATTAAATGGCCTGACTCTCGAAATCCCCAGTGGAGTCGCCATCTGTCGCAACCGGAATCGTGACAAGAAGACGATCCAAAAAGAAACGAGTTTTAGAAAAGAGATTGGGAGTCGCCACTATAGTTTATTTTGGAAAACTATAGAAAAACCCATAAAAAAATAAGGTGCAGTCTATGAAAACCAGATTCTGGTTTCGGGAGTGGGTTACGTGTAGGGAAGGTGTTAGCATCTTACAACGCCTATCCTAACCTTTAATTAAATACGCGAATTTGATGTGGTTTTCAAAATGTTTAATTAACCCCAAAAAGAACGTTATAAAGAAACAAAAGATATTTTTTAATTTTTGAAAAATTAGTGAGAAAATTTGTTTGGAAAAGATTTGGATTTTTGGGAAGCGAGCCTGACAAGGACTGGCCTTGCTCCTACGTATCTCCACTTTGGATGGAGAATTAAGGACCACGTAGTTCTTGTGAAAATTTTTTTGTTTGTTTGTGAATGTTTAGTTTTTGAAGATTTTATATTTTTGATATTTTTGAAACAAAGAAGGTAATTAGCACAAGGATGACGCAAGCGGTCACTTGTATGCTTAACCTTTAAAACATATTTTGATTATTATTTTTGAAAGGAAAGGAAAAGGTTTTTAGCACAAGGACGACGTGAGCGGTCACACTTGTGCTTAACCTTTAAAACATATTTTGATTATTATTTTTGAAAGAAAAGGGAAAGATTTTAGCACAAGCACGACGTGAGCGGTCACACGTGTGCTTAACCTTAAAACGTATTTTTGATTATTTTTATATAAGGAAGAAGAAAAGTTTTTTTTAACACAAGAACGACGCGAACGATCACACGTGTGCTTAACCTTGAAACATGTTTCTGGTTATATTTTATAAAAGAAAGGGAAAACGGTTTCCAGCACAAGGATGACGCGTGCGGTCACAAATGTGTTTTAACCTTTAAAACATATACATATATTTTTTGAAAGAAAGGGAAAAAGGTTTTCAGCACAAGGACGACGCGTGCGGTCACACGTGTGCTTTAACATTCAAAACATATTTTCCTATATTTTTTAAAAGAAAGGGAAAAAGGTTTCCAGCACAAGGACGACGCGTGCGGTCACACGTGTGCTTTAACCTTTTAAAATATTTTTGTTGTTTTTAACATTTATATATTTAAAAGTAGATAAATATTTAAAATGGAAACAAAACAAAATAATAATAATAATAATAATAATAATAATAAACAATAAAATAAAAACAAAATAAAAAGATAAATAAAGAAATAAATAAACAATGAAAATAAAATGAAATAAAAGGGAAAAGGTTAAAATAAAATAAATAAAATAATAAGTAAATAAAAAGGGGTGCGGAGGTGCCTAAGAAAGAAAAAAGGGTGTCTAAACCATTTTTATAAACAAACTGGGCTTAAACCCAAACTGGATGGGGTGTGATGTTTAGTAGAAATAGAGGTGTAAGGAAGATATGATTTTTTAGACAGGCCAAAGAGAAAGGAGTGCGTAAAGGGAATAAAGGGGGTGTCGAAAAAACTCTTTTGACTTTCCCAACGCTGGCCCAGGCAGAAAGTAAAGAAGGGGGGGTGCGTGTGTGAGAGGCAAAGCTGCAGTAGGGGTCTTTTTTTTTCTGCAAAAAAGAAAAACGGCCTAAAACTTGGGCCCAAGAATCTTCTCACCTAGAAACCCACTAGGGGTTCTGCCAACTCTCTCTTCATTCTAACATTCCTCTCAGCCTCGAGAGACCAGGGTCTCTCCCTCACCTTGCCAACCGGACCTACTCTCTCTACCCCGTTCACCACGTCGTCGGCGACGACAAACGTCACCGGAACCACAGCCGGCCACGGCGTCCTCGCTCCCCCTCTATCTTTTTTTGCGAGATACAGGACAATCTCGCCTCACTCAGTCATCTACACACCCGACTGGCCACTACGGGCCGCCTCCTTCTACCAGCCTTGTCCTCGCCGGTGACAGTAGAAGCCACCGGAATCACGGCTGGCCACGACGTTGTTAACAAAAACGGGCAAGCGTACTAGATCGTTTCAAGTAATATAATTAGTAAAACCCAATATCATTCTTCCCATGAGACTCGAAGGCCTTATCGTTCGTGCAAATTGAAATCGTAAGACTTGTAAAAGGAAAAGTGATTGGTTTGGATGCAAGAAACAACAAGTAAACATGCAAATGCGATTGATTCAATTAACGAGAAAAAAAACTATGGATGAATGGAGTTGTTGGGGTTTACAATTTCATCTTATCCACTCTTTCTTATCTACTCCTCTTATTTAATTTGCTTTGTTATCTAATTGTCATGCAAACTTTCTTCGTCTACCCTTAACCCGATCCCTCGGCGAAAAGAGCCTATTACTAATTACTCGCTTGCTATCCCTAGCCTCCCCTAGTAATTAATAATGTATTATAAACAGAAGTGAAAACAATTGATCGTCCTACCCCCCTACCCTAGGTGGTATTGCTTTATTAAGGAATTTCTCACCAATTCATGACAGTACTGTACGTTCCCGTATCAATAAAGACAAACAACAATTATCGAATGAGTTAAACGATAAAAACATTAAGCGCAGATGATAACCCAATAATTGATAATCAAAGTATACGACAAACATATAAATAAATAAGAGTTTCAATAAAAGAGAGTTTCAAAAGATTACATTGTTCCCCAACAACAAAAGGGTTTAGTTCACCATTGTCATGGTGAAACTAGATGAAAAATGATGGAAGAATGGAAAAGCAAACCCTAGATTGGATAAAAAGGAGCCTAAGCATCCAAGAGATCTTCTCCAAGGAGTGAAAATTAGGTCTGGCCGCCCTTCTCTGTCAAAAGAATGCATCTAAACTTGCACTAGGGCTATTTATAGCTGAGGAGCGTCACAAAATTGAAGCCCAAGCCCAACAGACAACCGCCCGACGGTTTGCCTCTAATCACAAAACCGCATGGCTGCACCGCTTGGGCGCGAGACAGTGGCTGCCCCTCGCATTTGGCCGCCCAACGTTGGATTTTGGGCGTTGGGCGGTTCCTAGACTTTTCTTTTCTTCATGTTTCTTCATCTTTCTTGAGTCTAAGACCTTCCATCTTCAATCTCATTCTTCATCTTCATCAAAAACGCTGCAAAACAATGCAAAACAAGCATAATATCTCTAAAATCAACTTTTGACTCTCAACTGACTCAACTAATGTGTTTTTCTTGATTCTAAGCTCATTCTAAGCCTTAGAGGGTGTATTTTGATCTCAAATGAAGCATGAAAATAACTGTTTTTCAACAGTTATCAGACGTCACCCCCCTTCTCCCTCTCTTTCGCGTTAGCCTAGGGTTGGGGTTTACCTCCCTTGAACACCATCTGTCACCACCTCTCTGTCGCCGCCGTCGCGAGCCACTGCCACAAAAAAACCAACCCGTCGTCGGACCACCACTGTGAGCAACCACCGCGCCTCCGGAAGTCAACACGAACTCCAGTCGCACAACCACGACAACCACCATGTGAATCTCTTCTTTTATTCTCAAATACACTCTGTTCTATTACGCACTCATTCTATTTTGGGTTGGAATGTCACATTGATGAGATTTTACATGTTGTCAATCTCAAGCTGGTGTTTTCTTTTTTAATAGAACTTCATTTGTTTCTCGGATTTGTTCCAGCGTTGACAGGGAATGGAAGAAACAAGTTAGCTTTGGTTTCCAGAAGGATTTGGCATAGAGTGTTGTTCTTGTATTTCTCTTTGGTCTTTTTTGATTGCCTTACAGTTTTCTAGTGTGTTTTCTAGGCGTTTCTGGGTGTGAGTAAATGGATACTGAAGTCTTTGTGTTGGGGGAATATGTACCTATGTTCTAATGTAGTTTATAACTGATGAAATTTGCAGGCCTAGAAACTGCATTTTGGGTGAAGTTTTGATTAACAGAGGATATGTCAAAGCAAACGAACACAACCATATACACACATTATTCATTCATATCCAATTCCAGACATGTAACAAAGACATGTAACAGAGCAGCAGGCATTCACATACGACCAAGAGCTTAGAGACGACAACTTACCTCCGCCGCTTCAACAGAACTGGGGAAGGTAAATGGTTCTCCTCACCTCTGACCGTGAGGTCCCTTCTTCCCAAGTGGTGATGATCGGTGATGGTGGTGAGTCTCCAATGTTTTGTGTTATATTGGTGAGGTGCTCTTTTCGTTGTGATGATCAATGATAGTGGTGAGTTTTCTATACTCTCTAGTTGTGATGGTGAGTCCCTATTCTATTGCTGTAGTCTCCTCTTTCCCCTGTTTACCCTTTTTTTCTTTTTCTGAGATTGTACTTTTTGTTGGAAATGTTATTGCAGCTGCGAGAGAAAATTATGGTGAGAGGGAGCAATGGAAGTGAATTCCGGTTTTTTGGTGGAGGCCAATCCTCTTCCAAGGTTCTCCCTCGGGCGTGCTAATGAGATCCTCTCCTTCACTGTCTTAGTTGGGGTGTATCCCTTAGGATTGTTTTGTCTTCTTCCTCCTTTATGTTTAAACTGGATCAATTGGAAAAAGCCATTCAGACACTCTTTTCCCCTTTGATGTAAAATTATAGCTCTGTGTAGGGATTTTGAGCAAGAGAACCGAAGACCTTTTTCTTACTGCCATTGTATGAGATATTTTGAGCATTGTTGTGTAAACGTTGCAGGAGGGACAAACCTCTGTGTTAAGCTTGTTGTGATCTATTGTCATATGTTGCAGCTGAATTCACGCTTGCATAGTTTGATAATGGAAAAAAAACATCAGTCTACTATACCGCTTTTTTTTTCTTTTTTTTTTTCAATGATAGATGAATTGTTGAATAATTATTTTTCTCTGCTTACTCAAAAGAAGATAATTTTTTATTTTTTAGCTGTTTTTAGTTTTATTTCTTTTCTATATTTATTATTTTTTATTTAATCTTTTATTTATCTTAATTTTTTATTACTTTTATTGTTTTATTTGATTAATTCTTTTTATATAATTTTTTTAAAATTAATTTATTAGAAATTAATTTTATATTCGTTCAAAGATTTAGAATTAATTAATTTATTTATTTTAAAATATAGACCGACTATGTTATATGTTTTATGTTTTGTTTTAAGGGGTTAAATATTCTGAAATAAAAAATACTTCTTTTTTAAGAGTCATATTTTAATTTTTGAACTTTCATATAAAGTTTTATATAAGTTTTACATCTTAAATTTATTAGTGGAATACACGTGGCCACATGGGATAGGTTGAGCATTTTGGTAAAGTAGAAATGCAATGACATTCTAGACTTAGCCACTTTCTTTCTTAAAACAGCCAAAACCATCTTCTTCTTCTTCTTCTACTATTTTTCTCATTGCCTTGCCTTCCATTTGCCATTACTCAAATTCTCACTGATCAATTTTCAAATTGAAGCTACCAAAGCTTTTAGGTCTGCAAGAGGAGCATTTCCCACCGATTGAATCTCCGTTTCGTCCAACCGGTACGAAAGCCCTCTTTTTCCCTTTGCCCTAGGGTTCTAGCATGTGAATTCTTGTTGCATGCGACCCATCTCGTTTTCTTTCACAATTTAGCTTCCATTAAGTTCTAAAAATCGTTTTCCATCATCAATTGATGATTTCAGGTGATTCTTACACTTTGGGTTCGACGTACGTGGGTTAGGATCATTCCTTGAGTTGGCTGTGTACACTAGAGGTAAGGGGAGCTAGTTTTCTTTTCATTTTTGTAGTATGTTGTGAATGTATGATAAATTTGAAGTTGTATGTTGTTGGAAGCATGAAATTGGTTGAATTGGCTTGAAATTCATGTATGGAAATGTGTATGTTGTGTGGAATTGATGATTGATGAATATGGACTGTTTGGAACTTCTTGGTATGTTGAATTATGCATGATTCAGACTGTGGTGATGATTGAAATCTGTCATGGTAGTGTTTGAAAGAAAACCAAGTGCTTTAGAGTCACTTTTTAGCCATTTTAAGGGAAGTGAGGTAGTGATTTTGAGTATAAGGGGTTTGTTGTGTTTGTGGACTGTTGGGACAGTTTCACTTAGTGTATTGTGACTTGTTTGAGTCACTAAATTGGTCAAGATAGGTGCAAAGTGGTAAGATTGGGTTTTGGGTCCTTAAGTTGGGTAAATTGGTGTTTTAGAGTTAGAAAGGAAGTGTGGTGGTCAAATTTAGAGTTAGGCATTCTTGGTGATCCTAGTCAGTTTAGGTAACTTAGGTAGGTCATGTGTGACTTAGTAGGCATGTTTAAATGGTTAAAAATCAACTCCAAGTTGTAGAATTGAATTTAGACCTCTAGGTTGATAAAATTGAAGTTGTAGAACCTAAATCAATGCATAAACACTTTATAATAATGTTAGAAAGGATTAAAATTGTTTAGGTAAGTTTATTTTAGCATAAAAGTTGACTTATGGGTTGTAGAAGTTCACCAAAAGGATTAGAATTGGTAAAACGGGGTAGAATTGCGCAATTATGCAGAAAAATCTGCATAATTCTCGCTTGGGCGCCCCTAAAGGGCGCTTGGGCGAAATTTTCTTCTATCATGTTTGTTTTTGATAGTTTGTGGGGTTCCGGACGTCCGTTTTGGACGTTCTTTAGATCGTTCTGGGGGTTTTTGACCCTTCCGGATCCATTGGTGAGGGTCTCCAATCCATTTGAATTACTTTAGTATTAGTAATTAAATATTAAACGATATTTGTGTTAATAAGTGATGTTTTTGTGAAAATAGGTAATGTTTGAGTATGTATGAGTTGTTTTGATGAATGAGTTGATGTTGTAATATGTGTGTATGACTTAGTATAGCCTTGGGTGATGTTGGTAAAGTGAAAACAATATTGTTGTGTAAAATCATGAACTTTGAGGATTTATCTAAGATCTCTAGGTGAGATCACTTTAGTGTATGAATGAATATTGAGGCTCCTTCAAGGGAGGTTATCCCTAATACTCTGACGGTCTTTCATTCTCAAATAGAGAGGATCGACGCGGATGGTGAGAGTAGTGGGAAGTCCTAGGGTAGACGCTTTCACTGGAGGTCTATTCCGCGGTAATGGACTAGCCTTGTGTGTGGTCGGGTGAAACCCCTCGGCAATGGCTTTGCAAAGCAGTAGGGGCCATCACAAGTGCACAACCTGCCCCAGCTCTACATTCATTCTATGTCCGGACGTGTCTAGGAGTCTTTGCATGATAAGATGGTTGATTCGGTTAAGTTATGAAATATGTGCCTATGATTATGATGACTTGTATGCTTGCATGTGAATCTATGCTTTCGGTAACGTTAGATCACTTTGCTTTGATTTGTATGTTTGTTTGAAACCTAGCTCACCCTTGCACTTGTATGTTGTGTGTGTTTGCTTTCTCCCTTGCGATGATCATCCAATCCTTTGGATGTGAGTAGTAGGTGATGATGTACCTCTAGGGCAGGCGTTGGAGACCGAGGAAGATCCAACACCTAGTACTTAGGCGTTCACCTTGCTTTTATTCCTCTTAGTAGCATCTTATTTTGAGAAACTTTAGACCTTTGTACTTTAATTATTATTTTACTCTTCGTTTTAAATTCCCCCTCTATTTTGGATGACTGTAATTTATATCTATACGGTTATCTTCCACTCTCACTGCTTTCCTTAATTATGACTGTTGCATTCTATATTTATATACTTGGTTATATATATTTTGGGATGTTACATTTATGGTATCAGAGCAGTTTTTATCCTTAGTGAACCTGTAGGTTATGTGCATCCATTACTTGTGCTTGTGTGCCTTAAATGTACAGAAGCATTCTAATTCTTGAGTAAGACTAATTGTTTTACTCTTTGATCCTAAACAAAATATGGCGCCTAGACCTCCACCTCCTCCACCTCCACAAACCGATCAGACTGAGATGATGCGGATGATGGAGTCACTCATGAACTCCATGCAACAACAAAATGCTGCACTAGTACAACAAAACACTATGGCGCTACAGAACTTGGAAACAACTAGAGTGGCTTCAGAACAGGCTAGGGTATCAGCTGAGGCCACCCAAAGGCAGTTTTTGGATGTGATGACCAGTGGAAGGATTCCCACCGGTCCTTCTTCTTCTACGGCTATTCCAACTCAAGAGTGGAGTTTGGAGAACTTCTTGCAGCATCACCCTGCCAAGTTTGATGGCAATTGCTCACCGGATGAGGCCGATCAATGGCTTTGTGACATGGAGAGGGTTTATAATGCAAAGAGGTGCCCTGATGAAAACAGATTGTCTTACACTGAGTACCTCTTGACTAGAGAGGCAAGCCATTGGTGGAGTAGTGCCCGGATGATCTTAGAGGGAACTAGAACTCCTATTACATGGGATTTGTTCAAGAAGAGATTCTACAGAGAATACTTCCCTGACACTCTCAGATATGCTAAAGAAGTGGAGTTCTTGGAGTTAGTACAGGGAAACATGTCAGTGTCTGAATACATTGACCGCTTCAAACATCTTCTCAGATTCAACACTATGACAGTGGATAAAGAATGACAGTGCCTTAAGTTTTAAAACGGGCTGCGTGGTGGTATCAAACTCTTGGTGAAAGGACACCGTCTGAGGGAGTTCCCAGCACTAGTGGAGATGGCTAGGGATATGGAGCAGACCAAGAGAGAAGCGGAGGGACATCCAAGCCGTCAGGCCCAACCACTGAGGGTTGAAGGACCAACTATTTCTAGAGGCGGGTCCAGCTCTAGGAAGACACCATACTCCAGATCTTCTTCTTCTTCTCGTAGTTCTGGAGGATCTTCCCAACCTTCTGTTCAGCCGAGCCAGTCTTCATCTCAGAGTGGCGTGAGATGTTATGGATGTGGCGGTCCACACCATTTGTCTTCATGTCCCCAGAGGACTAATTTCTGGAGGTGCAACCGATGCCACAGGGAGGGCCACTATGAGCGTGATTGCCCTATGGGGAGGAGAGCCACTTACCAGCCACAGCCTGCAGGAAGATCTCAGCAGAGAGGTGGCGTCAGACCTTAGGCCACCGGGCGTGTTTATGCGTTGACTGGGACAGAAGCTGCTAGCTCAGGTGATTTGATCATTGGTAGATGCTTGATGAATGATAGAAGTTGTGTTGTATTATTTGATTCTGGAGCGACACACTCATTTGTGTCTGAGTCATGTGCGAGGGAGTTGGGGTTGCCAGTGAGAGAGCTACAGTATGACTTGACTGTATCTACTCCCGCTTCTGGGATAGTGAAGACATCTACAGTTTGTGTTAGATGTCCAGTAGTGGTTGAGGGACGCCGGTACAAGGTAAACTTGATATGTTACCTTTGCAGGGTTTAGATGTCATCCTGGGGATGGATTGGCTATCTGCCAATCGCATGTTGACTCTTGGTGTGTTGAGACAAGATTATTTACCGTTGACTCTTGGTGTGTTGAGACAAGACTTGATGAAGGCACATGTTGCTTCTTAATACTATCACACATGGATGTTAATCAAGGACGTTCCGATGTAGACCTCTCGGTAGTCAGTGAGTTCCTAGATGTGTTTCTTGAGGAAATTCCTGGCTTACCTCCTCCAAGAGAAGTGGAGTTTTCTATAGACCTCGTATCAGGATCAGGGCCTATTTCTATAGCCCCATACCGCATGGTGCCAGCTGAATTGACTGAGTTGAAAAAGCAGATTGAAGAGTTGTTGGAGAAACAGTTCATCCGGCCTAGTGTTTCTCCTTGGGGCGCGCCGGTGTTGCTAGTGAAGAAAAAGGATGGCAGTTCAAGGTTGTGTGTGGATTACAGGCAACTTAACAAATTGACCATCAAGAATAAGTACCCTTTACCTAGGATCGACGACTTGATGGACCAACTATAAGGAGCAGTTGGTTTTCCAAGATTGATCTACGGTCCGGCTACCATCAGATATTGGTTAAGGCTGATGATGTTCAGAAGACAGCCTTTAGATCCAGATATGGCCATTACGAGTATGTGGTCATGCCCTTTGGTGTGACTAACGCCCCTGCCATATTCATGGATTACATGAATAGAATTTTCTGGCCTTTCTTTGATAAATTTATTGTCGTCTTCATAGATTACATTCTCATTTATTCTAAGAGTGAAGAAGAACATGTTGATCATCTTAGAACGGTGTTGGGGATATTGAGGGAAAGGAAGCTATACACCAAGCTTTCTAAATGTGAATTCTGGATGAAAGAAGTGCAGTTCCTTGGTCATATTATATCAGCTGATGGGATTTTTGTAGATCTGGCCAAGGTTCAAGCCGTGTGGCAATGGGAAAGACCAAAGTCAGTCACTGAGGTCAGGAGTTTTGTTGGGTTAACTGGCTACTATCGTCGCTTCATTGAAGATTTCTCTAAGATTGTAGCCCCTTTGACGCAGCTAACGAGAAAAGACACTCCATTTGCATGGACAGACCGTTGTGAGGCAAGCTTCCAGGAGTTGAAGCAAAGATTGACTAATGCTCCAGTGTTGGCCATTCTTGACACAGGTAAACCTTTTGAGGTTTTCTGTGATGCGTCCTACCAGGGACTAGGGTGTGTCTTGATGCAGGAAAGAGAGTTGTTGCGTATGCCTAAAGACAACTCAAGATTCATGAGAGAAACTACCCTACGCATGATCTGGAATTAGCTGCAGTGGTGTTTGCTCTCAAGATATGGAGACATTATTTGTATGGAGCTCAATTTCAGGTGTTCAGTGATCACAAGAGCCTGAAATATCTATTTGATCAAAAGGAGCTTAATATGAGACAAAGAAGGTGGATGGAGTTCTTGAAAGACTGCGACTTTGATCTTTTTTACCATCTAGGGAAGGCCAATGTAGTTGCGGATGCCTTAAGCAGAAAATCAGTACATGTTTATGCTTTGATGGTAAAAGAATTGGAGTTGGTGGAAAGCTTTAGTGACTTCAAGTTGGATGTAGAATTTGAACCTTATGGTATAAGATGTTGCAAACTGGTGATATCTAGAGGGATCTTTGATCGAATCCGAGAGGGGCAACTCTTAGACCCCGAGCTTCAGAAATCAAGAGCTTTGATTGGCACTGAGCAAGGAAGAGATTTTGACACAGGTACAGATGATCTCTTGAGGTTCAGAGGTAGAACCTGTGTACCAAATGATGAAGAGCTGAAACGGTTGATACTAGAAGAAGGTCACCGGAGTCATTTTAGCATGCACCCAGGCATGACTAAGATGTACCAGGACCTTAAGAAATCATTTTGGTGGTCCGGCATGAAAGGTGATGTAGCTCGGTTTGTGTCTTCTTGCCTTACTTGTCAAAAGGCTAAGATAGAACACCAGAGGCCAGGAGGTATGTTGCAGCAGCTTGAGGTCCCTGAGTGGAAATGAGACAATATTGCTATGGATTTATTCACTCATTTGCCACACACTGTCAGAAAACATGATACCATCTGGGTAATAATTGATAGATTGACCAAGAGTGCCCACTTCTTGGCAATTAATTTGAAGATGCCTATACAGAAGTTAGCCCAGTTGTACATCAAGGAGATAGTCAGATTACATGGTGTACCTTCCAGTATTATATCTGACAGAGACACACGTTTCACATCTCGCTTTTGGCAAACCTTGCAAAGTGAGATGGGCAGTAGACTCCAGATGAGTTCTGCTTACCATCCTCAGACAGAGGGACAGTCTGAGAGAACCATACAGTCATTGGAAGATTTGCTGAGGACGTGTGTTCTTGACCATCTAGGAGTCTGGGATGAAGTGTTACCATTGGTGGAATTCACCTACAACAACAGTTATCAAGCTAGTATTGGAATGGCACAAGTCGAAGCTCTTTATGGGAGGCGTTGCAGAACACCTTTGTGTTGGTTTCAGGATGGAGAATCTGTGTTGACGGGACCAGAGATAGTGCAACAAACGACGGAGAAGGTGAGAGTGATTCAAGAAAGGATGAGAGCCTCACAGAGTAGGCAGAAATCATATGCAGATAAGAGACGCAGGGCTTTGGAATTCGAAGTAGGTGACCATGTATTCCTCCGTGTGACACCTACTACTGGAGTAGGAAAGGCCATTCGTGCTAAGAAGCTTTCTCCCAGATACCTTGGACCTTATCAGATTTCTAGACGCATCGGACCAGTAGCCTATGAGATAGCTATGCCTCCTCAATTAGCTAATCTCCATCCGGTCTTTCATGTATCCCAGCTTCGGAAGTATGTTCCTGATCCCTCTCACGTATTGGAAGTTGACGATGTGCAAGTGAAGGAAGATCTCTCCATAGAGATGCAGCCGGTTAAGGTAGAAGAGAGACTAGCAAAGCAATTAGACGGGAAGACCGCTAGACTAGTCAAAGTCTTATGGGACAGCAGAATCGGCGATTCCACTTGGGAGAAGGAGGAAGAGATGAAGAAGTCTTATCCCCACTTATTCTCTTGTAAGTCTTAATTTTTGAGGACGAAAATTTTTGTTGATGGGGAGAATGTAATACCTTGAAAAATAATATATTAGTGGAATACACGTGGCAACATGGGATAGGTTGAGCATTTTGGTAAAGTAGAAATGCAATGACATTCTAGACTTAGCCACTTTCTTTCTTAAAACAGCCAACACCATCTTCTTCTTCTTCTTCTACTATTTTTCTCATTTCCTTGCCTTCCATTTGCCATTACTCAAATTCTCACCGATCAATTTTCAAATTGAAGCTACCAAAGCTTTTAGGTCTGCAAGAGGAGCATTTCCCACCGATTGAATCTCCGTTTCGTCCAACCGGTAAGAAAACCCTCTTTTTCCCTTTGACCTAGGGTTCTAGCATGTGAATTTTTGTTGCATGCAACCCATCTCGTTTTCTTTCACAATTTAGCTTCCATTAAGTTCTAAAAATCGTTTTCCATCATCAATTGATGATTTTAAGTGATTCTTACACTTTGGGTTCGAAGTACGTGGGTTAGGATCATTCCTTGAGTTGGCCGTGTACACTAGAGGTAAGGGGAGCTAGTTTTCTTTTCATTTTCGTAGTATGTTGTGAATGTATGATAAATTTGAAGTTGTATGTTGTTGGAAGCATGAAATTGGTTGAATTGGCTTGAAATTCATGTATGGAAATGTGTATGTTGTGTGGAATTGATGATTGATGAATATGGACTGTTTGGAACTTCTTGGTATGTTGAATTATGCATGATTCGGACTGTGGTGATGATTGAAATCTGTCATGGTAGTGTTTGAAAGAAAACCGAGTGCTTTAGAGTCACTTTTTAGCCATTTTAGGGGAAGTGAGGCAGTGATTTTGAGTATAAGGGGTTTGTTGTGTTTGTGGACTGTTGGGACAGTTTCACTTAGTGTATTGTGACTTGTGATGGGTTCCAGGCTATGTTTAGAAACCAATTAGGAGTGGCTCTTTTACGTGGGAGAGTGGAAAGCATTTTCTATCTTATTCCACGAAACGGTGAGCAGTAGATAAGGGAGAGATTTTCGGGTTGTTGAAGAGGTCAAGGCTGGTGGTTTTTTTTTAACATATTAGGTTATATCATTTAGGGTTATATAAAGGAGTTTAAGATAAACAGGGATTTTTTTCCGCCGGGGGAACGACAAATACAAAGAATAAAATCCTTGCTACTGCACTGCTGTGAAGGTAAGAGTGAAGAGAGGAGTTTCGTGGACAAGAATAGGATATCCTAGGAGGCCTGGAACTCGTTGGTAAACTAAGGTAAGGGGACTAACCCGAAATTTTGTGTGGTTGTTTAGAGCGTTGGGCATAGTTATATGGGTTGGTTGTTGCTATGCATGTATGTTCTTTATGTTTTATTTGAATGAGTTACGTAAGGTTTCGAAGAGAGAAACCATGAGAATTCTTGATTTCTACACCGGGAGAAAACAAGAGAGGAAGAGTTTATTTTGGAAGTAGGAAGTAAGGGGAGTTGACCATTGTTGTTTTGTTGTTGTACTTGTTATAATTTATGATTCAGAGATTCACAATAAAGAGCAATAAACCACATGCATTAAATTCTTCAACCAAAACAGTTCCCAATTTCTATAATAATAGAGTGGAAGCGTACCTGAATTGGACATTGGGAATAATTAATGAACCTGAAATTAGTCTCTGATCTTCCCTCTGTAGAGCACCCTTAGTTCCCTCTAAATTTTCTCTTTTGATGGGGATAAACAGAAAGAAACAGGAATGAATCGTATGCTCACAGATGGGGACTATGACCTCTTAAATAACCTCTGACGGTTAATATTCTTTAGTTTCAATAATTATTATTTGGCCCCTTCAACAAATAATAATTATTGCTGGTCTCTACACAATATACCTTTCATGACAAATATACCCTTAGCCATATTTATCTTAATTAGATCACTTTATAAAATTGGCTAATATAATATAATGGCCCTAACACATTTAATAATTACTTATATATATACAAGTGACCCAAATTGCTAACAATCTCCCACTGGTCACAAATATATATATATATATATATATATATATATATATATATATATATATATATATATATATATATATATATATATATATATATATATATATATATCCATATAAATCCTTACAAATGTGTCAGACTTTATGAGCTCAAAATTGCCATTATATACCTTGAGTATATCCCGAAGTCCCGTCCATTGATTATATCAGCATGTAGAACCAAAGCAGTTTTAATTGCAACAATTGCAACCAAACCAACAGTGATCACTAATGCTGATAGAATCAAATGACATGGATACATCATGAAATGTGTAGCATGAAAAGTTACGTGAAGGTAATCTATACACGTCTATTTTCAACTGGTCCTTACTTTATATCAATGAGATCAACATAATAACCTTATGGCACAGAGTGTAATATCTGAATAATAATAAACCATATATTTATTAAACCAAAAATGTCCAAGGACAATGTATGCATACATTAAACCAAACATAGAACACATATACAAAAGTGACTAACTCCCACTAAACTAAAGATTCCTCAAAAGCTAAAACACCCATGTGAGCAACATGCTCATGAAAGACCTTTGGTGTAATACCCTTAGTAAGAGGATCTGCCAATATGGCGTTTGTCCTTAAGTGCTCTATAGAAATCTGTCCACTCTGTACTCTTTCTTTAACAACTAGGAACTTGATGTCAATGTGCTTTGACTTGCTTGAACTCCTATTGTTGTTAGAATATAATACAGCTGATTTGTTGTCACAGTATAACTTGAGTGGTCTTTCAGTTCCTTCCATAATGCGCAGCCCTGTGACAAAGTTTCTCAGCCATATACCTTGATTTGATGCCTCATAGCATGCTACAAATTCTGCAACCATAGTGGATGAAGCTGTAAGGGTTTGCTTAGCACTACGCCAATAAACTGCGCCACCGGCCAACATAAAAATGTAACCCGAAGTGGATCTCAAACTATCTTGGCATCCTGCAAAATCTGAGTCAGAATATCCAGTGATCTCTAACCGGTCTGATCCCCTATACGTGAGCATATAATCCTTTGTTCTTTGTAAATACCTCATAACTCTTTTTGCTGCTTTCCAATGATCCAATCCTGGATTGCTTAAATATCTGCTTAAAACCCCAACTATGTAGGCTATATCCGGACGCGTACATACTTGGGCATACATCAGACTCCCTATTGCTGAAGCATAAGGAATCTTTTCCATTTCCTGAATTTCTAGATTTCCTTTAGGACATTGATTAAGACTGAACTTGTCTCCCTTAGCGACTGGAGTATCTACTGCTTTACAATTTTGCATACCAAACCTTTTAAGCACCTTATCGATGTAATTCCTCTGTGATAATCCAAGAATACCTTGAGATCTATCTCGGTGTATCTGAATTCCTAATAGAAAGGAAACATCACCAAGATCTTTCGTTTCAAAATTTTTAGGCAGAAATCTCTTGGTTTCGTGCAACATGTCTATATTGTTGGTAGCAAGCAATATGTCATCAACATACAAGACCAGGAAGATATACTTGCTCCACTGAACTTGTGATACATACAATCCTCAACCACATTTATCTCGAAACCAGATGAGATAATAACTTGATGAAATTTGTGGTACCATTGACGAGATGCCTGTTTTAGCCTATAAATGGATTTTGTCAATTTGCATACCATATTCTTTGGTTCTTCGGACACAAAGTTTTCTGGTTGCACCATATAAATTGTCTCCTCAATGTTGCCATTGAGAAACGCCGTCTTGACATCCATTTGATGAGGCTCCAAATCATAATGTGCAACAAGAGCCATGATTGTTCTAAAAGAGTCTTTCGATGAAACCGGAGAGAAAGTCTCTTTAAAATCAATCCCTTTTTTTTAGTATAGCCCTTTGCCACAAGATGAGCCTTATACCTCTCCACATTACCTTTAGAATCCCTTTTGGTTTTAAATATCCACTTACAACCTATGGGTTTCACACCTTCTAGTAATGGGACAAGTTCCCAAACTTTGTTGTCTTGCATGGACTTATACTCCTCATTCATAGCTTCAATCCATTTTTCAGAATTAGGATCTTGCATAGCTTGATGGACGGTGATAGGGTCATCTTCCATCATACTATTATTTACCTCATTTTCTTGGAGAAATACTACATAATCATTTAGGATGCCACTTCTCCTTTCTCCCATGGATCTCTACAATGATACTGACTCATGAAGCACTTGTTCTTGAGGGTCTTGAGTTTGTCCTTGTAGAGGTTGAGAATTTGCTTCATCAAAATCAACTGTATGAATCGGATCTGGAGTTGACACTGATTCTTCCTCAAAGACAAAGTCTCTTACCTTATTCTTTCTCCCAAACTCAATATCCTCAAAGAATGTGGTAGTTCTTGTCTCAAAAATGTTCTTAGATTTGGGATCATAGAATTTATAGCCTCTTGATCTTTCAGAGTAACCAATAAAGTAACTGCTCACCATTCGAGAGTCCAATTTCTTTTCATTCGGTCTATAAGGCCTTGCTTCAGCTGGACATCCCCATACACGTACGTGTTTTAGATTAGGCTTTCGCCCAACCCAAAGCTCATAAGGTGTTGCAGCAGCTACCTTGGTTGGCACTCTGTTTAAAATATAAGCTGCAGTCTTCAATGCCTCTCTCCAGAGTGACTCTAGCAAGGTGGAATGACAAATCATACTCCTTACCATATCCTGAAGAGTCCGATTTCGTCTTTCAGCCACCCCATTCATGCTAGGTGAACCCGGCATGGTGTACTGTGGGACGATTCCACATTCCTCTAGGTACTTGGCAAAAGGTCCTGGACGTTGTTCACCTGATCCGTCATATCTGCCATAGTATTCACCACCACGATCAGATCTGACATTCTTAATGTTTTTGTTGAGTTGATTCTCAACTTCAGCTCTGAAAGATTTAAACACGTCCAATGATTGAGACTTTTCATGGATGAGATATAGGTATGCATATCTAGAGTAATCGTCTATGAATGATATAAAATATTGTTGACCATTCCATGAAGGTGTAGGGAATGGGCCACAAATGTCCGTATGTATCAATTCTAAGACGTCTGTAGCTCTGTATGCACCTAATCTCGATGTATTGGTCTGTTTTCCTTTAACGCATTCAACACAAACATCAAAATTTGTGAAGTCAATGGAATTCAAAATCCCATTTGACACAAGCCATTCAACTTTATTTTTAGAGATGTGACCTAGACGTCTGTGCCACAATGCTCCTGAATCATTATTGTCAATTTTTCGCTTAGTACCAGATGATTTTGTATTGAATGATTCACTGTAGGAAGCCACTATATCAAGCATATAGAGGTTGTCATTGTTTGAAAGTGAACCAGTCCCAACAACATTTGAATTTAAAGACAATTTGATTTCAAGGTTTCCAAATGAACATAAATATCCTAATTTGTCCAAATAGGAAACTAAGACCAAATTTCGTCTAAAAGACGGCACAACAAAAGTGTCTTTCAAATCCAAGTAGAAACCAGTGCACAATAACAATCTAAAATGTCCTATAGCTTCCACCTCTACCGATTTGCCATCTCCCACATAGATCCATCTTTCAGAATCAATTGGTTTTCGGTAGCTTATACATCCCTTCATTGAAACACTGATGTTAGCAGTTGCATCGGAATCTAACCACCAAGTGTTTATTGGTACTGAAGCTAAATTGACCTCAGAACAGACCAAAGCAAGACTGCGCCTAAAGCTTATATGATCAAGGACAATCTTCATTTTCTTGTTCCAGTCTTTAAAGAAATTAGCAGATATTGAAGCAATCGAAGCTGTATTTAGAATAAGAGAAACAAAGGAATTAAGCTCACACCGCAAAATTAATAATTATATAAATATAATTCAAAAATGGTCTATCCCATCTCAAGATACCCAATGCTTCATCAATATCAAGTCTTTGGACAATAATATTAACTGCTAGAGGTATCTTGGCGTAATGATCAACATTGATAATAAGAACATGTCCAATAACAAACTTATCTTTGGATAAATTTTATTATTGAAAAGTAAAACCTTATAATTATCACATGTTACCATCATAGGTGCATATACAATCCGGCAAGTATTAATCTTCCTTTGGGCCGACCAATACTCGCATGAATATATATAAACACAAACATTCATAATTTCTCTATGAACTACTCCAGATAAAAAAAAACTCACTTTGGTGATTTCTTAATTATCAATAGCTCATAAAAAAAATATAAACAAGACCAATAATTAAATTTTATTTATTCCTTAATAATTATTAATTTTATCCAATGACCCAAAAAAAAAACTGCAATATGTCCAAAAATAAAACTGCAATTTGCACCATATTGGGCCTGCCCCAAAAATAATTAAATAAAAGTCCAAAATAGATCTGAATATTTGGACCATCCGAATTTGGGCCTATTTCACAACCCGCAACCCATCAAACAGAGGAAACCCTCGCTGTCAGCTGCGCTAGGGTTGAAACTCCCCGTCAGTCGCAAACACCGCCAGCCGCTAACAGTCCTTGCCAAGACCACCGATGAAGCGCCACCGTGAAGCAGCTTCTGCAAATCTGAACGCAAATGAAAGACATATACTTGCCGGAGATGCTTTCTCATGATGGGGTTTCACCAGTTCGTTCGCACAGAGTCGCCCAACGTCGCGTCATCACGAGTTCGTTCTCGCAGAAGAAGAACGTCGATTCGAGATCCAATGCGCAAAGGAAAGTTGTGCCACTACTGCGTCTTTACGAAGGAAGAGAAGAAGACCCCAGAGGTGATTCCTCCATGGCGGCACAGGGAAGAAAGAGAACGCAAGTACCAATTTGGGGTTTTCCCAAATTAGGGTTTCAATTTGGGATTTTCTAGATTAGGGTTTTAGACACATTCAAATTGGAAATTCTAAATTGTTAATTTCCCTTTTCAAACCGTAGATTTAATGCAAAAAATTGATTACAGATTAAAAATTCGTAATCAATTAAAAATTTCCAAATTTGGTTTATGCTTTTTAATCATAAATTAACATGCTCTGATACCAATTGTTATAATTTATGATTCAGAGATTCACAATAAAGAGCAATAAACCACATGCATTAAATTCTTCAACCAAAATAGTTCCCAATATTTCTATAATAATAGAGTGGAAGCGTACCTGAATTGGACATTGGGAATAATTAATGAACCTGAAATTAGTCTCTGATCTTCCCTCTGTAGAGCACCCCTAGTTCCCTCTAAATTTTCTCTTCTGATGGGGATAAAGAGAAAGAAACAGGAATGAATTGTATGCTCACAGATGGGGACCATGACCCCTTAAATAACCTCTGACGGTTAATATTCTTTAGTTTCAATAATTATTATTTGGCCCCTTCAACAAATAATAATTATTGCTGATCTCTACACAATATACCTTTCATAACAAATATACCCTTAGCCATATTTATCTTAATTAGATCACTTTATAAAATTGGCTAATATAATATAATGGCCCTAACACATTTAATAATTACTTATATATATACAAGTGACCCAAATTGCTAACAGTAATTAGTTATGATTCAGTAAACTTATGAGATTCAGTGAGTGCAGAAGTACGGAGGGGTTTAGTGTTTAAAAAACAAAAAATAAAATAAAAAGAGAAGTGTGGCTCATTATAGGAAAGGTTACGTGATTTAAAGAGGAAGGCGGGACTTACATAAATTAATATTACCATTAGTATATACATATGCATATATATAAATAAGAAGCGGAGTTACGTGTAGTTTTATATATAAATATATATAAAAGAAAGTGGAGGTCACGTAAATTATATATATTATATTAATATAACCTAGGCTTATATTTAGGTATATTAAGGTTGCGGGTTCCTGTAATAAAAAGGAAAAGAAAAGGAATTAGGAAGTTTTACGTGAAAGTGCTTCTGGTGTGTAGGTAATAGAAAAAGTGAATGAGAATGGAGAAGAAAGAATATAATAAAATAGTTGGGTGAGTTATTATTATTTTTTTGATTATTTTATTATTGTTTTGAGAATTTTTATCATATACGGGTTTGATGTTAGGTTATGTGAGTATAATATTATTTATTACTTGTGAAATTGGATTTATGTTGTGAGTTGTTCAGTGAAGCTCCTGGAAGTGTGGTGGAAGTAGCACTGGTACTTGTCCGGTGAAGCTCTCTGAGAATAGAGTGGTGGGGGTGTATACTTGTCCGGTGAAGCCCAAGAGGGTGGTGGAAAGCATATACTTGTCCAGGGAAGCTCTAAGAGGGTGGTGGGAAGTGGTGTACTTGCCGGTGAAGCCTTCTAGAGAGTGGTGAGAGATGTCATTGTGTAAGGGTGTGGTAAAGTGTACTGGCCCGGTGAAGCTCTTTGAGAGAGTGGTGGAGGGTGAAACTTAACCTTAAAGTTGTATGTACGTAACCGGTAGTGATTCAAACTATGTGGTAAATGGTTTCAACAAATTAAGTATGAGTTGGTGAGTGATCGAGTGAGTCTAGGTGTGATTTGGTTTAATAGGAAAATAGTTGGAAGCTTGAGGTACCTCTATAACACTAGACCATATTTGAGTTACAATGTTGGAGTGATAAGTAGATACATGCAAAGCCCAAGGACATCACACTTAAATGTTCCTAAATGTATTCTTCGATATCTACAAGGAACATATACCTATGGGATATTATTGCCAAGAGGAAAAACTCGGAAAGGTTACAAATTACTTCTTATTCAGATGCAGACCGGTGTGGAGACAAATGGGATAGAAAAAGCACAACTGGGCATATTTTCTTCCTTGAAGGGTCACTAATTTATTGGAGCTCAAATAAGGAACCTGTTGATGGCATACCCCTTGCCATGACCTAGCACATTCATGAAGAATTGGATGTTAGGAAACAGGTTGGCTTCAATTTACACCAGGAGGGGGGTGAATTGGTGTTAGTTCAAAAACAAAATCTTTTCGCAATCTTTATATGAAAATTCAAAGCTTTTGATCTTTCCTTGAAATGCAAGTAATGCAAATTTGAATGCAGTGGAAAAACGTAGTTGACTGCTCTAAATATAAAGTCGACTGAAATAAAGAGTGCACGGATAGAGAAAATCAAACACTGGTTTTTATACTGGTTCGGCCAACAATGCCTACATCCAGTGTCCTTCCAACCTTAGAAGCAAATGCACTATAATGGTTGCGGTTTTTGCAACAAGGAATTTATAGAAGTACCACGTTAAAACAAAAAAATCTTTTCTCTAACCCAAAACCAAAATATAGTTGCACACAAAACCAGAATTGCAGCAAGAATCCCCTCTTCTGCAATCTGCACCCACGTTGAACAATCCTCAACATGTCACGAGCACTCTTCACAGGATGCCAAGGCTATAACAGCATGCTTCAGAGCTTGCCAAGCCTATCACCACACACTTTCCAGGTTCCCAAGCCTTCAATCAAATGTAGCAGTCTTTACAGGATGCCAAACCTTCAAGATCAAAACAGAAGCACCTTCTCTGTGAAGATGTTGATCAAACAGAATGCGCAATTGGCTCCTTAATATGAATCTCTCTCAAGAAAGATCATCACTGTCTTCTTGGAGAATTCTTGGAGCTTCCAAAACTGAGAATTCACTCTGAAATAGGACAATGAAAATGTTAGATCACAAAAGTCTCTCAGAATAGATCGTGGTCTGTTTTATTTATAGTTTTCCTGTCATTCTCAGTCGAATACCCTACTAATCCAGACGACTGTATTAAAATAGTTATAACTAAAAGTCAACATAGAGGCTCCTCAGTCAACTAATTCAATGCACATTCATGACAGTTGACTTAGTCAATCAATCTTAACTAACTTTTGAAAAACTAGCCGTTGGAGCAACTAGGTATAACAGAATTCCAAAAATAACAACAACACAGTTGAATAGGTGTTCCACCATGTCAACTAACACTTGAAAAACACTTTGAAATTCTTTTCAACTCAAAATCTCATCAAGCACATGTTCACAAAATCTGTACTAAGATTTTAGCTTAGTCGAATCCAATACCAGTGTATTAGACTAAACCAGATCTTTGTCACAGCAAATATAAGTTCATAAAAGTGCTTGTGAGCTTTTCTTTAGAAATGTGCAGAAGATAATCAAAATCATTTTATCACACATTTCAATACAAGCATGTTCCAAACATATAACACATAATCAATCAAGGGAACATACGTGCAAAACAACAAAACATGTTCAACAAAATCATTGTTCAAAATAGTATAACATATCATGTAATACTGGAACTTATGTACTATTATTAAGCAATGTGTTGTCATCATCAAAAACTAGTTTGATATAGAGTTTTGTGTTGTCAACAATCTCAACAATCTCCCCCTTTTTTGATGATGCACAACCATGATTAATAACTAAACCATGTTTGTATAGTTCCACAATTTAATAGAGTAAAAACAGATAACATAAACAATTCAAATAGTTCATTTACTCTGCATACACAACAAAAATATCATGAAGCAAATAAATTATGATGTAGCAATACTCCCCATATAGACTTGCTTTCATACACTCATGAAAACTCTCCCCCTTTGTGCATTAACAAAAAAGGAATGCTTAGATATTTATGCAATTTTGAAAAACAGAGAAGCATCAAATAATTATGCAGTTTCAAAATAGTAAGGATGCTCTCAAAATCACAAGTTTATCACAAAAACAACATATGTAAACTCCCACTGAAATGGTGTGTGATGAAACATTGTGTAAAGAAGTGATACTCCCCCTGCCATTATGCATGAATTTCAAAAACAGTTTAAGCACAAATCAATTATGCACAATGCAAAATATCACAAATCAAAAACTAGTTTAAGCACAAATTTGTATCATTGTTACTCAATTCAAACATATGTATATGCAATGACACAAATATCAACAATCTCACAATATTATCTCAACTTAGATATAAAAACAAGTAAAGAACAAAGATAATATCATAATGCTAATGATTAAAGCAGTAAGTAGGGATTAGAGATAATTCCAAAAATTGGAATTTTTAACCCAGTTTAGACGCAGTCGAATGCTTTAACTCATCAGTCGAATGCATTGCTTTCCAAAATGTTGAATTTCAGATGTATATGTCCAAAGCAATGTTCTTCATGCAAAACCTTTCACAAACCTTCTCCAGATCAAGTATAGTGGTTATAAAAACAAATCATAACAGAAGTCAATGTATAAAGATGCATGACGGTTATAGCACAGTTGACTTCATTCATAACTCAGTTGAATCAACCAAACAGAGTATCAGATTTTATTTGACAGTTTAATTGAATGGTTAAGCATATGGATTGATTCAAATTGCTAATATTATTTCCTTGATAGAAGAAGATATTACATTAATGGAGCAAAAACAAGGACATACAATCAAAACATAGAAACACACAAAAGATGGCTTTATATGCCATTCTACAAAAGATAAAGACTCTAATCTAGTACACATCATTGCTACATGTACAGGCATATTTCCGCTGATAGTCCTTAGTCCAAGTCAGAGGATTCAATGGATATTCGTCAGGTGTACTGCTTTCCTCTTGAGATCCCTCTTGATTATTCAGGTTTCCACAGATGGTATTCAATTGATCAGCCACGAATATCTCAAACTTTGTCATGAGTGAAAAATTTGTGTCATCTTTCAAGAACCATCCAATTGAGGTCTTTTTCATCCCTATTTCTTCCAGGGTACTCTTGCTTATTTCATTGGAGTAATCACAACAACAAGATTTTTCATCACTTAATTTTACACCTTGTACCAAGAGAACCCTGCTAGTGAAAACAACGTATGGCAGGTAAGGTGAATTTTTGAAAGCTGCCAACCTCATGTGATTTTTGATCACTTCTATCCATTTTGTGGGAATTTTATTAATGATAGCATGCATCAAATAAATGTCTTCAGTGGTCAGACGATTATGAATGATTCTCCCAGGTAGTATGATCCATGAAAGAATATGAGCAATAATCCTTTCTTCCTTCCTTAAACCATCGAGAGAGAACTTTCCTTGTTGAGATGCATCTTCAGGACATCTTCTCCAATTTGCGTACAATTCCTTTTGCTTTAAGTGTACATTCAGTTCAGAGTTAGTCAAGTGTGAAAGTGCACCTTTTGCTTCAAGTCCAGTGAATAGTCTGGATACCATGCACCTATCATTTGGACGAGACTTGGCAGATCTTGAAACTCTAGTAACACTTGAAAGTTGAATCCCTCTTTTATGAATATTCTGAACTTGATGTAGTATGGGCAAGCTATCGTTTTGGATAGATTCATCAAAAACCTGTTTCTGGATTCATCATCACTAATCCATCCTGAAGGATAAGGATTTCTTGACACAACGACTTCCTTCCCTTTTCTCTTGTTGGAGCTTTGGTTTGAAGAAGCCATGACTCAACCATAATTTTTCGGAATACCCCTTTTCGATCTAAGGATTATCAGAAAAATTTGCTTGCATAGTAACATATCCAGTATCAGGCTTAAACCAATGTGGTCATTTTAAAGTGTTTCATAAGACTCCTAATTCAAATTTTAACGTTAAGAGAATTTCTATCATTAATTGACATAATCGATTGAATTAATGTTGGCGTCGACTAGGACTGATAAAAATCTTTTCACACAGATTCAATCAATCAAACAATTATGCACACAAAACAAACAATCATACAACAACATTCAATTAATATATGCATGATGCAGTGGGTAGATACAGATTTACCAGTTGTAGACACTCAAGGTTTTTGAAATGTTCCATAGTTGACTTGTCCTTGAGAACAGTTCTGTATCAGCTGCATAACCTGCAAAACAGTTAAGTTTTGGTTGCTGGTACCCATTTAACTTTGGGTCCTTCATTGTAAGTTCTTGTTACATGTTCCTTTGGTATCCATACACATAATCCTTGAGGAACAACAACATGTCTATAATAACAATTTCTAACAGTATGACCAACACATCTGCAGTAAAAACATGCATTTCTAGCAGGTTTTCTTAATTCATTAACCTTTATAGCATTGGTTCTATTAGAGTATCCTTTAAATCCAATTCCCTGCCTATTATTGATTCTGCTAGAAGAATTTAGGTTAAAACCATTTAGGCGTCCCTATTTTCATAAGGTATTCCCAATTTGGTCCCCTTCTTTAAAACATTCCCAATTGAGTCCTTATAAGTGCTAATTTCAAACAAATTAGCCCCTGCCGTTAAAAATCGTTAACGGTGTTAAAATTGTGCAGAGGTGAGTAGATGACGTGGTTAAAATTCTCCTTTTGAGGTGTTAAAATTGTGCAGAGGTGTTAAAATTTTTCCCATTCTCCTCTGCACAATTTTAACACCTCTGCACAATTTTAACACTTCAAAAGGAGAATTTTAACCACGTCATCTACTCACCTATGCACAATTTTAACACCGTTAACGATTTTTAACGGCAGGGGCTAATTTGTTTGAAATTAACACTTATAAGGACTCAATTGGGAAGGTTTAAAAGAAGGGAACCAAACTAGGAATACCTTACGAAAATAGGGACGCCTAAATGGTTTTAACCAAGAATTTAATACAACATCTAACTTGTCACTTGCTTGACTAAACTTAGCTAGCTTGCTAGTCAAGTAATCAATCTTTTCAATATGCAAAGGACAATTTTCACAAGCTTTCTCAACGGTAACAATTTTAATTTCCATATTCTTAGCAGATAGCAAGGCTTTATCCAACTCTTTTTCTAATCTTTTATTTTCAGTAACAAGGTTATCAATCCTATATTCATAATCTCTTTTCTCAGAGTTTAGTCGATTAACCTTGTATTCCAGTCGCATTGCTTTAACATGAATTTCTCAAAATGTCTCAATTAGCTGTTGATATTTCTCTTCAATAGGCAGCTTCTCAAATTCTTCATCACTGTCACACTCATTCTTTGCAGTTCCAGCCATGTGACATATGTTGGATTTTTCCTCTAGATCAGCATCTTCATCACTTGAGCTTTCAAATTCTGAATTCTCCCAAGCAATGTAGGCTCCTTTCTTTCTCATATTTTTGCTTTGAGGAAATATTTTCTTCCCTTTCTGCTTTGGCTGTAATTCAGGACATTCAGGCTTGATGTGACCTTCTTTTCCACACTCATAGCATTGGACAGTGTTTGTGCTGAAGCTTTTCTTCTTGCTTTGACCTGCATGGTTAGACAGTTGACTATCATTTTGCATAAGTTGACTAAACTTTCTTACCATGAGAGTCATCAACTTTTTGTCATCCATCACTACTTTTGTGTGATTATTACTTGCAGCTTTCAGAGCAATGGACTTCTTTTCTTCAATCTCTTCTTCATCCTTCAGTCTACCAAGTTCTAATTCATGTTCACGTAGCTTGCCAAACAAGGTAGCCATATTCATAGTTGTAAGATCTTTGAATTTAAAGATTATAGTGACTTTAGGTTGCCAGTTCCTATTCAGACTTTTCAAAATCTTGATGTTGATTTCTTCTTTCTCAAAGGCTTTACCAAGAGCCATAAGGTGGTTTACAATATGAGTGAATCGTTTCTGGACATCATAGATGTTCTCACCAACTTTCATTTTGAACAACTCATATTCTTGTATCAATGAATTCTTCTTGGCTCTCTTGACTTCATTCGTGCCTTCATGTGTTACCTCTAGAAAATCCCACATTTCCTTTGTAGTCTTGCATTGGGATATCTTGAAAAATTCATCAATTGTTAGTGTAGAGGCAGTAATATTTCTAGCTTTAACATCATACTGAGCTTTTCAATTTTCATTTGCAGTCCACTCAGTAAAAGGTTTTGAAACAGTTTCACTATTAACAGTTTTTGTAGGCACATATAGACCATTTAAAGTGGCATCCAAAATTCTTTTATCTTGCGATTCAAGAAAGATCTGCATGCGAATTTTCCAAAAAGGATAGTTTTCACTAGCAAACAGAGGTGGCTTGTTTGTTGAAGCACCTTCACCAAAAGTTTGAAAATTTGAAGCCATCCCCAGGTTTTACAGTCGAATAAAATAAAAACAAAGTAGACTAAATTTTCAAATATCTTATGAAAACAAGCTCTGGTGCAAATTGTTAGGAAACTGGTTAGCTTCAATTTAAACCAAGAGGGGGGGGGGTGAATTGGTGTTAGTTCAAAAACAAAATATTTTCGCAATCTTGATATCAAAATTCAAAGCTTTTGATCTTTCCTTGAAATGCAAGTAATGAAAATTTCAATGCAGCGGAAAAATGTAGTTGACTGCTCTAAATATAAAGTCGACTGAAATAAAAAGTGCATGGATAGAGAAAATCAAACACTGGTTTTTATACTGGTTCGACCAACAAGCCCTACATTCAGTGTCCTTCCAACCTTGGAAGCAAATTCACTATAATGGTTGCGATTTTTACAACAAGAAATTTATAGAAGCACCACGCAAAAATATAAATCTCCTCTCTAACCCAAAACCAAAATATAGCTGCACACAAAACCAAAATTGCAGCAAGAATCCCCACTTCTGCAATCTGCACCCACGTTGAACAATCCTCAACATGTCACGAGCACTCTTCACAGGATGCCAAGGCTATAACAGCATGCTTCAGAGCTTGCCAAGCCTATCACCACACACTTTCCAGGTTCCCAAGCCTTCAATCAAATGCAGCAGTCTTTACAGGATGCCAAGCCTTCAAGATCAAAACATAAGCACCTTCTCTGTGCAGATGTTGATCAAACAGTATGCGCAATTGGCTCCTCAATCTGAATCTCTCTCACGAAAGATCACCACCCTCTTCTTGGAGAATTATTGGAGCTTCCAAAACTGAGAATTCACTCTGAAACAGGAGAATGAAAATGTTATATCACAAATGTCTCTCAGAACAGATCGCGCTCTGTTCTATTTATAGTTTTCCTGTCATTCTCAGTCGAATACCCTACTAATCCAGTCGACTGTATTAAAACAGTTATAACTAACAGTCAACATAGAGGCTCCTTAGTCAACCAATTCAATGCACATTCATGATAGTTGACTTAGTCAGTCAATCTTAACTAACTTTTGAAAAACTAGCCGTTGGAGCAACTAGGTATAACAAAATTCCAAAAATAACAACAACACAGTCGAATAGGTGTTCCACCATGTCAACTGACAGTTGAAAAACACTTTGAAATTCTTTTCAACTCAAAATCTCATCAAGCACATGTTCACAAAATCTGTACTAAGATTTTAGCTTAGTCGAATCCCATACCAGTGTATTCGACTGAACCAGATCTTTGTCACAGCAAATATAAGTTCATAAAAGTGCTTGTGATCTTTTCTTTAGAAATGTGCAGAAGATAATCAAAATCATTTTATCACACGTTTCAATACAAGCATGTTCCAAACATATAACACATAATCCATCAAGGGAACATACATGCAAAACAACAAAACATGTTCAACAAAATCATTGTTCAAAATAGTATAGCATATCAGCTAAACATGTAATACTGGAACTTATGTATTGTTATTAAGCAATGTGTTGTCATCATCAAAAACTAGTTTGATATAGAGTTTTGTGTTGTCAACAATCTCAACATTGGAGACATCTATGGAAGATGGACCTATACTATTTTCTCTTAGGCCATCTAAATCCATTATGAAAATTTAGTAGAGTAAGAATAATTTTGGGCCTTGTATTTTGGGCTAAGTAGTCTGGATTGTATTTGGGCTTTGTATTTTGGGTCAAGTAGTCTAGATTTTATTTGGGCTTGGTATTATGGGGCTAGTAGTGTAGGATTTCAATTGGGCCTTGCATTTTGGGCCAAGTAGAATAAGATTTTGACCAAATAAGTCAACAAAGGGTCAAGGCCCAAAGTTGACTATGCTTGGACCTGGGAGAATAATTTCGTACTAGACATGTGGAAGCTTCTCATTGGAGAGCTTTCCTCCTAGTTAGTGGTCATGTGTCACCATAGGAATGGAGAGTTTTTCCATAAGTAGTAGGCACATGTCACTCTCTCATTTGAGATGATTTTTGCCACTTAACTCCCTCCTATTGGAGAGGATTTCTCCTTGCTCTCCAATACAACCAAGGTGACTCTTTTAGGTTAAAGTTTCAGCCCATTTTGAGACACCTTAGCCTATAAATAGAGGTGTTCTCCATCATGTAATCACCTTTGATTTAGAGTAAAGTTATGCTGCCATTTTTGTGCCATACTACTCTTTTAAGGTCAATCTAGGCTAGAGCAACCCAAGTGGCCTCCTCTAGCCACCTTCCTCCAAGAGTTGGCCCAACCTCTCTTAGAGAACCACCAAACACACCTTCCATCACCATACAACTCATCAAAACCATGAGCTATCAACACCTTTCACCACCACCAAATTCCGCAATCTTCATCCATGAACTTATGGCTTGCTTTGCTTTTAGATTTGGCTTGTCCTAACTAGAGCATTTTTGCCATCATTTGGTATCAAGAGCCTTGGTTCTTCAAAGAGCTAAGTTTCTTGGTTTTGGTCTTTTGTTATTTCCTTGTTGTTTAATGTTTTCCTTACTTGTCTTGTTGTGTTTTTGTTTTCTTCCTTCTATATTTTTTTTTCTGGCAGTAAACTGGGACGATTTTGAAACTTAAACTGCATCTAGCCCAGTTGTCCAAAAAATACGTAAAAATACTCAAAAGAAAGCCCTTTGAGCCTAGCTTCAAACAAAAAAAATCAATTCATTTAGACTTCTGTAGAGAAAGTTATGAGTAAAACACTGAGCAAAGGTCAGTGCTGCCAAAATGTTGTCATTAGCGGTTAAGGTTGCGGATGGAAATATGTTGGTCGGAGTATGCGGAGGATGTAGGGAAATTTCACAACGACGATGCAACAACGATGGAGTTGTGGCGGTGGAGGGTTATGGACTTTGGCACGACAGTGGCGAGAAAAGAAGTTTGTTCGAACAAAACCACTTTCAAATACCAGATTATCTTTTAAGTAGTCATGTATATAAAAATCTAATAACTCATTCATTGATGGTTGACCCGAAAAAAGGCGTTGGCTACTTTGAACATAACTTATGAAAATAGGGATCAAAATAGGTATTAAGTCAAAATGTTTTAATGTTACAAGTTAAAACAAGAGTTTAAAAATATGATAGAAGTTATTTTCCATTTTTTATTTTAGGCTTAATTAGTTTTTTAGTCCACAAGTTGGGGGCTGAATTTCCGTTTGATACCCGCTTTTAAAAGTGATTTAATTAGGTCCCTTGGTTATTGATTTTGCTTTCAATAGGTCCCTTCCGTTAAGTAGCTTGTAACAGTATTGGCTTCATGCTTACGTGGCGGTATTTTTTTTCTCTCTCTTCTGTTATTCCTGACACTTCTTTCTCTCTTTCCTGTTTCTCTGTCACACCATTATAACATCATTATAACTTCACACACTTAAGCGATATTTTTTTTCTCTCACCACTCTTTATTCTCCAAACAAATCTCTCATTTTCTACGTCAAATTCTCAGGTTTCTTATTTCTGCTTCTCTCTCAATTACCACATTTGCAGATTTTTAAATTCTTAAATATACTGATTTCTCTGATTTGTCTTGTTCAGTAGTTTCTTTCTACTATTTTCTTAATGGATAAAATCGTCTGCTAATGCTCACATAGGATTCAAGGATTGTGCACTGCTTTAATGCTTCCTCAACTTCTTTGTAATTTTTTAACTTAGACCCTGATCTTGGGTTTTGCCATTCATTGTTGCTTCCACTCAAAAGAAGCTAGATGATTGATTCAGATACATTAATTTATATAAAGGCAGCCATGTCCAACACTCTGTTTTCCAAAAACATCAGTGGATCATAAATTCATAACATTATAGCGTCGAAATTGAACCCTAGACCTTGATAAAACCAAAATGCTACTAAAGACAAGTTAAAAAGTGATTGTCATGTCAAAATTATAATCAATGAAACTGGGGCAGAGGCCGATTTTACAATCACTTCACCTTAGAATCATTGACTCCTTTTCTTCATACATATTCTAATTTAGACATTAATCACTACGTACCCTGCTTCATTCATCTACTTATAACTTACAAACCAAAAACATGGTGAATTCATCAGTAAAATTTGGAAACCGAAGCATGCAGTGACACCAAGCAGCGGCATCATAGTTTGTAACAAAATGAAATTACTCATGCTAGCACAAGAGTAACACAGTGCATCTCCAAATGATGTAAAGCCTGGTCCTCTGCTGCCGAATGTACTTGGAACACCGCCCCCAAGGTCGAAGCTTTGAAGCCCTCAACGATGAGAACATGATAGAAGTTGTTGTCGTTGAAACTTGGCAAGGTGTGTAACATCCCGGCAACTTATAGGGACTGTTGACTGCCCCCACACATCACCACGAGGCTTTCCAGTGTGCTTTGTCATCACTCGCACACTTTCCGGGAAAACTTCATTTGATTGATGGTTTAGTCGCTTATTTACATTGTGTTCGCTTGAACATATTGTACTGTTCAAGCAAATTTGCGAGCGAAGAATGCTATTGAAATCGTGTTCGCTTGTGCTGATAAGAGACGATGGAAACGCGATGATTTGCGCAGATTGCACTGTTTAGACAATTTCGCCATTTCGAAAGGATTTGCATTGATTTATGAGTAAATGACTTATATGCCCTGTACCATTATTCAAAATTCCAAGAGAAATCTGCAGTCCTTCGTAATATTAAAAAACCATAATATTAACGTTTGAAACTGTCCATGAAGACCATTAATAACACTGTGTTAACGTATAAGTTTGGTGTGTGTATTAAAACCGATGCTTGTGTGTTTAGATAGAGAGAAGGAAGTTTGAGACTGTGTTTACTTTGACGACCTTTGCGCGAAGAGTTGTCTCTGTGTGCTGAAGAGTAGCAGCTATGGAAAGTAGGAGCTTTGGAGATCTTCATCTGCTGAGGTAATGTTTCTCGCACACATTTATGTGGTTTTTGCAGGTTGAAGACATTTGGTTGTTGTAAAGACAAAGAGAGGGGATGAGGAAGAAGAAGCTTCATGATGAGGAGACAGGCGAATGAAGAAGACGAAGCTTGAAGCAGAAGCATGTTCATGTATTCGATTACAGAGAAAGCGTATCTGGATCCAGGTTTTCCAAGATTTTGAGGAGAAACGGTATTCGGATATAGTCATCGCGTATCCGGATCCAGGTTGTTGAAGATTTTGCGAAGGAAGGGTATTCAGATACAACTTCGCGTATCCGGTTCCAGGCGACGTTTTTGTATCCGGTTCTTTGGATGGTAGCGATGTGTTGTTTCTAGTTGCAGTCACTGGTTGGCCATACCTTCGTTCCTTGCTCCGTCGCGACAACTGGCATAGAAGAAGTGCGTTAAGCTTCGTTCATGGGTGATGCGTGAAAACGAAAAAGAAGGAGGAAGAATGAAATTGTTTGGTGAAGGAAGAAGAAGAAGAAGAAGAAGAAGAAGATAGTAGAATGGAAAATTTGAGAAATGAGGAAGATGATGATGAAGTTGAGGAAATTGAAGGTATAAGGAATGAGGAGGTGTAGGAGAAGGAAAGTGTTTTGGTGAAAGAGGAGAAAGGGGATAGGAAGAAGAAGGAGTTGTTGATGGAGACGATGAAGATAACCCCAAGATGATAGAGATAATGGCGCAACTGTTTCAAAGGAATGAATTGCAGACTTCACTTCTGACGTCTCTATCACAGAGGGTGGAGCAGCTTGAGAGAGCCATGGCTTCTAAGAAGTTGAGGAGGAAGAAAAAGAGAAAGACTGATAGAAAAAATAAACAAACTCATCTCAGAAATTGCTTCATCTGAGTTTCAAAACAATCTTTTTACTTTTGTAATCTTGGTTTCTTTTTGTCCCTTGTAACTCGTTTTTTTTTTTGTTGAAATTGATGTTCATTGTAATTCATTTTTCCTCATACTATCAATAAAGTGTTCTTTAAGGTTAGTTTTGGAAACTCAATTGCTTTCAGAGAATACTGATATAAATGGTAGTTCATGTAAATGAAATATCTTATACAATTTTAGAAGACCTTGACAGAAGCATATGAAATTTGCATTGTGAATAAAGGAATTTTATGTTGCTTTCAAAATTAGAGACACAATATGATACGCGGGGCTCAAGCCCAATTTCTTTAGTTTAGTATTTCTTTGATGTATGTTGTGTTGTGTTAGGCATGTAGGACCTCTAGTCCTATAAATAACCATGCCTACCTTATTGTAAAGTACTTTTGAGATTAATGAGAATAAAATTTTCTAAATTCAAGAAACTATTCTCTCTTGAAAGTCACAAGGCTAAAGAGTCCAAAGACTTTCTCTAGCCACCTTCCAAGGCACACTTCCTTTTTTTTTTACTTTCCATTTTCCATTGTTCCTTCTCACTCATCAGACGTCACACTGAGTCACCATTACTCCACGCTGCACCATTCATCAGAAGCCACGCTTCTTGCGTCAGCGTCACCACCACATCTTTTTCCATTCTCGCAAGACGCGTCTTCATCCAGAGAAACACATCTCATTTGCTCAGCTCTTTCGCGTCACTCCTCGAGACCTTTGTTTTCTCTCGAGAGAGCTCTCATCATCGCCAACCATATTTTCTTCACTTTCTCTCTCAGTTCTTCCGTTCTTCTCCACAAATTTCATTTCTTGGCTTCTTCCACATCACAGAAGCTTAAACCTAGGGCTTCCTCCTCCTTTTTCCATTTTCCTTCAAATTTCACCGAACAAAAGCCTTTCCACCGATTGATTTTCGAGTTCCACCGTTCAACCTTTGCTTCGAACCGATTAATCGGTTCGTTTGATTCGTTTCACCATTTCTAGGGTTTCCTTGGTCTAGGATACCTATCTCTGAGTTCCTTTCTCAAATCTGGTTTGTCCTTCTCAGATTTGGTTTGATCTCTTCCGATTTCTCTCTCAATTTATCCATTCCGCTGCATCATCTTGCTGGAGAAAGCTTCGATTCGTGTTTCATCGCTCCGAAAGGTGTTCTCCTCGAGGCTTCTTCTATCATGTGGTATTTAGTGTTCGGTTCGAGCACGCGTCAACAGCTAAGTATCTCTGTCTCTGTTCTTAGGTTTGTGTTTCGTGTTGTGTTTTGATTGCGTCTTCTTTGATTCTGTTTCATGTTTTTCTTGATTCGGTTTTGTAGTTGTTTCATTTGATTCTGAGTATCTTGGGTATCTTATGTTTTTTTCTCTTCATTTGCTTCCGCGTTGTTCATAATTTTCCTTTTATGTCTTGATCTGGTTTAGTTGTGTGTTTTCTCTGTTTGAGTTTCGTGTGCTGTTGTCTTGAGTATCGTCATATCTGTTTAGGTTTCCAAATTCTTATAAGGTTGCTTGATCTATGCCTGTTGAGCTTTGAGTCATTGATATTTTCATTTTTTTATTCGGTCAAATCTGATTTTAGTCATTTTATTTTTTTAATCAGTTTCTGTTAAGTCATGTGCAATCTGCATTGTTTTAATTTGTCACAAAATTTTGAGTAATCAGCTGCTTATTGTTTTGTTTTTGTGCATCAAGTGAATCTGGAATTGTAAGAACATTATGTCCATCATCAAAAGAGTTGTGAAATTCATTGGAATGAGCTTGATGGCAAGTGTACAACCAGATCTCGTGCTTTAAATTCAATTGCATTAAAACTGTTGACATAAGCTGGTATTGTTTCATTGGCTGAAATTCCTTGCAAGCAGTAGGCCGAACTGCATCTTTCCTTGTTTTGAGTCTTTTCCTTTGATTTTTTTTGTTCATTTCAGTAGTAGATCATTGCTGGAATTCTGTTCATCCAATCCTTGAGTCATTACAAACCATTTTTACACTTTCTAAACTGCAGAATTAAGTTGTTTCATTGCTTGTTAATCACTGTTTTGGTCCAAAACGAAATAAAGGCATAAGAGTTGAGTTAATTAGTCAAAAGAGGCAAATTCTGAAAAGAAAAAAGAGGAACTGAACACGTGAATTTTGAGTAAAAGCCTATGAATTGGTGTAAATTGACCTTGAATGAACAAAATAGCTATTGGACAAGATCAATTTTGCATCTGAAACATTTTTTTTAACAACCAGTTCTGCAATTCGTTGTTGCGTTTTCTTTTATTTGCTTTCTTAATCTGTTTTAGAGCTATTCCTAGGATCTGTTTGAGTGCTCACGTTCTTGAAAGCTTTTGTTTCTTGCTTGTCTTGATTGATAACTCTGGTTTTGTCCATCACATGTGCGTTCTGATCTGCTGATTACAATTGAAGCTTTTCTTTGCTTTTGGAAATATGGTTTAGAGCTCTGAGTAGAGTCTGTCTAGAGCAGTCTTTTCTTCTCTGCTGTCAGTATCCAGTTGTGTATGTCCTGTTTTGTTCTGCCTATCACAGTGATCTTTGCTTAGTCTAGCCTTTGCCTGTTTGAGAAGCAATTTTTTCACTCTTGTTTCTGGATTTTGAAAGAGGATTGTGTGCTTGGTAGCATCTTAGGTGGTGGTTGTCTAAAAGACTCTCCAACCTTAAACTACCAAGGGATAATCTCCCTTCCCAACCCTCATTTGTGTGTTTTACATTTCTTAAGAGAAGCCTTGAGTGTTTGTGAGTCTTGTAAGGCTGACTTTAGCCTGATTTCTTAAGAGAACCCTCATTTTGGAATTTAAATTGTTTGCGGAATCACTATTATCATAACTATTTTTGAAAGTGATTGTTGAATTCATGGTTGAATGAATTTGTTGAAACCTGTGTCGAGTCTTAATTAGAACTATCACTTCCTTCTTTATGAAATTGTCAGTCCAATTGCATCAAGAAAAACAGTTTCCTTGAATTGGTTAAAAGTAGATTTCAGTCTGGTTCAAAGTGTTTGACTGCAAACCTTTGCATGCCACTTAGCTAGTTGTACGTGAACTGGTTTGTGCATAAGTTGATTCGTTTGGAGTACTTAAGCTTGTCTGATTTAATTGGTGTCATATAGATAGTGCAACAGTTCACAAGAATGCAGTGTAGGATGTTTACAAGTAAAGAATGGAACTGCTGATATAGTTGGAGTTTGCCAGGATCATCAAGTGAACACGGGAAAGTCAGAGAATAATAATCCTTGAACTGAAGGGAGTTATCTAACTTACGTTGTTCTGAAGTGTTGATTCTGTTTTTACTTGAAATGATAACATTCTTGGTTGTGTACTGAATTTGGGTTTGATTATTGTGAGCAGAATTTGAGTTGTTGAATCATTAAGCTGAGCAACAGTTTGGTGAAAATGCAGGCTTAAAATAGCCACTCTAATAGGATCTGGAATTGCTGACCAGGATTGTAGTACATGAATCATCCGTGTAGCAGTGGAACCAGGACTACAGCAACATCTGTGTGCAAATTTTAATTGGAGACCTAAGCAAATTCTTTTGGCTGCCTAACAATTGTACAAGACTAAGACAGGGAAGTGCTTACTACCATATATATTTCTTTGTATGTGCAAACTGTTTGGCTGAGTGTGTAAGTGACAGAATCTTTGTGTATTTGTGTTGCAGGATTGAAACAGGTACTTTCTTGATTAGACCGAGAGCTGAAAAACATATTTGGACACTTGAAGATTTTGTTCAAGATGAATGAAGTGGAATGGGACTAGGACCGTAGCAGACCAGTAGCGTAGTTTTGGTTGTGTAAATTTGTTTTCTTATTTTTTTTTTGTGTAATCTGATGGGCTTGTGTCAGCTCAATGTTAGTTTTAGTTCTGTGTTGTAAAGGGCTTTTTATAAAGTCCAAGTATTTGGAAGAGTCCTTGGTGCTCTTTCCAAATCTTGGCAACTTTAATTGCTTTAATTTTAGCATAGCTAGACATAGGAGTAGAATTTGATTGTCTTTGCATGTGTTTGATTTTCACGTTAGGTGTGACCTTTGTCACATTAGAGTCCGAACGTATTAGGGGTCTTAGAGTCCGGCCTTAGAGTCCTAGCATTTTCTTTGATTATTTGAGTCATCTTTTGTGATAATAAAAGTGATCTTTGAGTTACAATAACTAAGTAAGTAGCCTAGAACACTTTTGGCAAGGAAAAGGCTTGGTTATTAAGTGACCCTAGTGGTTCACCACCCTTACCTGGAATTTGTTCTTTGTTGAAGTCTAAGTAGTTGTAACACAAGAAAACCTTTAGAAACAAAAATGTCTTGTTATTCATATAGTTCTTTTAATTCATATGAGTCATCTAGGAACTCTAATTTTGATCAGCCCATTGGTCTTAATGAAATTAAAAGAGAACATGACAAAGTTAGGAGGAAGACTTGTTCATTTCATGAGTTTGATAGGATTAAGAATACTTTGTATAAACAAGCAAGGGAAAATATACCTTTCTTTGGTGAGGATATTGGTGCATTTACTTACTTAGCTTGGGAAAAGGAAATTGATGACATGCATTTCTTTATGGTTAGAAGAAGTCAATCTGAATCCTATTATTCTCGTGATTGTGAATCTTACATCCTTAGTCTTTAGACTTCTAGATTTGAATATCATGCAAGAGAGTGGTGGGAGGAAAGGCAATACCATGTTAGGATAGGTAGAAAATCTCACATCCATAATTGGAAGGAATTAAAAGCTTGTTTGAGAATAAAATTTGTGCCTCCATATATTCAAAGAAACTTAGAACTTATGAGAGAGCTTATTAGAGAAGGCAAGTTATTCATTCAAAATTTAAGTAGGTTCTCTCGTAGGGAAAGTGAGTTTTTAGACAAATTGAAGAGGCAATGGGAAGAGTCAAGCAAATATAGGATACAGAGATTAAAGAGAGAACAAATGAGAAGAGAAGAGGAAGAGAAAGAGAGAAGAGATGAGAAATAAAGAAGAGAGCAACAGAGGAGAGAAGAGGAAGAAAAAGAGAGAATAAGAAAAGAGAAAGAAAGAAAGGAAGAGGAAGAAAAAAGAGAAGAGGAAGATAGATTACAAAAGAAAGTGAAGGAAGAAATTGAAAGGAAGAAAATGGAAGAGAAGAGATTGATGACAACATCTCCTATTCTTACAATAGAAAATAAATTTTTAAGGGGAGGTTTTCTATCTTTTCACTTTCCATTTGTTATTTCTAATATTACCTTTTCTTTCCAAAACATTGCCATTATATCTTTTCAAAAGTTTCAATTTTCAAAATATGGCAATCAAAAACTTGAGTTAGAGTTACCATTAACTCTAACTCAAGACAAAAATAAATTTTCAAATGAAGCATGGTTTCTTTATAATCATCAAATTGAAAATTTTAAAATTAAGAAACCATCTTCTCAAAATTTTCTTTTATATACTTTGGGTCATGGAAAACTAATTAGTGTTATGTTTAATGTTTATTGCAGATTTATCTTTGACCCAGGATGAGTTTGTAAAGAGTCAACTAAAAATAAGTCTTTAGAAGAACCATCAAGATTTGAGGACAAATCCTTTCCAAGGGGGAGGGGATGATACGCGGGGCTCAAGCCCAATTTCTTTAGTTTAGTATTTCTTTGATGTATGTTATATTGTGTTAGGCATGTAGGACCTTTAGTCCTATAAATAACCATGCCTACCTTATTGTAAAGTACTTTTGAGATTAATGAGAATAGAATTTTCTAAATTCAAGAAACTATTCTCTGTTGAAAGTCACAAGGCTAGAGAGTCCAAAGACTTTCTCTAGCCACCTTCCAAGGCACACTAATTTTAATAACTATTAATAAATTTGTTCTCTTTATAAACATTTTTACACTAATTCTTTAATAAATTTTAATAAACATTTTTACACTAATTCTTTATAGACATTTTGATAATCTTTAATTTCTACCAATTAAACTAATTTTTTAAATCTGTTACATCCATCCAATCTTACAAAAATTCTCACAAACATTATTCTTAAATCCCCTCTCAATTACTCACAAATCCACTAAAAAACAAAAGAAAAAATTACCCCATTCAAATCATCTCCATTAAATCATCTTCCCCAAATCTCACCAAACCAACACACCCATAAACAATTAACGAAACAGTTAAATAACAACTAATGTTTATCTAAAACTTTTTCTTATTGCAAATTGTCATACATAAATAACTACCAGAATTAAAAGCGGAAGGAATTCTTTAATGGTGTTTGAAAATACAGGTTAAAATAAGAGTTTGCTCAAATTACGAAAATCTAAAGAATAAATTCTTAATTAGAAAACTGGAAAAGAATACTCGTGAATTAGGGAGGCGGAGACAAAATAAATAAATTTAAATTTAAGGTGTGTAGAAATATATTACTTATTTTATTTATTTTTAATTGTTTGAATTTTAAAAAGTTTTCTGTCATTTTTTAATTTTAAGATAATATAAGATTTTTCTATTTATATCCTGAATTTAATTAATATAAAAATAAAAAATTAGCTATGATGAAATAGAAAGAAAATATAATAATAAATAATTGGATAAAAATGATTGTTTCACTTTCAAAACATGTTCTGACATTTTTCTAATTTCAAGATAATATAACATTTTTCTATTTATATCCTGAATTTAATTAATATAAAAACAAAAACTACCTATGATGAAATAGAAAGAAATTATAATAATAAATATTTGGATAAAAAATATCAAAAGATAGTTTAAATCACCATAAATGAATGGTAATATTTAATACTAGGCTTAAACCCTTCAATGGTCCTTATATTTGTGTGCAAATTTCAGTTTGGTCCTCAAGTTTTGAACTGCCTCAATTAGGTCATAATTTTTGTAAAAATGCACACATTTTACCCTAACAGTTAAGTTGTCTCAAACGGCGTTAATTGATGCTGAGATGATTTTTTTTTTTATTTTAGGCTTAATCTCTCTCCTTTGGTCCTTATATTTGTGTGAAAATCTCAATTCGGTTCTCAAGTTTTTCCTCAAGTCCTTATGAAATGCAAACATTTTACAACATTTTACCCCAACCGTTAAGTGTATTAAGACGACGGCGTTAACTTTGAACTGAGCTGTAATTTTTTTTTTATGTTTTAAAATCATTAAATTCACGTGCCTATGATCTTTCTTTTTTCTTCCAATCAATGATCACATTTTTTCCTCAAGTCCTTATGAAATGCAAACATTTTACAACATTTTACCCCAACCGTTAAGTGTATCGAGACGGCGTTAACTTTGAACTGAGCTGTAATTTTTTTTATGTTTTAAAATCATTAAATCCACGTGGCTATGGTCTTTCTTTTTCCTTCCAATCACTGATCACAGTTCACTCATTCCTACACCCTCAAACCCTCAAACCCCTAAATTCACACATTTTCTCCCTCTCAAACTAAAAAATGTCGTCATTGTCAACAGTTCAAAAATTATGACCCAATTGAGAGAATTCAAAACTTGAGGACCGAACTGAGATTTTCACACAAACATAAGGACCAAAGGAGGTATTAAATCTAAAATAAAAAATTCATCTCAGCATCAATTAACGCCGTTTAAGACAAATTAACGGTTAGGGTAAAATGTGTGCATTTTTAGAAAAATGATAACCCAATTGAGACAGTTCAAAACTTGAGGACCAAACTGAGATTTGGACACAAATATGAGGACCAATGGAGGGTTTAAGCATTATTACTATAAGCACTCGCTGTCCTCGTGTTGCGTTGACATGTTGCTGCATTCTACTAGTCCATACGCATGTGTTTCACCAAACTCACGTGTTCTCTTTATATTTTACATTGTGTATATGGGTGTGTAAAATTATTATAATATTGATTAATAAACAAAATTAGCACTTTTATCATAATAATTATATTTATAACAAAATAAATTAAAATATTGTATTTAATAATTTATTTTAAAGATTTAAATTATACATTATAAATTTTTAATATTGTAACTTTTGTTTTATATTATTTAAAAGACTTAATACCACTTTTTTTCCAATTTTTTGAGTATTGTTTGAAATGGTCATAATTGTTTTAAAATGTTCAATGTAAGTTCTAAAGATTGTAATTTGTGTTCAATTTAATCCTTTTTGCAAATGCCCTTTAAATCGTTAACAATCAAATGTCTAACCGTACAATCAGTGAATGACATATCATTTAATTACTGACCTGCCTTAACTGAAACATAACGCAACCAATGAGGGACTGCTATGTGGCAGCCCTTCCCCACCCAAAAAATTAGGGTTTCTGAATGCAAAGGGGAAAGGCTTCCTTACGCCTTGAACTACTAAATTAATTACAATACACAAATTACAAGTCTTTAACAACTAAATAATTGAGTCTTCAAAGTATTTCTTGAAACCAAGCACTTTTTTAATTCTTCAACACTTCTCCATGAAACATCATCATAAAAAATCCTTTATTAAAAGCAAGATGTCCATATTCTTCTTTTTGCTAACAATATAAGCATGCTACAATTCTATTAAAGACTCCTAAATCAATTAACTTTTCATAACAAGAAGAAATTAAGATTGTAATGGCAACCATCTCATGAAAGGTCCCATTATAAGAAGCATGGCCAAATAAATACAAGAAGAGTCAAACAAAGAAGGTGAAGTCAATGTCAAACTCTTCTTTTCATAGGCCATCATTGAATAAGCTTTTGGGCTTGTATTTGGGCCTAATATGTAGGATTTTATTTGGGACTTGGGCCTAGTAGTGTAGGACCTTGTATTTTGGGTCAAGTAGAAAAGGATTTTTATCAAACAAGTCACAAAGGATCAAGGCCCAAAGTTAACTATGCTTGCATGTCCAAAAAGGGGGTGTTGACCAAGGGGTCAACATTTTGACTAAGCCTGGAGAATGAGGGAGCTCATTTTCATCCAAGACATTTGGATGCTTTCCATTGGAGAGTTTTCCTCCTAATTAGTGGCTGTGTCAATCTAGAAATGGAGAGTTTCTCCATAGGTAGTGGTCACATATCACTCTCATTTAAGAGGATTTTTGTCACTTGTTCCCTCCTATTGGAGAGGATTTCTCCTTGCTCTCCGAGCTAACCAAGATCACTCTTTTAGGTCTAATTTTCTGCCTATTTTTTAAACATCTTAGCCTATAAATAGAGGTGCTCTCCATCATGTAATCACTTTTGGAAATAGAGTAAAGTTATGTTGTTATATTGTCATTTTGTGCACACAACCTTTTCTAAGGTCATTCTAGTCTAGAGCAACCTAAGTGGCCTCCTCTAGCCACCTTCATCTAAGAATTGGCCCAACCTCTCTTAGAGAACCACCAAACACACTTTTTCCCACTATTCAAACATCCAAAACTGTGAGCTTCCACCAACATTCATCACACCTTCCACAAATCCCATAAAAACTGTGAGCTCCATGTTAACATGGCTTCACTAGTGCAAAAACGCTGTTTAACGTCGGTTATTTTGGGCTTTTAACGTCTATTAATAAATCGACTTCTAAACTGGTGATGTCAATGGGACGTCGGACATCCTAACCACAAACGTCTATAATGACGTCAGTTAGTACCAGAGACCGACATCAATAAACGTCAGTTCTGGTTTAACTGGACGTCTAAAGGCACTATATAGATGTCGTACAAAGGATTAACCGACGTCTAAGAGACACTAAAGACTTCGGAAAAGACACTGGTTGACGTCTAAGAGGTACTATAGACGTCGGTGTATACATTAACCGACGTCTAATACAGTGGTTGTGTTTTAGTGCAGTTTTGTTCTCGTCTTTGGATAACCTAGTACCACAGACTCCTTTTGCTAGTTTCACAAAAAAAAAAAACAGCTTGCGTCTTTTGAATTTCTTATGGTCCCTTCAACCCAAAACCGAACCTGGGTGGTTGCTTAGTTCCATTTTTCATCCGCAAGAGGGAAAAATCACGGTGAAACGAAAACTAGACAACGATCCAGGGTCGTTTTTGGGTTGAAACAATCAAAAGAAATTCAAAAGACGCCGCTATTTCTGGGAGAAAGTTAGCAAATGGAGAATGTGTTACTACGTTAACCTAAGAAAGGAACAAAACTGCATTAAAACACAACACAAAGAAAACAAATTTTAATCAATTGAACCAGAAGATAATAATCGATGAAAAACTTAACAAACGGTAAGCATAAAAAGAAAACCACGCACCTGAGATGTAATGTCGTAAGAGAGAAAAAGAGAGGAGGAAGACGATAAAGATATCAGAAACAATAATAGAATGTCGCAACAAAAAGAAGACGTGCCGAAAGGGAGAAAAAGAAGAGCGTCGCGAGAGAAAAAGGAGAAAAGGAAGAGGAAGAGGAAGATATCATAAAATAAAATGAAACTAGGCGTCGGTTTCTCCATATAGCCGACGTCTATATGACTATAGACGTCAGTTCTGTTACTAATTCGACGTCCAAGTTAAACTTTTCAACTGACTTTTTGAATCCCACTAAACGTCGGTAACAATGGGAACAGATGTCTAGGAAGCTGAAACGATTGACATTTGATTTCCTGTCAGGGATGTTGAAGACAGTTGTGATGGGGCGCCGACATCTATAATGATGCACATCATTACTTACAGGCACATAAACGTCGGTGCCCCTTCTAACCAACGTCTATGGCCCTCGAATTTGGTGAATCTAATTAATTAAAGGCACGTCGACGTCGCTTGCACAGATCCCCGACGTCTAAATTGAAGATTTTTATCTTCCCGCCTTCCATTCAGGCCGTAGACGTCGCCTGTTGACTACGCGACGTCTAAGCGCCTGGGAATTTGGTGAAAGCATTAATTGCCGCCCTATAGACGTCAGCCCCCCGTGAACACCGACGTCACGAGACTGTCTTCTGACCTAACTCAGGCCATTAGACGTCTGTTTGCAGCAGTGTGGATGTCTACAATATCATAGACGTCGCATTGTCTGGAAACCGACGTCTAGGTTACCAAGCTATTTACGATAATGCCACCGTCCACTCATATACGTCGGATTATCAACAAACTGACGTCTATTGGGTGACGTTAAACAGCGTTTTTGCACTAGTGCTTGATTGCTTTTAGATTTTTTAGTTTTTCTAGCTAAAACATTGCCATTACATTGATCCTTGTAAAAGTGAAACTAGATGATATTTCTATTGAGAGTTGGAACAACGATTGTATTGTTTAAAACACTTACTAGATTTCTCCAAATATGCTTTAAAAGTGAATTACGTTATTATTGCGAAGCCAAATAGAGTGGGGATCCAACAAAATGTTTTGGAATGAAGTATCTATAAAACTAAAGTTATTCTTTCCAATAAGCACCACCTCTCCTTCCTATAAACATATACAAATCTCTAGACAAAAAGGATGAGAATCAAAGACCAGTAGGATTGTGAGAATAATGAATACACAAAGGATTGAATTTTGTCATGCCATAAAACTAGAGGAAAGTTCAACAAAAGAAAGAAATTCGAAGAAGATAGTAAAAAGACTCCATGGTAAAACGAAAAAAACTGACTGCAGAAGAACTATGTCACACTGAATGATAAAATTAGAGAAAAAAAGTACTGAATAATTCTCATAAAAATAATACACACAATTAATATACACCATCAATTTACACAGTCGGTTACATAATCTCACTTTGATTTTCCTAAATGATAATTAATTTATTTTTCCAGACTCAGCATAACCACTTTGGCTTTCTGCAAACTTTAAGTAGATAAACAAGAAGAATTGATGGCGATGCACTCTCAAAACCTTCTTAACATATAGGAAGATCATAAGGAGGTTGAGGGAGTGAAGTTGAAGAAGTTGGTCCATTGTCAACCTCGAAAGCCATGTCTAGTCCCCATGGCACATGATCTTCCACATGGCAATGCACAAACCATACCCCTACAAAATAAGGTAATTGGTGTATTATAGGGACTCATATCCCCCATTTTTGGGTTTATGAAAGAAAGAGATAAAACTAAAGAGACAGAAAGCAGCATATGGGATCGATCATGCAAGGAAAGGAAAAAAAAAGGTATAAAAAAGATAAAATGGAAAATGTATGCTTGTATCATGCCAAGTGTTTTGTTGGGATGTAGGATTACATCAAAATAAAACTATAATTATCACTTGTCTCTGTGTAACAATTTTGTCATGAAGATGATAGATTATGTAAAGTTGTGGAATGACAGTGTCGAGCAGATTGTTCTTTAGTTGATGATGCAGCAATGTTATCAAGAGAATCATTAATTACCTGGATTGTTTGCTTGAAATCTAATCACAGCCCACCCTCCCACAGGCACAGCAATTGTATTACGCAGTTGAGGATTCACCAAATTAAACTTGGTTGAATCAGTGGTGGAATTGAAATTCCCAAACCCTTGAGCCAAAACATGGAAACTAAAACCATGAATGTGAATTGGATGGTTCTGCACAGCGATAAATGCTGTGTTTTGAAACACAACCTCCACTGTTGAATTGAACTTGAGTTTCTTCGCCTTGGTTGATTTTGGCGCAAACAAAAGGTTCGTATTAAAACTGATATTAGGATTGGTGAAATCAAACATAACCGGAGGGTTGTCAGGGAAATCAGCAGTATAAACTCCACTCTGGTTTCAACATCCACAACATTAGCATCATACCAGTCACCTACATTTAAATTTAAAAAATAAGTAATATCCAAATTTTCCAGTACTAGCTGATTTTAGATCTACATCATTCAGAGAATTGTATAAGCAATGGTTGCTTATGTCACAAGAAAGATTCAGAAACTTAACAGAAGATAATACCTAATATAATAGGAACTTGTTTGTAAGGTTTAGGAAACGGAAATAGGCCTGAACGAGGGTGAATTATGAAAGCACCATGAACTGTGGCACGTAAAACAGATGCATGAGCATGCCACCATAGGGTTCCTTCTTGTTGCGTTACATTGAATTTGTAAGTATACTTATTTCCTGGACTGATTGTGCATTGAGTTACATATTCAGGACCATCAGCCCATGCACTAAAGAGCTGAAACACTCCATGCCTACACGTGTAAACGAATAATTAATGTAAATTAAATATAACTTTAGCGATGTTTCATGCTAAAAACTTGTAATTCGCATAACATCTTATGTTTGAGTATCTAGAGCAATGTTTACACGTTCAAAATAATCTGAATAGAAACGGCTGTATTAATCTTTTCTTTACTTGAAATACATGTTTCAAACTGGTTGTTCTTAATTAGGTGACGAGCAATAGCTCTCACAAATGAAAAGTTTAAATTAGTACATTTCTAATCCTTCCAAATGATTCTTTTATCTAATCACTTAACATTTATAGTAAAAAGAAGCTCATTTGTAGTAATCAGTAGAAAAAAGAATTCATGGTGTTTTGGACGATATGCTTATATATGGAACCTTTACCAATGAATAGTGATATCATAAGGTCCCTCGTTCAATAGATGAACAATCACAGTGTCACCTTCGCGGACATTAATGTTTGGCCCAGGAAATTTTCCATTAACTGCGACAATTACTCGCTCATTGCACAAGCGTTTGATTGTCAGGTTTTGAACCTGCAATACATGAAATTGCAATAATATGAATCTATTCGGAAACTAAAGGAGTACATAGTTTCGTAACATCGTATATTAGATTGAAAATTTTTATGCCTCAATAGTTGATATCAGAAAGGGTAAAAACCAACGGCCAAACTGTAAATTCTTATGAATAATTGACTGGTTTAAAACATCTACGAACTAGCTAATTAGTTGCAACCCTTTTGTACAACTAGGAAAAAGATAGAAAGAGAATATGAGAAAAAGAAACACAGCATAGAGGTAGTTTGAGATTAAAAGAGATAAAAGAAAAAAAAATGCTATAAAAGTTATTATAATTATAAAAGTATACCCAAGAATAATATTATAACTGATAATATATTAGTGTACTACATACAGTGGAAGAAAAGGGTATAAAGGAAGGTAGGCAATTACTTTAAAAGTGCGTTCCACTACAGAAGCAGAAGCGAAGGAAGAGGCTAGAAGAGCAAAACTCCATGGAAGAAAAAGCATGAAAAGTTTCATGTTTTAACTGGAGACAACAGAGAGAAGAAGTACGAAGAGAAGCTGAGTAAAAGTGTATTAGGGATGCCTGTGGACCACAACTTAGTTATCATGGAAGGAGAAAATGAACTTTGTATAGATATAGATATAGTAAGTGAAATTTGACAGTTTTTGTTTGCGTCATTTAGAAATTAGTAATTACACAAGCAAATGAGATTTGAGTTGGCGATGAAGCAAGGTTAGTATTTTGTGACTTTAAGTCACCTTAATGGGGAGTGAGTGATATGATATGAAATGATACTGCTCCCGGGCAATAAAATTTGGAATGGATTTTTAAGGATGCAGAGGAATGGAACTGGACAGGAATAAGTTTAGCGTGACCCTCTGGTATCAAATTCATATTGCGAAAGATTTTTTGTGAAGAGTTTTAACCTCTTTTATTAGTGACTATTATTTTGTGAAAGTTTAAAACATCTTTTATTTTCAACTATTTTATTATAGAAATTTTAATCCTCTTTTTTCTAGTTTTGTTTTAAAAGTCACCTTTAAATATTTTTTATTGGAGTCACCTTTAAATATTTTTTATTGGAGTTTCTTATTTAGTATGTCTGTTTAGTCAGTCATATTTTAATTTTTTTTTATTGGAGTTTCTTATTCTGTTTGTTTTTAATTGTTGCTTTATTACTGCACTAGTTAGAACATGATTTTGTAGGTTAAACAATTTTGTACCTTGTTGTAGTTTAGTAACACATTCTCCAATTCTGCAATGTCGAATTAGAAGGAATACAATCCAAAGGTCATCTATTTGTCACTAAAACTCTCCTAGCTCCAAACAAGAGGAGAGGTGAGCCTTCTAGGAACTCCAAAAGATACTTTACTCAGTACTATGAATGATAGTGTTGTCCACACCACCACCATGATAGGTACCTCATAGTCTGCAAAAAAAATAAAAATTCTAAACCACCATGTTCAATAAACAAACTATGTCAGATTCCCCACTCCAACCATGTTATGGTTCAAATAACTTGAAATTCACTTAACAAACCTAACCATGACCTTGTTCTCATGCTCTTTAAAGACGTATAGAGAAGGCCAAAAGTGAATATAATGCCCATAAATATTGAGTGTATGATTCCATAAATAACTGTAGAAGCCGACATTTCTATTGTGCGTAATCTTTCATCTATATACAAACAATAGCTTTTTAATCTCTCTGTCAAGTTTTTCGCTTATAAAGAGAGTATCGAGTGAGATAGAAGAACTAATCTCTAATATTATATTCATACATTTAACTCGTGCTACAATTGCCTTATGCACCTAGAAAGTGTTGAGGAAATCTCACGTTACACACACTCAGATATTTTCCTAAAATTTAGTTTACTATTCATTGATAATTGAAGGGCTTTAAATAGCCATAACACTTACAATATTATAGGAATAAAAATAAAATATCAACTATCTTAAAATAAAATCTGCCTAATCTATAATAAAATAATATTGTACCTAAGTAAACAGAGAATCATAACTATTTATCCCTATTTTATCTCTATCAAAATCAAACTAAATATTACTAGACCCGAAACTAATAAAATAAGATTTAAACAAAATTATTAATAAAACCTTAAAATATAAGTTTATTCCAACAAACTTCCCCATAAACTTAATTCTTCCTTCCTTCATTCGGCTTTCCATGTGCATCATCCCACACCGGTTTACTTCTTTCAATCAGATTTGACTTCTTCTTTTTCCTTATGGCCCTTCTGTCTTTTACCTTGGTTGACCTCTTTAATGTTTTGACTGACTTTGTTATGCCCGACTTCTCAATAACCTTGACCAACTCGTTTCTAACCTTAGGCGATTTCTCAACAATCTTGGCCGATGAATCTACATAACAGTTTCACAACAGACACAAACCTGCATAACAGTTTCAATCCACAAACAGACCTGCATATATATTGTCCATCCCAAATTCTTCCGTTCATTGATGGAAAATCATAAAGTACTAACATTATCATCATAATGTACTGACATCCATTATGTTCTAACAATATCATAATAGTAATATCATTCAATTCTAAGCAAAAATAAATGTACCAATATCATAATATTAGTACTAACATCTAAATGTACTAACATCACTATGATCAATAACAAAATGATACTAAAATTCAACAAAGTCTTCAGAAACATCTTCATCATCCTGGTCATCTGTAGATGGTTGGACTAGTGTGGGCTGGACTGATCTGGGCTGGACTGGTGTGGGTTGGACTGATCTGGGCTGATGAGGGATGGCGGGTGACGGGGAGGGTTGTGGCTGGGTCGGAGGGACAGTGGAAGGAGTGTCTGAACTTTGAGGCAGCGCTTTCATGACCAGGGACTTGAAGCTTGAAAACTCGTCTCTCAAGTCACTGTATTCTTCTCTCAGTGCACGGTTTTCCTGGTCACGTTGCTCTAGTAGCTGTGTCAAGCGCTGGACGGCCGCGTCAGCAGAAGAGGTGGAAGAAGAAGAAGGTTGGTGCTTCAGTGTACCTCCTTTCGATGTTGTATAGTTTGCAGCAAGTTGTCCTGCACCGTAGACTCGTCCCTTTTTCTTCCCACCAACGACATCGACCCAGCACTGTGTCCTACGGATGTCGTCATCTGCATTACTCGCATCATTCGGTGTAGGAGCTGACCCATGTTCGGATCTAACCTATGAAAGTCTCGTAGAAAATTCTCCCTGTTGAAACATTAAAAGCAATGTTAGGGAATGATACAATAACATAATCATGTGGATTACTAATACTAGGAGTTTTATTTGCTTACATGAGTCTTGCGAGATCTTTCATCAACGAATTCATTAGTGCCCTTCCGAACATGGGTCTGTGCAAAGACCTCGTCAACATGGACCGCCCGTCCAAGAGCTTTTGCCTGTAACATAATTTAGTCTTATTAGTGTATATGAGATAGAAAATATATAATTAAGTTATATATGAAAGAAACAAAAAAGTAAAGAAAGTTTACCATACGAATGGCATGCTCGTGAATTGTGATCGACCCACCAGTATGCAAGGCACCACCCTTTTCAGACGCTCTGTTCCTCTGCGCTGTAGCACTCTTCTTGCGAAACTCTACTGTATTCCAATGTGCAAGCAAAAAGTTTCAAATAATTTCACCCATCCAATAAGGGCGCTCCCCTGCAATTCAGGCATCCCTAAACATCTCTGAGAGCCGATGAGATGCTTTCATGTGAAAATTTCTATGTATTTGACTTTCATGTTCAGCTTTCCACTGCACCTAGTTCTGTAATGATGAACAAAACAAACATTGATTAAGACATGGTAAGATATGAATGATAATTAGTTTAAAGTGTTGTTCATCTTAAAACGCTCCCAGAATGGCTTTCTGTCGTCTATAGGTATGGCTCCCCAAGTAGGCCATGGAGTCAAATACTGTTGCTTGATGATTCGTGTGATGGCTTGGGAAGCAACTCTGGATGGAATGAACCTTCATATAAAGAAATAAAAGTCATTTCAAATAAGACAATATTTAAAACATCAATCAAAGTTGACTAAAGGGATTAAAGTCTTACCCTTTTCCATATGGCTCAATCCATGGTCGATCCTGGAGGGGCGGGTCAACATCATCACCATCACCAGCTGAATCTGGATCAGTAAATGGTGTGGCAGTCTCAGAAGGCGGTCTAGAAGATGAGGAAGGTATAAAAGTAGGGTCAGGGGGAGGAGTGAGGGTATTAACCATACGGGGAGGGGTGGGGGTAATAATCACAGGGGGAGGAGTGGGGGATATAATCACAGGGGCAGGAGGAGGCTCTTCTGCACGGGTAGGAGGAGGAGGGTGTACTGCAGGGGTGGGAGGAGTAGGGTGTACTGTAGGGGTAGGAGGAGTAGGGTGTAACTGTAGGAGTAGGGGGAGGGTGTACTGCACGAGTACGGGTAGGAGTAGGCACCTTAAGTATATACTTTGGGGCCTTCCGTTGCCTTTTTTAGGCCTTGCTACCCTCTTTCCTTTATCAGGATGGTCTGAACCTTCTCCTGTCATTACTGCATTGAAATGTTTACAAATAAAGTGAAACAATAGAAAAGAATAAGGAAGGATCACTACAAATTAAATATTGTATTTTACATATAACTCTATTGAAATGATAGTTCAATTTGCTACAATATTTAAGATAGTCGAAATTCAATCATCGTCATCATGATCTTCATCTTCTTCTTCATCATCATCATCATCATTTTCTTCTTCATCATCATCATCTTCATCTTCTTCTTCATCATCTTCATCATCATCATCATCATCATCATCATCACCTTGTGCAGGTGCTTCTAATTCATCTCCATCACCATCAGGGTCGCGCAATGCGGTTATAGGTTCAACTTCAATAATTTCTTGTGGTTGTGACATTTGGTCAAGTTGGTAGGCAACATCTTCCTCAACCTCATTTGAGTCAATGCGACCTCTAGGCTTGGTTTGTACTTCTACAGCCCAACCCCGCTTGTGAATATTGCGGAATGGTGGATATGGCACATAATAAGCCCGTCTGACATTAGTTGGAAGAATGAAAGGACCAAACGGTCTATATTTGTTTCTCAAGTGGAGTTCGACAATGTTAAACCTAGGATCCACTCTAGTACCAGCTTTAGAAGGATCAAACCATTCACAATAAAAAAGTACAACTCTGTTTGGAGAAGTAGTGCTGTTGTACTCTAGCTCATATATTTTTTGAATGATGCCGTAGAAATCATCATAACAACCCTCTGTAAGGCCCTTTACGTACACACCACAATTTGTTGTTTTCTTTCCTTTAGATCATTCATGTGTATGGAATTTGTAACCATTGATGAAGTAAGTGTGCCATTCTTTCACACATCTCATTGGCCAATTGGAGAGATGTCTTAACTCTTGAACCGTGGGAGTTAATGTCTGATTAAAAACCTACAAAGATACCAAATTCATTTTTAAAGCAAGCGTCAAATTAACCTTGCTCAAAATATAGGAAAAAGTACGGACCTGATTTCTAAACCATTGGGGAAACTCTGAGTGTATTCTAGCAGAAGCATTTCCTTCTGCGACTTGCTCAGCCACAAGAAATGAGCTGGTACAAATGAAATGAATTAGTGTATAACAATGTAAGCATTGCAAAGGTAAGAGTTGGATGATAACATACTCAACGTACGACTTAACTTCACTGCAATTAATTAAGATATGGACATGAGCAGAGTTGAATTCAGCATCAGTTAACCAATGAGTGAATTCTTTCCCGGCATGACGGCCTGATTGTCGAAAAACTGATAATGAACCTTGACGTTGTTCAGCTTGCCATTGCATTTCGTTTCTAACATTAGTGGGGGACAACATGAAGTTTTTGAAATAATGTGAACAAAAATAAGTTGTCTCTCTGTGCAAGTAAGCTGCACAAATTGAGCCTTCAACTCTAGCTTTATTTTTAACTGAACGTTTGAATTCTCCCATAAACCTTTCAAAGGGATACATCCACCTGTATTGCACAGGTCCCCCAAGCCAAGCTTCATATGCAAGATGGATTGGAAGATGCTCCATTGAGTCAAAGAATGCAGGAGGGAATACTCTTTCTAATTTGCAGAGGATAATTGGGATATTTTCGTCCATCTTTCTTAAGCAATTTTCCTTTAGTGTCGTGCAGCACAAATTTTTAAAGAAGTTACTGATTTCTATCAGTGGATGTATCACGTGTTGTGACAAACAACTAAATGCAAGAGGGATGAAAGTCTCCATGAATACATGACAATCATGACTCTTCAACCCTTGAATAGTACCGTTTTGAACATTGGCACATCTGGACAGGTTAGAAGAATATTCATCTGGCATTCTAAGCTCTTTGACCCATCCACACACTGTTCTTGCCTCATCTTTTGACATGGTGTAGTTTGCCTTTGGTTTGAAGAATCGACCGTTACCTTGCGCCTTTAACTCTAAGTCTTTTCGTGCACAATACAGAGGTAAATCTTTTCTGGCTTTGTCGTTATCTTTTGTCTTACCAATAACATTCATAACTGTGTTGAAGATGTTGTCGAAGAAATTTTTTTTATATGCATGACATCCAGGTTATGTCTTAGCAAGTTGTCTTTCCAATAGGGAAGATCCCAAAATATGCTTCTTTTAGTCCAATTATGCCATTCTCCAAACCCTTCTATCCTATTATGTCCAGATTCAGTGACTTTTGGATAGTCTTTCACTCTTCTCCATATGTGTGATCCAGTCAACTTTGGCGGGGGCATATCCGTTTCAACTTGCCCTTTGCGAAATGTCTTTTTGTTTCTTCTAAAGGGGTGATCAATGGGCAAGAACCGTCGACGACAATCAAACCAACTACTTTTCCGACCATTAGTTAATTGGAATGACTTTGTATGTTCCATGCAATGTGGACAAGCTAATCGACCATGCGTGCTCCAACCAGATAACATGCCATATGCTGGAAAGTCATTAATAGTCCACATCAAAGCTGCCCTCATAAGGAAATTTTGCTTCCTTGACACATCATACGTCCAAACACCATTCCATAGCTTTTTCAGATCATCAATCAAAGGCTCCAAATAAACATCAATCCTTGATTTGGGATTAGATGGACCTGGTATTATACACGTTAAAAACATATAAGGCTTTGTCATACACATCTCAGGTGGCAGATTGTATGGGGTAACTATCACGGGCCAACATGAATAAGGTGATGCAGATGCCTGAATGTACGGCGTAAACCCATTAGAGCATAGACCAAGTCTCACGTTACGCGGTTCACTAGAAAAGGACGAATGTTTACGATTGAAGTGCTTCCAAGCTTCACCATCAGAAGGATGGCGCAAAACTCCTTCAGTTTTCTTACCATCATGCCATGTCATGTGTTGTGATGTTTGTATTGAAGTAAACATTCTTTGTAATCTTGGAATAATGGGCAAGTAGAACATTGACTTTAAGGGAATTGGTTTTTTTTGCCTCCGTCCTACATGCATCGTATGATATCGAGGAGAGCCACAAAACTTGCATTCAACCAACAAAGCATCATTTTTGCCACTATCATTGTCATAGAATAGCATACATCCATTAACACAACAATCAATCTTCTTGGCTTCCAATCCCAACATTGAAACACATCTTTTGGCTTGATAACAATTCTTCGGAATAGAATTGGTTGGTGGTGTCAGATCTAAAATCAATTTTGTATAGTGATCCACTGCTTGATTGGGAACGTTCCAATTAGATTTACCAGCCAAGAATCTAATGGACACTGACAATTTTGACTCAGATGAACCTTCAAATACAGGTAGATTTGCCTCTGTCAGTAATTTGAAAAACCACTGAGTGGTTTCATTTGGAGACTCTTCATCAAGACTATCGTTTGCTTCTTGTTCATCATGTCTACGAAGAGCATTGTCGACCATCTCTTGCATATAGGCAAATTGATCTATCTCAGATGTATGTACAACAGTATTCAAACCTGATGCAAGCCGATTTTCAACTCTATTGGAGGTCGAAGGAATTTCTTCACCATGAAATTGACGGTATCGGAGGGGGTAAATTTTAAAGAGTTTAGCGCAGCGGATTAAAAATACAGAGAGTGTAAAGCGTATTAAGTCACAGTTGAAACGATTTTCCATTTTTGAAGAAAATAATTTTCTTTTAGAAAATTAATTAAGTAGCTGATGTACGTTAAAGTAGAATGAGTAAAGGGTATAAGAAAAGCACACAAGGATTTTTATACTGGTTCGATTCAACAGAATCTACGTCCAGTCGTTAATCACTACAAAGAGTGATTAACAGTTCCACTAAAAATAGTTTAACAGTTTACAATGAAATGAACAAGAACAGAATGAAAAGAACTACTCTACCAACTTGAAGAGACCAGCTCCAGTGATCGACAAACGATTCACTAGCTTCTCCTTTCACAAGACCAGGTAGAGAACCTTGCCAACTTGAAGAGAGTCCACTTCGACTATCGACACACGATACGTAAGCCTCTCCTTTCACAAGATCAAGCAAGGGAACAAAGAAAACCAAAGCTCTCAAGAACGTTCCTCTGACAACTCAGTGTTCTAAGCTTTCTAAGTTTTCACAAAGTTATTTTCTGAAGCTCTCAAACACCCATTATATAGCCAAGCACACTGAATGCCAAAGGTCAGCTCCCAACTGCCATGAATAATCGATTATTGTAAGTGATAATCGATTATTCAAGTCCGTTATAGAAATTTCAAAAAGTGATAATCGATTATTTGAAGTGATAATCGATTATTCAAGTGTGACTTGTGATAATCGATTATTGCTTCATGATAATCGATTATTTTAGTTCAAAAACATATGATAATCGATTATACCTTAAACATAATCGATTATACAAGTAGAAATTACAATATTTATCAATTTCCTACTACATTTAAAAAACTACAAATTGCTTTTTACGTATTCTCCTATTACAATCAAGAAATACAATTTACAGCATCATCAAAACTTGTCTTCAGGTTTTACCAATTACTTCCTTATTGGTAACAATCTCCCCCTTTTTGATGATGATCAAAAAATCTTCTATTAAAAGCAACTCAGTTTTACCTGCAATACATTCTCACTAAAAAAAATCACAGAGTTAGTAGTACCTGTATACTTTGAAGAATATTATTTCTTCTCCCCTATAATATAGATATTAATCTCCCCCTTTTTTATCATAAGCAAAAAGTAAAAATCTCCCCCTTAATATGGGTTCCCCCTCAAAAAGATAACAGATGCATAAAGGCTCATTTTATTAATAATAACTGGAAAATTTATAAAGATTTAAAATGCCACACAGAAAACAATCAAACTTAAAATCCTAAAAAACTAAAATTCAGGACTAGGAGATCTTTCAGTGGGAGGGATATTGAGATGATTCTCAATGTTATGTAGTCGAACATCAAACTCAAGAAACTGATCGACTAAGTACTCATCAAGAGATTGCTGCCACTCATGTACTTGATCAAAATGTGTCTTCTGTGCGAGACTCATATCCTCCAATTGTTTGGATAATCTTGCAAAGTGTTCTTCCATAGAATTTGAGGAAGAGAAGGGTATGTTGGAAGGTCCAGCTTCTGATGGAGCTGCAGCACTCACTAGGTCAGCCATATGAGTGTCCATATCGTCAACATCATCAGAATGATCATCATCTTCGTGAATAAGAACCCTTCCTCTAGTAATGAATCCCATCTGACGAAAGGTAGTATCTCCGATTTCTGATCCCACAGTCTCAATATTTTGAACAAGTTCTCCTTCAACAGGTATTCCTTTATATTCTAAAATCCTAGAAACAAGAAGAGCATAAGGAAACTGATAAGAGTGGGATTTCTTGGCTTTTACCATGGTGTCAGCAATGAGCGCAGGCCAGTCGATGTGTATGTGATTTAAAATCCCATACAAGAGAAGTAAGTCCTGCTCAGAGCATTGAGCATGGTTGGTTGCTCTAGGACAGAGAATCCAAACAATCAAGTAGTGGATCATCCTCTCTTCAACTTTGAATCCTCCAACCAATAGTTGCCTTCTATTTACTTGCTTCTCAGGATGTCGCAGAAAAGATTGGAAAGTTAGCATCCTGTTGAAGTCTTCAAGTCCTAAATGGACTTTGACAGCATCATCCCAAATAGTAAGTTGAGCAACATTTGTCCAAACGTCATCATCTAAAATGATGCGTACGCCTTTGACCTTGGTAGAAATTATTCCATCTCGATAGCGCAAGTTGAAGTAGAAAACTCTTATGAGATCTGGATAAATATTTCCTTTTTGTTCTACCAGATGTGTTAACCCCTGCTCAGCAAAAGTATTTGGAAATTGAAATCCATAAAAGCGAAAAAAATCAAGACGGATGTACTTTACCGCCATGATTTTCCTTTCTTGCCAGGAGTTTACGAAATCTGCATGTTTCTCTTGATCTGAGATCCATCCATCTATGTTGGCTAGTCGTGGTTGAGAAGAGGAAGGGGCTCCAGCTGTTTTGCGACGATACCTTCTTGATTCAGTCATGGATGAAGATGGAGGAGATGAAGGTTTACGAAATGAAAGAGAAATGAGGAGATTTGGAGCTCTGGATTTGATTTTAGCAGTATTTGGTTGCAAAAGAATGTCTAACAATCAATTATGGGAGGCTATTTATAAGAAAAATGAAGAAACTAGCCGTTTATGGCCGTTTATAGCCGTTATGGGACGCTCCAACGGCTCTATTTTTGAACCTATTAACGTGATAATCGATTATGGCTCGTGATAATCGATTATCAGTTCATTAATTTCTGCCCAGAATTGCATGATAATCGATTATGCCTGATGATAATCGATTATGGCTCGCTAAAGTCACGAAAAATGCAATATTTTGCATAGATTTTGATTCTAGGACATGTCTAATACTGCTAATTCTCTCCTAAGCTCAATGAATCTATCTTTAGGTAGAGCTTTGGTAAAAATATCAGCTAACTGATGCAAGGTATCAACATATTCAATTTGACAGTCCCCCTTTTGAATATGATCTCTTAGAAAATGGTGCCTAATTTCTATATGCTTAGTTCTTGAATGCATTATAGGGTTCTTGGTCAAGTTTATAGCACTAGTGTTATCACATTTTAGAGGAATATTTTCAAGAAAGATATCAAAGTCTTCCAATTGTTGTTTCATCCACAAAATTTGAGCACAACAGTTTCCAGCTGCAATATATTCAGCTTCAGTGGTAGACAAAGCTACACATGCTTGTTTCTTTGAGTGCCATGACACTAAAGAACATCCCAAGAAATGACAGGTTCCACTAGTACTTTTTCTATCAATTTTACAGCCACCATAATCTGCATCAGAGTATCCTATTAAACTAGGTGAAGCATCAGAGGGATACCAAAGTCCAAATGAAGTAGTTCCTTTAAGATATTTTAAAATTCTCTTAACTGCAGTCAGATGTGACTCTTTAGGATTGGCTTGGTATCTAGCACATACACAAACACTCTGCATAATATCTGGTCTACTAGCAGTTAAGTATAGCAAAGATCCTATCATGCCTCTAAACATGGTTTCATTCACTCCCTTTCCAGTTTCATCCTTATCTAAATAACAAGAGGTACCCATGGGTGTACTAGCTTCCTTGCAGCTATTCATTCCAAATTTCCTAAGAATTTCTCTACAGTATTTAGTTTGGGATATGAATGTTCCACCATTCATTTGTTTTATTTGTAGTCCTAAGAAAAAATTTAACTCACCCATCATAGACATTTCAAATTCTCCTTGCATTATTTTTGCAAACTCTTCACATAAAGAGTCATCAGTTGAACCAAAAATAATATCATCTACATAAACTTGCACAGCCAAAATGTGTTTTCCTACTTTCTTAATGAATAAGGTTGAATCAACCTTTCCTTTAGAAAATTTATTTTCAATCAAAAAAGTACTAAGTCTTTCATACCAAGACCTAGGTGCCTGTTTAAGACCATAAAGAGCCCTTTTCAACTTGTAAACATGATCAGGAAATTTAAAATCTTCAAAACCAGGAGGTTGACTAACATAAACTTCTTCTTTTATAAAACCATTTAAAAATGCACTTTTAACATCCATTTGATATAGTTTAAATTTCATCAAAGATGCATATGCAAGTAATAATCTAATTGCTTCTAACCTGGCTACTGGTGCATAAGTTTCATCGTAATCAATACCTTCTTCTTGACAGTAACCCTTAGCAACTAGTCTTGCTTTATTCTTTGTGATGTTTCCGTCCTCATCAAGCTTGTTCCTGAAAACCCATTTGGTTCCTATAACTTGAAATTCTTCTTGTTTTGGGATAAGTTCCCAAACTTCATTCCTTTCAAATTGATTTAGCTCTTCTTGCATAGCAATGCACCACTTGTCATCTTGAAGAGCTTCCTTTATATTTTTAGGTTCTATCTGAGACACAAAAGCAACAGTTAGGCAAAAATTATTTAAATTATGTCTAGTGGTTACCCCTTTTGATATATCTCCTATGATGTTGTCCAAGGATAGTCCTCTCGGTTGTTGATAGCTTTTGAAGTCAACAACTTGAGGTGTTTCTTGAAGCTCCGGAGGATAATTTTCATTTAGATACATTTCTTCTAGAGCTTCTCTTAAGTAATCCTCATCACCTGCAATGGGTTTATTTGACTCAAGAGGATTTTCCTCAAGGTCTACAATCTCATCAAAAACAACATGCATAGATTCTTCAATACTTAGTGTTCTTCTATTGAACACCCTATAAGCTTTGCTAGTTAATGAATATCCTAGAAAGATTGCTTCATCAGATTTTGCATCAAACTTTCCAAGATTATCTTTTCCATTATTTAATACAAAGCATTTGCATCCAAAAATTTTCAAATGAGATATATTTGGTTTTCTACCATTCAACAATTCATAAGGAGTTAATTTCAAAATTGGCCTTATAAGCATTCTATTTAACACATAACAAGCAGTGCTTACTGCATCAGCCCAAAAGTATTTTGGCACATTAGATTCACTCATAAGTGTTCTAGCTAATTCTTCTAGTGATTTATTTTTCCTTTCAACAACACCATTTTGTTGGGGAGTTCTAGGTGCAGAAAAATTATGTGCAATTCCAAATTCTTCACAAAATTTTCCAAATGATTCATTTTCAAATTCACCACCATGATCACTTCTCAAAGTTTTGATTTTCAAATCTTTTTCATTTTGAATACGTTTAGCAAAAGTTTTAAAAGCTTTGAAAGCTTCACTTTTCAGAGTTAAAAAGAAAGTCCAAGTAAATCTAGAGTAATCATCAACAATTACAAGAGCATAGTAATTTCCACCAAAACTTTTAATTCTAGATGGACCAAACAAGTCCATATGCAACAATTCTAAAGGTTTTGATGTAGAAATTATACTTTTAGATGAAAAAGAAGATTTGGTTTGTTTACCCTTTTGACATGCAGAACAAAGCTTATTTTTCTCAAATTTTAGTTTAGGCAATCCAATCACAAGATCCTTAGAGATTAATTTGTTTAAGTGTTGCATGTGAATATGTGCAGCTCTTTTATGCCATAGCCATGGATTTTCTTCTTTAGCAACTAAGCATGTTATACTATGACTAGATGCACTCTCAATATCAATCAAGTATATATTATTGTGCCTAACACCTTGCAAAGCAATTTCAGCAGAATTTTTAAAATAAACAGTACATTTATCACTCTCAAAAGTTACCTTGAAACCTTTGTCGCATAGTTGGTTTATGCTTAGAAGATTATGTTTGAGGCCTTCAACATATAAGACATCTTTTATTGTCAAAGTGTTTCCTCCTCCAATATCTCCGGTTCAAATTATTCTGCCTTTGTTGTTATCCCCATAAGTTACAAATCCTTGCTTTTTCTTCTTAAAAGAGGTGAATCTATTCTTGTCACCAGTCATGTGTCTTGAACAACCACTGTCAAGATACCACAATGACTTCTTTGATTTCGATTGTTCCTACAAAACAATTTAGCAAGAATTTTTAGGTCCCCAATCTCAACATGGGTCCTTGGGGTTAGTTTATACAAGAATACATCATTTCACAGCTTTAACCCAAGCATATTTGCCATTTGGAACACCAACATGTTTGATATTGCATTTGTTTGATGTGTGACCATGTTTCATACAGTAAAAGCAACATACATCGCTAACTTTATTTTTAACAAAAGTTCCTTTAACAACCCAGATTTTTCGAGTTCTTTTTACCTTGGATTTATAATTTTGGTGCATGTTTCTATTTATAATTTTGCTTTTATTAAAATTTGTTTTAGCATGTGAATTAGTTTTAGTTGCCTTAGCAAGCAAATTTTCAAGTATATCAATATCAAACATATAGCTCTTGCATGATAAGCATTCAACAGGTTCAACAATAGCATTTGAGTCAGACAATTTTATTTCTAAAGTACTGACTTTGTTTCTTAATACAACTTCATCATCAAGCAGTTTATCATATTTCAATTTTAAATCACTGTGCTCCTTTTTAAGTTTTTTATGTGCAGCATCAAGTTTTTCAGATTCATTCATTAATTCAAAGAAAGCCTTCTGTAAATCTAATTCACTAGATTCAAAACTGGAATCACTTACTTGGCTTCCTGTTTCTTCAGAATCTGCCATAAGACATAGGTTAGCTTCTTCTTCTGTGTCACTAGAACTTGTTGAGCTAGAGGCATTATCTTCCCAAGCTATGTATGCTTTCTTTTTCCTTTGAAATTTTCTTTCCTTCTTGTCTTCACTTTTCTTGCTCTTTGGACACTCAGATTTCACGTGCCCTCTTTCTCCACAACCGAAGCACTTGACGTTTGATGGAGAATCTTGATTTTCCTTCTTTTCCTTTTGAAATTTGTCTTTTCCCTTTGCTTTCATGAATTTAGAAAATTTCTTTATCATCAAGCTCATGTTTTCTTCATCATCAGAATCATCTTCTTCGATCCTCTTGGAGCTTTTTCCTTTAGAAATTTCTGACTTGAAAGCTAGAGTTTTCCTCTTGCCTTGATCCTCTTCAGCAGTTAATCTCCTCAAATCTAGTTCATGCTCCCGGAGCTTTCCAAACAAGATTGGCATTGTCATTTGAGCAAGATTTTGAGACTCCGATATGGCAGTTACCTTTGGTTGCCAAGACCTGTCCAGAGATTTCAAAATTTTCACATTAAGTTCATCAGTATCAAAAGTTTTACCCAAACCTGTTAAGTGATTCACAATATGAGTGAATCGTTTTTGAACGTCAGAGATAGTTTCTCCAGGTTGCATTCTGAACATCTCATATTCCTGAATGAGAGTGTTCTTCCTAGCTCGTTTCACGTCCTCCGTTCCTTCATGAGTGACTCTGAGGACTTCCCACATTTCCTGTGCTGTCTTACACACTAAAATTCTATAAAATTCATCAAGCACAACAGCAGATGAAATAATATTACGAGCTTTAATATCAAACTGAGCTCGTCTATTTTCCTCAGCAGTCCAATTAAAATAAGGTTTTTCTGTTTCTACACCATCTACTGTACTCATAGGAATATAAGGACCATTCTGTACAGCTTCCCAAATGCCTCTATCAACAGACCCCATAAAGATTTCCATTCTTACTTTCCAAAAAGCATAATTATCTCCAGTAAACAATGGAGGTCTGTTAATAGACGCACCCTCAGCATAAACAGCGTTTTGACTGTGACCGGCCATTTTCGCAAATATTTTGAAAAACTATCAAAGCAAGCTCTGATACCAATTGACGGTATCGGAGGGGGTAAATTTTAAAGAGTTTAGCGCAGCGGATTAAAAATACAGAGAGTGTAAAGCGTATTAAGTCACAGTTGAAACGATTTTCCCTTTTTGAAGAAAATAATTTTCTTTTAGAAAATTAATTGAGTAGCTGATGTACGTTAAAGTAGAATGAGTAAAGGGTATAAGAAAAGCACACAAGGATTTTTATACTGGTTCGATTCAACAGAATCTACGTCCAGTCGTTAATCACTACAAAGAGTGATTAACAGTTCCACTAAAAATAGTTTAACAGTTTACAATGAAATGAACAAGAACAGAATGAAAAGAACTACTCTACCAACTTGAAGAGACCAGCTCCAGTGATCGACAAACGATTCACTAGCTTCTCCTTTCACAAGACCAGGTAGAGAACCTTGCCAACTTGAAGAGAGTCCACTTCGACTATCGACACACGATACGTAAGCCTCTCCTTTCACAAGATCAAGCAAGGGAACAAAGAAAACCAAAGCTCTCAAGAACGTTCCTCTGACAACTCAGTGTTCTAAGCTTTCTAAGTTTTCACAAAGTTATTTTCTGAAGCTCTCAAACACCCATTATATAGCCAAGCACACTGAATGCCAAAGGTCAGCTCCCAACTGCCATGAATAATCGATTATTGTAAGTGATAATCGATTATTCAAGTCCGTTATAGAAATTTCAAAAAGTGGTAATCGATTATTGCTTTTTACGTATTCTCCTATTACAATCAAGAAATACAATTTACAGCATCATCAAAACTTGTCTTCAGGTTTTACCAATTACTTCCTTATTGGTAACAGAAATGTCCAAACCGTGTAATTAGGCATGAACCCTTTTTGGTAAAGGTGAACTTTGACGTCTTCATCTTTCAAAATCCTTGTACATTCGCACTTGATGCATGGGCACCGAATCCCTCCATCAATAGCATAATATTGACATCGTCGAGCCGTCTCCACAAACTCTTCAACTCCGATGACAAAAGATTGCTTCAAACCTCTCCTTCCGCTATAACAACGGTCGTACATCCATGCGCGATGGTTGAGAAAATGGGCCATGTTCTGTGACAACCCAAATAAACAAAATCATTGTCAAAACAGCAACACTCCATGTGACATAAGTAATTACTATTGAAGTCGAACATGGAAGGCAATTTGAATACAACTGTCATAGGCATTCAATAAGGGCATCCAAAGAGAAGTCCTCAGTATTGAAATACCTTAGACATCCTAAGTGGTACTTAGGAGTCAAATTTCGAGTTTGACCTTATTCATTGGTTTTGACCACTTTCCTACCTTTATTAAACTAAGTTAGACTTGTTAGGATGTTTACATACATTAGAATAAGTCTACATTAGGTGAAATGACCATTTTTGACCTTAAAAGTTCACTTTTTAAGTACTTAGGAGTCAAATTTCGAGTTTGACCTTATTCTTTGGTTTTGACCACTTTCCTACCTTTATTAGACTAAGTTAGACTTGTTAGGAAGTTTACATACATTAGAATAAGTCTACATTAGGTGAAATGACCATTTTTGACCTTAAAAGTTCACTTTTGAGGTACTTAGGAGTCAAATTTAGAGTTTGACCTTATTCTTTGGTTTTGACCACTTTCCTACCTTTATTAGACTAAGTTAGACTTGTTAGGAAGTTTACATACATTAGAATAAGTGTACATTAGGTGAATTGACCATTTTTTACCTTAAAAGTTCACTTTTTAGGTTCTAAGTGTTTATAGTATTTTTACCATTCTCATTGCATTGAGAATGTGTGGAGTACTATAGGATTTTAAATGACTACTTAACTTAATCAAAAAGCAGCCTAATAAATGAACATACAATATACAAAAACATACATATATATACATCAACATACAAGTTTAAGCAAAATATGACTCAAACTATGAAATTTATAAAACAAATTCAATACTAACCTCTTTAGTAGACTTTATTTGGTGGGCTGCAGGTTTGATAACAAATTTCTGCAAGGAAATAAAATTGCAACATGTTCAGCCATGGTCTAAATGCCAAACAGAAGAAATGGAAAAATTGAACGCAAACAAAGAGCCAAAAGTTAGTGATTTGAGATTGAAAATTACACAACAGCATCCCTAGATCAAAACTAACCAGTATAGGAACTTTGTTTGATTAATTGAAACATTTGGAAACTGAAATTTTACTCAAAACCGTATTGGTACTCAAAATCCCCTTTATACTTCCCAAAATTGACTCAAAATTGGAGGTTTTGGAAGTGATTTTGTGCCTAAGCCATTTTGACACTTTGCTAATCATTTCAACAGTTTTAATTCATCAAAACACACTTCTTTCAACTCTAATTAGGCACAAAACAGAAATGCAACTCAGATTCACTTTGCAAGTTCCAAAAATGGCTCAAATATGATGCTTTGACATACTAAATTGCATACAGGTTATTCTAACATCATATGAATGGTTCTAACAGTTTTAATACATCAATTTGCACTTGTTTAAACTACCAAACATCATAGAATCACAGCACAACGAAAAATGACTTTGAATCCTTGGAAAACTGGTTATAGGCTCTTTATTGGTGCATTTTGCTGCATAATTTGGTATAACAGAGGTTAATTTCGAAATCTGCTATTTCTTTGCTGTTGTATAGCTTGAGCAAGCTTAAATTGATGGTTTAAAATTGTTACACTGTTCATTTGGTCAAAACATGGCCTATATGCATATTTGCATTTGAAACCATCATTTTTTGGGTGAACATGGAAGTGGAATGATGATTTTGAGTTGTCAACAGATTTTAAGTCATTTTAAAGTTTAAACACACTCAAAATCATGAATTAAAGTTGGTTGAACTGTTATTTGTGAGTTTGAGACACTTCCATACTGTTTAGTGATCATGTGGATTTTCGGGTTTTGGGGTTCAAAACTGGATTGTATGGTTTTCTTTTGCTTCTTATCATTGATTACACTTTTCGGATCATATAATTCCATTTGGAAACATGTAACCAGCTCTTGGCAACCTAGAACTGAAAAATTATAGAATACACAAAACCAAACAGCACTAAAATGGCAAACTGCACTAGAAAATGACACTTAAAATGGTGCTTTCAAACTGAAAATTGAGTGGCGGTATTTCAAAAGCTCAAATGATGTTTCAAGCAACTTTATATCATCAAATTGAAAGTGTTTAAGCACTAAGACAGCCAAGGAACACAATGCAGCAGAAAATCACAAGATCACTTCCAAATTTAAGCAAAATTTGGTGGTTTAATGGGTGATTCTGCATAAACACATTTGGAAACATAATTGGATGTTTGGAGCAACTTTTTATCATCAATTTGAAGGTGTTTAGACACTAAGACAGTATAGAATCACACTGCACTCAAAAATCACTAGTTCACTTCCAAAATAAGGCAAAATTGATGGTTTAAGAACTGATTTTGCATATGAGCTCAAATTTGACCAAATGAACAGTGCATACAAATTTGAAATTGTAAAATAAACTTGCACAAACGATAAGAATACACTGAAAATATCTGATTCATAAAATCACAGCAGTTGTAACCAAAAATGCAGCAAAATTTGGTGGTTTAAAAGGGAATTCTGCATATAGGCTTGCAAATAACCATTTGAACATTGTACACAAGTTTAAAATGGTAAAATAAACTTGTTCAATCAGCCACAATGCACAGAAACAGTTGGCTGCTGCAAATGACAGTAGCAGTTGCTAACTATGCAGAATTTTCACTCACAATTGCACCAGAATTTAGAATAAACATTAGAATCAATCTAGACAGCACAAACAAAGCTTAAGAAGATCCTAATTCACTAGATGCTTCCTTGGTTTGGTTCATCATACTACATTGACACAAATGAAACGTCATCCATCCTTGTAACTCAAGAAATTTTGTCTATGCTACATGTGTTACTGTTTTAGAAAAGTTGGTTCCAAGAAGCAAGCCAGTTGGATTTTGAATCATAAGGTGCTGGCAGCTGCAACGTTGAAGCCATGGAAAGTGGTTTGGAGGACTTTGAAGCAAAAGGGCCAATGAATTCTTGCTAGTAGGCTCATGTTGTGCAGCTTTCTCTTACATCAAGTGAATGTCCATGTGCCAAAGTGCTTCCAGTGTTGGCAGCTTTTTCTTCAACCCCTTTTCGGTTTGCTTGTAGAATTTGTTGGGTCTTGTCATGGCCCTTTTATATTTCTTGGGATTTGCCTATTCTTGTGATTGTATTCATAACGATCATTTATAGCTAATATTTGATTATTTTTCTTGTCTAAATTATCTTCTCTTTCTCTGTGTCTAATCAAAAGAATTGGATGTTGTCATTTCATTCAACATCGATAAGATGAATTGCATCACCAATTAAGAGCATGAATGGTTTGAGTGTTACAGGTTCCAAAAGAAACATGAATTTGGAACCTTTTGATTATTGTTCCTAATCCTCTCATTACAAAACTTGGTTTTTGACAGTTTATCAACTTGGTTTCCTTGTCACTGCAGAGATTTGCAGCTGACAAAAGAATGAGCGATTACCCGTAGCAGGCATAGCTTGTAGGATTAAGATGGTATCCATCATTATTAATTTTTCTTCGAAACAAATACTTCAACTATCAACCTAGTCACAAATCTATTGAGCAAGTAAGTGTTTTGTTTCTATTTTGGGTAGTTGTCAAAATTCAAAGTACGAACGAATATAGGAGTTGGTATAGTATCACTATTTCAAAGATCATGAGTTGAGTTCTTTATATTAGAACATATAAAATCACAGTATCAAAAACCGAAGTTAGTGAACATGAACAACCATCAATGATTCCAAACATGTATATACCAACCATCAATGTTAGTCACTTATAGATATTTCACCAAAATTTGTAGCTGTAATAATAATAATGAACAGCTACCCTCACACAACATATAAAGCAACTCTCCCAAAATACAACTAATCACTCATCTTATCGGTTCAAAATACAATTAATTACTCAACATACAAAGCAACTCTCACAAAGCATTTCTCCCTCTGACAAAGCAACTCTCCCTCTCACACACGTCCTTCTAACTAATCACTCAACATACAACTACCACAGACACTTAACTTCCCAACTAAAACCACAACTAAACCAAAAACCATTCAAAAACACTAAACTAGTCAATATTACTCACTACCTAGATCTTCAAACGCACAATCACAATCAACATCAACTCAACAAAATCAAACACAAATTGGATTACAGAGACCGTATGAAAACACAGAATAAGCAACTTCCAACAATCACAATTTACAACTTACCTCCACGAAAACCCCCTCCAATAGCCTCCCTAGCGATGATGGAACACCTCCTGACGTAGTAGTAATCGCGGGTTCACGCAGCGACAATGGAATTCGTCGTCACACAGCAACCCGCCCTGCCTCGCGATAAAGGCGACAACCCCCTCGACAGGCAACCTCCTACATTCCTAAGGAGCCCGCAATGGCAGTACAATGGACACCTGCGACTGGAGGAGAAATCGTACACCTGCGACTGGAGCGACCACAATGGAGGATTGGAGAATGAAGGTTTGCATAGAAATCGTACACCGTAGATTGGGGAACGGTGATTGTAATGGAGGATTAGGGAACAATGACAAATGGGGTTAACGAATGGAGTTAGGATATAGGGTAATTTCAGAGAGATGGTGGATAGTAGAGGGGAAGAACAGTTTTTGCGAAATGGGGGAACGAAAACCCAATTTGCTATTTCATATAATCGAAACACTTACCGAGGGGCAAAGGCCTTCGGTAAATCAGACTTCATTTACCGACGGCCTAAATCCTTCGGTATTTCACTACTCTACAGACCCTCGGTAAAGCCTTCGGAAAACTGAAATTACCGAGGGCCGATAAGCCTTCGGTAAAAGCCCGCCGGTAATTTGTGTTTTTACTGTAGGCTCAACCCTTTGTTTATTCATAATTTCATTAGCTTCAACTAGAAGTCTCCCTATCCATTAAATCTCTTTATCTTCTGCTTTTTTGAGTTCTTTCTCCAGGTTTTCCTTCTCCACAATTGTTGCATCCTTTACCAAGATCACCTCATCCATTGTTGGGATCGGGCTCTCCACGTCCACTTCATCTGAGCTCTTTGCCATCAAAAGAATTCCACACTCTTCTTTCGCATCTTTAGTAACGAGATTGGTCTCCCCCTTTGTCTCAGCCTTGCAATACTTTCCAATGTGGTCATCCTTGACACAGTTGTAGCACTTGCTTGATATACACTCGTTTGCATAGTGGCCATACTTGCCATACTTAAAACACTCCATTTCTGACCGATCTCCTCGGCCTTTCCCTTGTCCTCGGTCATGCTAATTCAGTTGATCGGTTTTCTCTTAACTATAATTCTCAAAATTACCTCGGCCACGTTTAACTCATCCTTGGCCTCGTTGCCCTCTGTCGACAAGACCTCGGCTCTAAGTAATCCGAGTTTTATTCAAGTTAAACTGTACCTGTAGTGCTTGATCGTCGGGTTCAACCTGATCATCCCAACTCCTTCTCCTTTGTTCGTGGGCTTCTAATGACCCTACAAGTTCATCCACTATGAGAACCGACAAGTCCTTCGATTCTTTGATGACGCACACGATACTTTTGAAATCCTTTGTAAGGGATCTCAAAAATTTTCCCACAACCTGGCTAGGTGGCATTTGTTCTCCATTCCTACCGAGTTGGTTGGTCACCTTCTCCACCCGAGTTATGTACTCGATTATATGTTATTCGGGCTTCATCTTTAACTGTTCAAACTCTCCTTTGAGAGCCTGTATTCGGACTTGTCTAACGTGGTTGTCACCATTATACGCAACCTCCAATATCTCCCAGAATTCTTTTGTTGATTTAGCTTTCGCTATATTTTCGTGTCCCGACTCATCTACTGCATTGTAGAGAAAATACAATGTTGACTATCTCTTGCACGTGATTTCTTCAATGTTGTCATCTGTGCCACCGTCTGATGTTCGTCCTCATCAAGTTCAACGTACCCGTCTTCCACCATATCCCAAACGTCTTGGGATCTCAATAACGCCTTCATCTGTAGGCACCAATTATCATAATTGGTTTTTGTTGAGATTGCTGATAAGGGGAGCACTGGTTTAGTTAAACCTTACAATCTCACAAAGCTTCTAGTTTTTGATGATGATAACATAATTAAAAACACATGTGTTCTTATGTGTTATTATATGTGCTACATGTTCATAACTTTCATGTTTATGATTATTTGAGAACATGTTTGTGTTGATTCTGTCATTGTTATACTCACTGTGTTTTACATGAGATCTTATCCTTGAATGCATGACATATGTTTTAGAAAAGGAAAATCACATGCACTTTAGTTGAACTTATAATGTGTGGCAAAACAACAGTTTTAAGTCAACTTCATTATGAAGCAAGTCGATTAAAACTCATGGCTTTGCACAAACTTTTTCAAAGTGTGCTGTGAATATTGTTGGAAAGAAAGTTTTTCAAAACTGCATTGAAGTGTTACAAAGTCGATTGTATGCGCAAGCTACTCGACTTAGTTAGTTATGTTTTGAATTTCTGTTAATGCTTGTGATGTCTAACGACTATATTTTATATCTTTGACCAAGCATTGATTGTCAGTCAATTGTATTAAATGCGAAATCAATTAAGTTGGTTTAACTACTACTAACTGTTATAACTGTCTGAGTATAATTGACTCTATTAGTAGCAAAGTCGACTTAGTAGCTTCAGTTTTGTGAAAAACTATATATAGACGCAAATTTGATTTCTACAGAGACTTTTGTGATTCTAAGGAGTTAATTGATTCTTTTTAGATTTGTGATCTCTTGTAGAAAGTGTCAAAGCTCCAACAACTCATCAAGAAGACCAAGGTGATCATTCTTTGGGAGTTTCTTGACAAGCAAGGATCTGTGTGCGCATAGACTGATTGATCAACCTACACATTGAGGTGTCTGATACGTGATCAACTTCTTCTCTCAATCTTGTGAAGATTGTGGCTACCCTGTTGTGATTACAGGAAGAGGACATGTTGCGTTCTGGGACTTTGAGAATTGTTCAAAGTGATTAAAGACTGCAGGAGATGGGATATCTTGCTGTTGTTCTTTGTGTGTATATGCCTATATTTTGGTTAGAGAGTTAGAGAGGTGTTTTATATTTTGATGTGGAGGTCGCTATAGAAACCTTGTTGTAAAACCCTGATCATTATAGTTAATTTGCTTCCTGGGATTGGAAGGACACTAGATGTAGGCAGTTTGGCCGAACCAGTATATAAACCTGCGTTTGAATTCTCTATCCCTGGACTTTTACATTTCAAAGTCGACTTTACTTTTCATGTAGTCAACTATTTCCGCTGCACTTTAAAAATCCTTTTCTTTGTGATTCAAGAAACTTTTGAAAGCTCATCCCTTTTACAAAAAAGATTTTAAAAGACTTTGATTTTTGTGTTGAAACTAAGTCATTTTATTTTCAACAATTGGCACCAGAGCCAATTTTCATAAAATATTTGAAAAACTAGTCGACTACGTTTTTCTTTAAATCGACTATTCCTGAAAAGTGGCTTCTAGTTTTCAAACCTTTGGTGAAGGTGCATCAACAAACAGACCACCACTGTTTGTTGGTCAAAAGTATGCGTTTTGGAAAATTCGGATGCAAATTTTTCTTGAATCAGTGGATAAAGGTGTTTGGGATGAAATGTAAATGGTCCTTTTGAGCCAACTGATGTTATCAATGGAAAAACGGTTTTTAAAATTTTTTTGAGTGGTCTCAAGAAGAAAATTGTAGGGCACAATATGATCTTAAGGCATGTAATATAATTGCTTCTGCACTAACAATTGATGAATTTTTCAGGATCTCACAGTGCAAGACTGCAAAAGAAATGTGGGACGTGTTGGAGGTCACACATGAAGGCACAAAAGAAGTAAAGAGAGTTAGAGAGAACTCCTTGATATAAGAGTATGAACTTTTTAGAATGAAGACTAGTGAGACCATATATGATGTTCAGAAAAGATTCACTCACATAGTCAACCATCTAATGACTCTTGGAAAAGTGTTTGATAAAGAAGAGATCAACATAAAGATTTTGAAAAGTCTGAATAGAAGCTGGCAACCAAAAGTCATTGCAATCTCTAAATCAAGGGATTTAAGAAGCATGAAGATCGCAACCCTATTCGTTAAGCTGAGAGAACATGAGCTCGAACTTGGGAGATTGAAAGAAGAGGAAGAGACTGCAGAAAAGAAGTTTATAGCATTCAAAGCCACTAACAAGAAAGCCTTAAAAACTGTACCATCTAAGGATGAATTTGAAGCTGAATTGGACAACAATGAACTAATGTCCATGGTGGTAAGAAAGTTTAATCGGTTTATGAAAATTCAAGTCAACTTACTGACCATGCAGGAAATGGCAAAGGAAAGAGATCTACCAGATCAAATGCAGTTCAGTGTTATGAATGCGGCAAAGAAGGACATAACAAGCCTGATTGTCCAGATCTGAAGCTGAAGCAAAAGGCAAGCAGGAGGTTCCCTCGGGACAAGATTAAAAAGCAGAAAAATGCTTACATTCCCTGGGAAAATAGTGATTCAGAATCTTCAAGTGATGAAGACTGTGATCGCGAAGAGGAACCAAATATATTCTTCATGGCTGGAACATCGTTGATAGATTATGATAGTGATGCAGAGTTTGAAAAAGAGCCAATTGAATTAAAGTATGACTTGCTGCTGGATGCATTTCAAGATATACACGCTGAAGCCATGTGACTGCAATACAAGGTCAATCGATTAAACTCTTAAAGAAAAGACTATGAATATAGGATTAAAAATTTGGTTGATGATAATGAAAAATTGCAAAAAGAATTAGATGCTGCTCTAATATCTGCTAAAATTGTGATTATTGAGACTGTAACAGTTGAAAAGAATTGTGAAAAATGTCCTACTCATATTGAATAAATCGATTACTTAACTAGCACTCTAGCTATGTTCACACAGGGTAGAGGTAATTTGGATGTTGTTTAAAAGTATTGAGGCAGAGCTGTATATGGACATGGCATTAGTTACAAATCTCAATCAAATAGGACAAATTCAAAGAAGTTTGTTGATTTTAGTAAACCTGTCTTACAGTAAAAATAAATTAGCACGAATTTGAATCGATTGAATTAACTACATAGTCAACTACATGTTACTGTATGTGTGTTTCTATTTGTGAAAACTTTCTGTCTTACAGTAGTCAACTTATAAATTAATGAAATCGACTAGATATCTCTGTCACGGGATTTATAAGTTTGAAAATTTTAAATGGACTTTATTGAGAGTGTCTTAGTTCGCGCCTTTATAGTGCATCTTGTATTTGGAACTGAAATAGAAATTAGTCAGTGTGGTTAGTGTGATTCCGGTAACCCTAAACTGAGAAGAAGGTTTCCAAAAATCTGAATCTTATGGCATCTTCAAGTCGAGCATCTAAAGAAAACAAGGGAAAGGAAATCGTCATGGCAAGAGGCTCTGATCTTGCTGGCTGGATCAGTGATGAAGAGATGTAAAAAAGGTTTCTAATCGGTACTGTCAAGGTTATTGCTCCTCCTAAAAAATCTGAACTTGAACATGTTTGAAAAAGAGGGATTTCTTTTTCCTGAATGGTTTGGAGACAAGGACTCTCTACTTTTGTACAAATGAAAGGTTAATGGTATCTAGACCTTGTTAGAGTGTTATATCATAATTTCAAGATTGTGAATGATGATATCCAGTCCAGAGTAAAAGGTGTTGATATCCACATTGACAATTTTATGTGGAATTTGTTATTGGATTACCTGCTGAAGGAACATCTTCTCATTACTAACTGCCAAAACAAATAGATTGCTTAATAAGAGAAATGTTTACAGAGACTGGCTAAGATTCCCTGGAAGGTATGAATTACACATTCGACTGTATTATTGTTCCATTTAGAATTTTGTTAAGCCTACATGCTCCAACGACTATATTTTTCAAAAGTTAGTTAAGAGTGACTGACTTGGTCAACTGTCTTAAATGTGAATTGATTTGGTTGACTGAGGAGCCTTTGTGTTGACTCTCTATTATAACTGTTTTAATACAGTCGACTGAATTAGTAGGCTATTCGACTGAGATGCAACATGAAGTAACAAAAAACTCTAAATATACAGAACACAAATTGTTCTGTAAGACTTTTGTGATCTAACATTATCATTGTCCTATTTCAGATTGAATTCTCTATTTTAGAAGCTCCAAGAATTCTCCAAGAAGACGGTGGTGATCTTTCTTGAGAGAGATTCAAAGGGAGGAGTCAATTGCGCATACTGTTTGATCAATATCTGCACAAAGAAGGTGCTTCTGGTTTGATCTTGAAGGCTTGGCATCCTGTGAAGACTGTTGTATTTGATTGAAGGCTTGGCAACCTGTGAAGTCTGCTGTGATAGACTTGGCATCCTAAGAAGAGTGTTGGTTACACGTTGAGGATTGTTCGACGTTGGTGCAGATTGTAGAAGAGGGGATTCTTGCTTCAATTTTGGTTTTTGTGTGTGCAACTATATTGTGGTTTTGGGTTAGAGAGGAGATTTATATTTTTGCGTGGTGCTTCTATAAATTCCTTATTGTAAAAACCACAACCATTATAGTGCATTTGCTTCCTGGATTGGAAGGACACTGGATGTAGACATTGTTGGCCGAACCAGTATAAAAACTAGTGTTTGATTTTCTCTATCGTTGCACTCTTTATTTCCAGTCGACTTTAACTGTTTAGCAGTCAACTGCGTTTTTCCGCAGCATTGAATTTTCATTACTTGCATTTCAAGGAAAGATCAAAAGCTTTGCATTTTTATCTCAAGATTGCAAAAAGATTTTGTTTTTGAACTAACACCAATTCATCCCCCCTCTTGGTGTAAATCGAAGACAACCCGTTTCCTAACAATTGGCACCAGAGCTGCTTTTCATAAGATATTTGAAAATTTAGTCGACTCTGTTTTTATTCTATTCGACTGTAAAACCTGGGGATGGCTTCAAATTTTCAAACTTTTGGTGAAGGTGCTTCAACAAACAGACCACCTCTGTTTGCTGGTGAAAACTACCCTTTTTGGAAAATTCGCATGTAGATATTTCTTGAATCGCAAGATAAAGGAATTTTGGATGCCACTTTAAATGGTCCATATGTGCCTACAAAAACTGTTGATGGTGAAATTGTTTTGAAATCTTTTATTGAGTGGACTGCTGATGAAAATAGAAAAGCTCAGTATGATGTTAAAGCTAGAAATATTATTGCCTCTGCACTAACAATTGATGAATTTTTCAGGATACCTCAATGCAAGCCTGCAAGGAAATGTGGGATGTTCTAGATGTAACACATGAAGGCACGGATGAAGTCAAGAGAGCCAGGAAGAATTCATTGATACAAGAGTATGAATTGTTCAGAATGAAAGCTGGTGAAAGCATCTTTGATGGCTCTTGGCAAAGTCTTTGACAAAGATTAGAACAACATCAAGATTCTGAAAAGCCTGAACAGGAATTGGCAACCAAAAGTCACTACAATCTCTGAATCCAAAGATCTTACAACTATGAATATGGCTACCTTGTTTGGCAAGTTACGGGAACATGAACTTGGTAGACTAAAGGATGAAGAGGAGATTAAAGAAAAGAAGTCCATTGCTCTGAAGGCTACAAGCAAGAACATCACAGAAACAAAGATGGATGACAAAGAGCTGATGACTCTGATGGTAAGAAATTTTAGTCGACTTATGCAAAATGATAGTCCACTGTTTAACCATGCAGGTCAAAGCAAAAAGAAGAGCTTCAGCACGAATGTTGTCCAGTGCTATGAATGTGGAAATGAAGGTCACATCAAGCCTGAATGTCTTGATTTACAACAAAAGCAGAAAGGAAAACCAAGATTCCCTCAAGGCAGAAATATGAAAAGAGAAGGAGCCTACATTGCTTGGGAAAACTCAGATTCTGAGAAATCAAGTGATGAAGATTCTGATCAAGAAGAGGAATCAAATTTGTGCTATATGACAGGTGTAACATGGGACGACTATGACAATGATGCAGACATATCAAATGAACCAATAGAAGTCAAGTATGATATGCTTCAAGATGCATTCAAAGAGTTACATGATGAAGCCATGCGATTGCAATACAAGGTAAATCGACTAAGCTCTGAAAGAAGAGATTTTGAAAATAAGATTAATAACCTTGTTGCAGAGAATGAAAGATTAGAAAAAGATTTGAATGAAGCTTTGTTATCTGCTAGGAACTGTGAAGTTAAAACTGTTACTGTTGAAAAAGCTTGTGAAAATTGTCCTACACACATTGAAAGGATAGATTACTTGACTAGCACTCTAACTAAGTTTACTCAAGGTAGAGACAATTTAGATGTTGTATTAAACTCATCTAGTAGAATTAATAATAGAAAAGGAATTGAATACAAAGCTTATTCTAATAGAACCAATGCTAGGAATTTTATTGAATCAAGAAAACCTGGTAGAAATGCATGATTTTATTGCATATGTGTTGGTCATATTGTTAGAAATTGTTATTATAGAAATGTTTTTGTTCCTCAAGGATTATGTGTATGGATACCAAAGGAACATGTAACAAGAACTAACAAATAAGGACCCAAAGTCAAATGGGTACCAGCAACCGAAACTTAATTGTTTTGCAGGATATACAACTGATACAGAATCGTTCTCAAGGATAAATCAACATTGGAACAATTCAAAAACCTTGAGTGTCTACAACTGGTAAATTTGTATCTATATGTTGTATCATGCATATTATGATTGATTGTTGCTGTATGATTGTTTGTGTTGTATGATTAAATGTTTGATTGATTGAATTTGCATTGAAAACGTTTTTCTTGAGTCACAATCGACTCCAACATTAATTCAATTGACTAAGTCATTTGAATATATGAAAAACCCTGTTTTTGAACGTTAAAACTTAAAACTTAGGGTCTTTATGATAATTCTTAGTGCCTTTTTATAAGAGTCTGAGTATGACACTAATTCAATATCACTCAACTACACCAAAAACCCTTGTCAACTTTGAGAAGAAACGAGTCATTTGAAATGGCTTCATCATCATCAAAGAAATTCAAAAGCTGCTCACCCAAGGAAAGGAGGCTAATCCTAAAGGATGGATAAGCGACGATGAGGTCAGAGAAAGATTCATTCATGGGGCTATAAAAATCGTCCTACACCAAAGTTCATCGACCTAAACCTGTTTGAAAGAGAGGGATTTATGTTTCCAGGATGGCTACAATCCCATGATCTTTCATCGCTGGTTCAACTAAAGGGCTAGTGGTATCCCGATCTTGTGAAAGTATTCTATCATAACTTGAAAAAGGTAGACAGAAACATTCACTCTAGAGTGAAAGGCGTTGACATAGTGATTGATGATAACACCTGGTTTGATATGATTGGTCTAACAGCTGAAAATGAGCCAACTCATCTTATTCTATCAAGGGAAGATAGCCTATTAAGGAAGAAAGATATCTACAAAGAATGGTTTAAGATCACCCGATGACCACTATTCAATAAGGAAATTTGATAAATTGGATAAGAACAATATCCCTACAAATTGGATAAGAGTTCTAAAAGATCATATGTTTGAAAGCGCATTGAAGAAATCAATCTTTTTGCCATATGCATTACTGATAAGCAAGATTCTTCAAAAACAAGGAATTATCATGAAAGGAGAAAGAAAGTCCAGGTGCAATTGCACAAACATAATAAATCAGAATACTTTGATCTCAGTCGGTTTGACTAGAACTCTGCGAGGATGATGCTTCAAGGGTGAAGAATATTTATTATATTTGTACGGGAATACCTCTACAACACTTGAACAGAGAAACTTTGTGACTCATCAACTTCGGAATATTGAAAACAGACTTAATTTGATTGAAGAAAAAGTTGACTTGCTTGTTCACAAAAAAATGGAAGATGAGACTGTTGAGATTGTTGACAACACAAACTCTATATCAAACTTGTTTTTTTATGATGACAACACATTGCTTAATAACAGTGCATATGTTCCAGTATTACATGTTCATGTGTTTTATTGTTTGACATATCTGCTGAACATGTTTTGGTGAATTGCAATGTGATATTATTGTGGAACATGCTTGTCTTGAAATATGGAATAAAAATGTTTTTTATTACTGCACATTTCAGAAAAGAAAAAGATCACAAGCACCTTTATGAACTTATATTTGTTGTGACAAAGTTCTAGTTCAGTCGAATACACTCATAATGGATTCGACTATGCTAAAACCTTGGCACAGACTTTGTGAAACTATGTTGTGTGAGATTTTGAGTTGAAAAGAATTTCAAAGTGTTTTCTCATGTGTCAGTTGATAGTGTGGATCACACATTCGACTGTATTACTATTTCATTTGGAATTCTGTTATGTCTTCAAGCTTCAACGGCTATATTTTTCAAAAGTTAGTTAAGATTGACTGACTTGGTAAATGTCTTAAATGGGTATTGATTTGGTTGACTGTCTGTTATAATTGTCTTAATACAGTCGACTGTATTAGTAGGCTATTCGACTCAGATGTAATCTGAAATAACAAAAAACTATAAATAGTCAGAACACGAATTATTTAAAAAGATTTTTATGATCTAACATTTTCATTGTCCTGTTTCAGATTAAATTCTCTGTCCTACAAGCTCCAAGAATTCTTCAAGAAGACAATGTTGATCTTTCTTGAGAGAGATTGAAAGGGAGGAGTCTTTCGCGCATATTGTTTGATCAACATCTGCACAAAGAATGTGCTTCTGGTTTGATCTTGATAGTATTGACATCCTGTGAAGACTGCTGTATTTGAATGAAGGCTTGGCAACCTGTGAAGTCTCCTGTGATAGGTTTGGCAACCTGTGAAGTCTGCTGTGATACGCTTGGCAACCTGTGAAGCGTGCTATGATAGGCTTGACATCCTGTGAAGAGTGTTAGTTACATGTTGAGGATTGTTCAACATGGGTGCAGATTTCAGAAGAGGGGATTCTTGCTGCAATTATGATTTTGTGTGTGCAGCTATATTTGGTTTTGGGTTAGAGAGGAGATTTATATTTTTGCTTGGTGCTTCTATAAATTCCTTGTTGTAAAAACCGCAACCATTATAGTGCATTTGATTCCAAGATTGGAAGTACACTGGATGTAGGCATTATTGGCCGAACCAGTATAAAAATCAGTGTTTGATTTTCTCTATCCCTACACTCTTTATTTTCAATCGACTTTAATTGTTTAGCAGGCAACTACGTTTTTCCGCTGCATTGAATTTTCATTACTTGCATTTCAAAGAAAGATCAAAAGCTTTGAATTTTCATCTCTAGATTGCGAAAAGATTTTGTTTTTGAACTAACACCAATTCACCCCCCCTCTTGGTTTAAATCGAAACCAACCTGTTTCCTAACATTGTGATGTATGTTCCTATGATTGATTGTGTGATATATTTGTGGAACATGCTTGTATGAAAATGTAGAATATGAACTGGTTGATTAAAAATATTTTATTTCACATTTATGGAAGTGAAAGATCACAAGCACCTTTATGAACTTATAATTGTGTGACAAAGTTCTAGTCCAGTCGAATACACCTATAATGGATTCGACTATTCTAAAACCTTTGTACAATTTTTGAGAATCAGTTCTGTCTGATGTTTTGAGTTGAAAAAAATTTCAAAGTGTTTTTACATGAGTCAGTCGACATTGTATATTGCATATTCGACTGTGTTATTGATCTGTTTTGGAATTCTGTTATGCTTACACGCTCCAACGGCTATATTTTTGAAAGTTAGTTAAGCTTTGATGACTTCGTCAACTGTAATGAATGTGTGTTGATTTTTGTTGACTGAAAGCCTCTCTGTTGACTGTCTGTTATAACTGTATTAATACAGTCGACTGAATTAGTAGGTTATTCGACTGAGAAACAATCTGACTAACAGAAAACTATAAATAGACAAAACATGAGTTATTCTGAGACTTTTGACACTCTAACACTTTCATTTCTTGTTTTAGATTGAATTCTCTGTGTTAAGCTCCACGAATTCTCCAAGAAGACGGTGGTGCCTTGAGAGAGATTCAAAGGGAGAAGGCTTATGCGCTGACTGTGTGATCATTATTTGCATGAAGAAGGTGCTTGTTGATTGATCTTTGAAGGCTTGACATCCTGTAAAGACTGTTGCGTTGATTGAAGGTTTGGCACCCTGTGAAGAGTGTTGGTTACACGTTGAGGATTGTTCGACATGGGTTCAGATTGCATAAGAGGGGATTCTTGCTGTAATTCTGGTTTTGTTGTGCAACTATATTATAGTTTTGGTTTAGAGAGGTGATTTATATTTTTGCACAAACCAGTGTTTGATTTTCTCTATCCCTGCTGATAGACGAAGCCTCGAGGAGAACACCTTTCGGAGCGATGGAACACGAATCGAAGCTTCCTCTAGAGAGACGATGCAGCGGAATGGATAAATTGAGAGAGAAATCGGAAAAGATCAAACCAAATCTGAGAAAGGAACTCAAAGTACCAAATCCTAGACCGACAAAACCCTAGAAAAAAGGGAAAACTCAATTTGGACCGATTAAACGGTGGGAATGGTGTTTTAATCGATGGAGATGGAAGATCGAAGGTTGGAAATGTGTTTAATCGGTCTAAAAGCCGAATCAATCGGTAGAAATGGACGGAGATGATGAATGAAGGTTTTTAATCGGTAGAAACCCTAGCAAAATGGAGGAGGAGGATGGATCTATGAAGAGGAGTAGTTCTTACCGGTGAAAATGGCCACGATGGTGGATCTGTGATGTCGAAGAATGACTCACGGTGAGGAGCTCTCTGTCTCGAGAGTGAAGACGTGAGAATGGAACTGTGAAGAAATGAGGTGGTGTATGTCTGAAGCGCAAGATGGAAATTGCCTCAGCTGATGACGCGTGCCTGGGACGCTGAACATGTGTCAACAGAGGAATGGATCTCCGTGTAGGAGAGAGAAGCACAATGAATAATTGGAGAAAATGAAAAATAGGAAGTGTGCTTTGGAAGGAGGCTAGAGGTCTTTGGACTCTCTAGCCAATGACTTTCAAGAGAGAATATTTTTCTGATTTAGAAAAGTCTATTCTCATTAATCTCAAAAGTTAAGTACAATAAGGTAGGCATGGCTATTTATAGGACTAGAGGTCCTACATGCCTAACACAATGCAAACTACATCAAAGAAATACTAAACTAAAGAAATTGGGCTTAGGCCCAAGTCATCACCTGCACTCTTTATTTCTGTCGACTTTATCTGTTTAGCAGTCAACTGTGTTTTTCCGCTGCATAGAAATTTTCATTGCTTGCATTTCAAGAAAGATCAAAAAGCTTTATACTTTTGTATAAAGATTGCGAAAAGATTTTGTTTTTGAACTAACACCAATTCACCCCCCCCCCCTCTTGGTGTAAAATGAAGCTTACCTGTTTCCTAACAACTTTAATATATATAACTTTAAAAACATCTAGAAGAATGGTGTAACTTAAGAATCATTGTGAATAGAAAAGTTAACTTCATGAAACAAGGGTTGCAAATGATGACCGGAACCCACATGCACATAAATTTGAGGTCAGAGAGATTTAAACAACCCCTTCTAAAATGACTAGTAATGATAGAACTTAACTGTTGTTGCCACTCATTTAAATTGTAACACATTTTATTCTTTTATCTAACTAGACATTAAAGAATAAAGTGAAAAGCTTATACAATAAAGAATAAAGAGAAAAGCTTACATGGAACGTCACCTTTTGACTTGTGATCAAAATAAAGAGAAAATATCATTCCTGGATGTGTTTGACGTGCTACAATAGTGTGTTGTGCATACCATATGAGTAGTGATTTGTCTAAGACAATCAAACTAGTTGCACCATCCTGCAGAATTCAGAATTCATTTTTTAGTAGTTGGACCGAGCTGCACTTTCTTTGATTGCATTTTCTGGTTTTTGGAATCTATCCAACTTAGAACTCACCTCTGGACATCTTTTAATTCATTCCGAGAGTCTTGTTCACATCTCAATTGTTGTCCTAGAGTCAGATTACATGAATACAATCCAATTTCTGTTTTAATCTTGAATTTGGTTGGTGAAAATGGTTAAAATTGATGTTAAAGAGCAACTGAACCAGTGATATTTTGATTTAATCATATTTAGCATGTGCTGGCAGCTTGTACAAGTCATATTTCATAAAGAAAAGTTGTTGGAACCATAAAATTGTAATTGTAAACCCTTTTGTGCAAAATGACCATTCAAACCACCAATATTTAAAAACATTTTTCTGGTATGGTTGCACATTTGTGATATTGAAAGCTTGTTATTATTATTATTATTATTATTATTATTATTATTATTATTATTATTATTATTATTATTATTATTATTATTATTATTATTATTATTATTATTATTATTATTATTATTATTATTATTATTATTATTATTATTATTATTATTATTATTATTATTATTATTAATGATGATATTATTCATTAATTAATATTATTTTTTATTATTAGTAATAAAAATAAAAGCAAAATATACTAATAATGGAAAATAAAAAGAATATAAAAGAAACCTCGGTTTCCTATTTTTCTGAAATTAATTTCATATCTTCTAATCCTGAATAATCTCTCACGGGAAGTAGTTACCTATCCTTTTGAAATCGATTTCAATCTCTTCTCTTCTTTTTCTTTATTTTCTTTGTCACCTACAAATGACTTTCGCATAAGAATAATATTATAAAATATTCTTTGTCACTCACAAATCTCCTCCAAAGTGACAAGATAATATCACAAACTTCTCCTGCAAACCTATATTTTCCCTTACTTGCAAATCCTTAAATGTAAAAGTCAAATTCACTCAAATATCTCTCATCAATTCTTACTCATAGTAAATCTGGGCAAGCAAATATTGTAGGTTTTTCAAGTAGGAGAATTTAGTCAAAAACATCTTTAAATTATCGTTGCTTAACAGAAATGTCAATTTTGGCTTGAGTGACACTTAATTAAATTATATAGATGACGTTTGAAGCTAAAATACTTTCCAATAAATGGTTAAGTTATTGTCGCATAAATAAATATAAATTTTCACTTAAGTGATAATTAGTTAACCATTTAAGCACATTTAGCTTATGATACTTATTCAAATATAGGAAAAGATGCACATAAGGTTTAAATTATAAATTTTCATTACCCTAAAAATGTTTTACAATGTACCAATTACAAACATAAAATAAATTTAAAAAAAAAAAGTCAGCAACGTAATTTGTATAGATCATCTACAACATCACTTGAGACAAGTCACCTAAGAGTTCGAAGATTAAACTAAAGGTTTGTTTCAAAAAACTTGTTGTAAAAACATGAACAGAATACTATTGTTGTATAGGACATGGCTATCCCATGTGGAGAAAGAATCCATGTAACGTGTCCATCACCATGTTTATGTCCTCCTTATTCACAAAAGGGTCACCATGAGGTTTTGTTGAACTTCCTTGTACACAAGAATGTTGAATGAAAAAATGTTTAATCAGCGAACAGAGGAGAATAGGGTTTTAAATGTGGTGGATCCACATCAATCCAAAGGATTTGCACCACTCTGTGATAAGGACAAGAAATTCAAAGAGTCACAAGAGATATTAACAGAGAGAGATGATGTCATCGACATTTATTACCATCATGCCTGTATAAACTTTGTAATGTTTGTGACGATATCAGAGGTATGGAAGGTTGTTGCTGAGCAAAGACATCATCCAAATTTGTGATAAGTTTAGCAAATCAAGTGATGAAGGCAACTATTTAAAGATGGTGGGTGACAAAATATTGCTATTAAGCCACGCTTAAATGTTTTAATCCTAAATGTAAGAAATATACTTCAATCCCTATTATCATGTCAGATTTCTTAAAATGGTCCACTTAAACAACATTAATTGATAAATACATGCAAAAGGTTGACGCATTAAGAGTCCCATAAACATTTTAATAACATTTTTTGAATTTTCTGACTCAAATTCTAATTTAAAATGTGATTTTTTAATTTTAAGAAACACATACACAATGCATTACAATACAAATTATTCATGAAAGTACATGCCAGGTAAGCATAGGAAATAAATATGACAGTGCTCAAAAAACGTTAAATACGCAAATTCACATATGTTAAAGATTATATAATTGGTTTTTACAGACATGGTCATTATTGCTAGAGTGATGCTCCGGAGATTATTAATGTGCTTAGTTAATATGACAAAACAATTATCATTTAAAATATAAAGCATAAATTTATCGTTATTAAAAAAGAATTATAAAATTTAAACTTTATATACAATTTATCTAATACAAAATTATGTATAATATTAGTCTAACTAATTTATTCGATAGCATTTCTTCCGTCCAATGTCTACTCTAGGGAAATCTCATCTCTCTCTGCTCACACCCACATGATGATTATTGTAAAAGAAAGAACACCGCAACATACAAAAGCACAAGCACAAACAACAGGATAAGCTAGTTTAAATAAAAGAACAATCAATATACTCATCTACATTACATACAATCATACATTTCACCAACACAAAACGCTTTATACATGACACTACAATTAATTGACCGTCCGAACTTAGAATGATTGTCAAGTTAAGGCGGGTTGTGCACTTGTGGTGGCTTCTACTACTTTGCAAACCCATTGCCAATGGGTTTCACCCTACCACACTCACAAGATTAGTATGTTCCACGCCTTGCAGCATACTGAAAGTCCCCAAGACTAAAACCTCATGTTACTCCTCACGACATGGATCAATCCTCTCTACTTGAGAATGAAAGACCACTGGAATTTCAGGATAACCCCTAAGACGGAACTCATGCATTCATTCTAAACGTACTTGAATCTCACCAAGAGGATTCACTTTGGAACTTACTTTTTCCACTTTGAAACCACATACGTTCACTTTGAATCTCAATACATAACTTTGATACTCATATAAACTCATACATTATCATACATCATCCACAATGAACCAAAACATCACTTTAACCAATCAAGAACAAACAAGGAGAATGTAAAACAAAGATCTAGACCAATCGCTCAACGACCACTCTCGCTGGCGACCATAGAGTTCTCTCGCTCAGCGACCCAGTTCGCGATGCGAATATACAGACAGTGCTCCCAGACCCCAAACCTCTCGCTCAACAACCCAGCTCGTTATGCAAATAAAATGATAGTGGTCTAGACCCTAACCCATTCGCTCAACGACCCTACTCGTTAGGCGAGACCAGAAACAGTGGTCCAGACCCTCCAACCACTCGCTCATTGTTAACACTGGCAAGTGTACCAGATCGTATCAAGTAATAAATAAAGGATAAGTCCAAGTATCGTCTCCCAAAGGACTCTTAAGCCTAAACGTTCATGTGATTAATGGAAATCATAAGACTTGAATAAACAATAAGTTGAGTTTTAAATGCACAAAAGGAAATAAACATGTATGCAAAGATTTTGATCAATTGGCAAGAAAAAGATATGGATGAATGGTGTTGTTGGGGTGTACAGTTTCATCCTAATCCATTCTCAAATATCTATTATTCTTATTAAATTCAACTTTGTTATCAATGTTTATGCCACTCTCAATTTTACTCTAAACCCGATCTCTCGGTGAAAAGAGCCTAATCACAATTACTAGTATACCATCTCTAGTCTCCCTAGTAATTGGTCATGCAATATACACAGAAGCTTAAGGCAATTGATATTCCTATTCCTATCTCTAGGTAATATTCTTTATCAAGAGAAATTCTTCATGTCTAGACCTAACTATACGTCTCCATATAGAAAGAATCAAAGATGATGCTTTTGAATAACGTCTTAAACAAAGCACTAATAAAAATGGAAGAAAAACTCAAACTATTGATAAACACAAGTATATGAATAAAATAAGAAATTTGTTATAAGAGAGTTTCAAAGAATTGCATCATTCCTCAACAACAAAGGGTTTAGTTCACCATAGTCATGGTGAAACTAGATGAATTGAATGGAAAGAAGATAAAAGATAACCCTAGATTTGTAATATTGGAGCACTCGCATCCAAAATCTGCCTCCAAGATGTGAAAACCGTGTTTTTGCGTCCTTTCTGCCAAAAGATACATGCCCTGAGTCGTGCAAATGTATTTATAACACAAAAAAATAACTGAAAATAAGGTCAGGCCCATAAGTACACCGCCCAGCGGTGGTTAACACCGCCCGACGGTGGGTGCGATTCCAACTCCACCCCTTAGCGGTGCCCTTGAAGCGCTTGGCGACGTTGTCCATAGAAGGTCACACCGCTCGGCGGTGTTAACACTGCTCAACGGTGGTTGCGGTTCATGTTTTCTTCAATTTTCCACCTTGTTCTACATCCAACACTTCTCTTCCTTCAATTCATTCATCAAACTCCTGATAAATCCTGTCAAAACAAGGGAAACCAAACATAAAACCTAGAAACCCACTTTGACTCTCTTTCTCTCTAACTTAAGCATTTTTCATGATTTCAAGCTAATTCTAAGTCATAAAGGGTGTGTTTTGATGTAAATTTTAAGTATGAAAATAATGGTTTTTAGACTGTTATCACAACCTCAAACTTAGAACTTTGCTTGTCCTTAAGCAAACACAATGCAACCTAGTCTTCCACAATTCATCACAATGGTTCAACCTTTTCAAAATCCATATCTCAAGACAAGTTTTCACTCAAATCAGCTTATCCAAAGAATTCAATCAAGATGCACACATGCTTCAAATCAAACCATCATAATGTTCTTCACAATCTTATAAAATCCAACATATGTTATTCTCATGAATGATCAACTGGCTAAGCACAGATATAATCATAGATTCATGAAAATCTACCTCTCTGGACAAAGTGTTTCACTCTGTCACTCAAGTGTTTAAAAAGGTTACTTCATTCGTCTACCATCCACATGTCTCATGGAACAAAATTGCCATTCATTTACCACAATCAACATCATCACATACACATGTCATCACAAGGACTTTTCAAGGCTTATAATGTGGTTGGGCTAACAAGGAAAATTGGTTTTTCTAGATCACAAAATCCATGAGTTAAGAGAGTTATTCACATAATCATGGTTCAAGCATAAACTCTCCTTTTACCAATCTCACTCATTCCCAACTTTCCCTTTTTCTTTACATTGACATTTTCTTCTCATGCTTTTTCTTTTTTATGTTTTCTTTCTTTTTCATGTATTTTCATTCAACTCAATAGCTCAATGTCAAACTTTTTCTTTTTCAATTCTCCCATCAACCCCAAACTTGAACCTTTAACAACACCACAAAATATTTCTCAGCTTAACTCAAGGCAAAGATTTTCAAAGCAAGGGGTTTTATCATGTTTAAGGCTTAGGTTCAAAGAGGGTGGAAAATTCAATGTTCCTTTCATATGGGACGAAAATTTCATTTGGCTAGAAAAAGGGCTTATCAAAAACGGCCTTGATCATATGACACATACATGCAATTAAATCAATCACAGAAACTCAGGCAAAATCATTCATGTTTTCAAGTAGATAACAAATATATCAATAAAAACTCTGGAGCTCAAAAACCTCACACAAGCTTATTCCGATCATTCAATCAAATACCCTGCTTACCTCATAATCACAATCACAAAATCACAATGTGATAGAAGAGTCTCTCCGAGAAGTTGACACTGAACGTGCAATGCGAGCTTAGGCGCCTCGAAGCTTTCTCCGACAAAGTATACGCAGCGGAAATATGACAATCTTGAAAGAGAGAACGAAAATAGAGAGCGAACAAACCAAATCTAAGAACAGATTCAAGGAAAGCTTAAGATCTATGGTTTGTCGGTGGAGAAATCCTAAAATCAGAGAAGAAGACGACGAACCCTAATCTGGACCGTTTGAACCCTAGAAATGAGAAGAGATGCAAAATGAACCGATTAATCGGTTCAAAATGAAGATTGACCTGTTGAAAAGCTTTTAATCGGTTCAAAATCAAAGAAAAATGGTGGAAGATGAAGAAACCCTAGCGGAATGAGATGTTCGGTGGAAAACCTGGATCTAGGGTTATAATGACAGAAACAAAGAAGAAATGAGGTTTAATGGTGGATCTGTGATGAAACCATAACAACACTATGAAGAGGAGGTGGTGGACGGATGACGAGCTCGAGAGAGAAAGTGAAAGAGCTCGAACCTGTTGAACGCGAAATGTAAGAATGAAATGTGGCTCTGTGTGGATCTGATGCGTATGAAGGAAAACTAATGTGGCGAGACACGGGACGCTGACACCAGAAGCAGGAGATGTGGCTTCTAATGAATGACCCAGCGTGAAGGAGTGACGTCGTGGAGGAGAGAGACAACACAATGGGGAAATGGAAAATGGAAAAATAGGAAGTGTGCTGGAAGGTGGCTAGAGGTCTTTGGACTCTCTAGCCAATGACTTTCAAGAGAGAATAATTTTCTGAATTAGAAAAATTTATTCTCATTAATCTCAAAAGTTAAGTACAATAAGGTAGGCATGGCTATTTATAGGACTAGAGGTCCTACATGCCTAACACAATACACAATACATCAAAGAAATACTAAACTAAAGAAATTGGGCTTGGGCCCCGCATATCATCCCCTCCCCCTTGGAAAGGATTTGTCCTCAAATCTTGATGGTTTGCTTAAGGACTTATTATTGTAGACTTCATACATGTTCCTCCTGGATCAAAAATTAATCTGCAATAAACATCAAACATATCTCGAATTAGCTTTATTTGACCCAATAAGATATATAGAGGAATATGTCTAGAAAAACGTTTCCTAAATTTGTAATTTTCTAATTTATTATAAGGAAACCTTACTTTATTTGAAAATTTATTTTTGTCTTGAGTTAGTGATAACTTGGAAAATATCTCTAACTCAAGTCTTTGATTGCCATGTGTTAACGATTGCAACTTTTGAAAAGGTTGAATGGCAATGTTTTGGAAATAAAAGGTGAATTTGGAACATTTAATATCAAATGGGAAAAAATGAAAGGATAGAAAACCTCCCTTCAAAAGTTTGGTTTCTAGGATAGGAGATGTTGACATCAATTGCTTTTCTTTCATTTTCTTCCTTGCAATTTCTTCCTTCTCTTTCTTTTGTAATCTCTCTTCCTCTTCTCTCTTTTCTTCCTCTTCTCTCTTTTCTTCTTCTCTTCTCTTTTCTTCCTCTCTTCTTATTCTCTCTTTTTCTTCCTCTTCTCTCTTTTGTTGCTCTCTTCTTTCTTCCTCTCTTTCTCTTCTCTTTTTTTTCTCTTCTCTCTTCTCTTCTCTTCTCATTCTTTCTTCCTTTTATTTTCTTTCTTGTTCTCTCTTCCTCTCTCTTTCTCTTTTATGGTCCTTTAACTTTTTAAGTTTGTTCCCAAATTCTAGTTCTCTACGAAAGAAACCTTGATCTTTTAAACTCTCAAGAAATGATTTTCCCTCTTGAATACTATCTCTCATAAGTTTCAAGTTTCTTATAATCAAAGGAGGCACAAACTTTTCTCTCATGCACGCTCTCAATTCATACCAATTTTTAATGGTGGGTTTCCTACCTTTATGAACCCAATATTGCCTCTCATCCCACCACTCATACGCATGCTTTTCTAACCTTGAAAGATATAGACTAAGAACACGAGATTCACACTCTCTAGAAAGAACAATTGTACTATAAGACTCAAGTTCACTTTGTCTAAGAAGGATAGGATGCATTTGATTAATTTCTTTTTCCCAAACTAGGTATGTTAAGACATTTGTATCTTTACCAAAGAAGGGAATTTTTATAGCTTTAGTATACAAATCATCCTTAATGTATGAACTAGACATCCTAGATGAATAACAAGACATTTTTGTTTCTAAAAGTTTTCTTGTGTTACAACTTTCTTAGACTTCACTCAAGAACAAGTTCCAGGTAAGGGTGGTGAACCACTAGGGTCACTTAATAACCAAGCCTCTTCCTTGCCAAAAATGTTTTAGGTTACTTACTTAGTTATTGTAACTCAAAGGTCACTTTTATGATAACAAAAGATGACTCAAATAATCAAAGAAAAATGCTAGGACTCTAATGCAGGACTCTAAGACCCCTAATACGTTCGGACTCTAATGTGACAAAGGTCACACCTAACGTGAAACACAGAAGCAATTCAATATTAAAGTCTACTCCTATGTCTAGCTATGCTAAAATTAAAACAATTAAAGTTGCCAAGAATTGAAAAAGCACCAAGGACTCTTCCAAACTTGGACTTTATAAAAGGCCCTTTACAACATAGAACTAAAACTAACATTGGGCTGACACAAGCCCATCAGATTACACAAAAATAAGAAAACAAATTTACAAAACCAAAACTACGCTACTGCTCTTGGCAACTACAGTCCAAATCTTGTTTTCCTGACAGCATCAAGCTTCTGGATTCAATTCCCTTGGATTTCATTCATCACCCCTGCAAAACAGTATCAAAACACGTGGATTTGTAGATCCTTTGCAAACAGATTGCAAGAAGAGTGACACATCAATTTAAAGTCTTCCCTGTCCTAATCTTGTTCCAACTCGGGAATATTCACGGCCTAATTCTTGATGTCAATTATTCACACAACTTATTGTCCAAACCTACAAACAAATTGGATATCAACTTAGATCAATGTTCCTTAGCTAACACAATTTGCACGAAAGAAGGTATAGGGCAGTGATAACTTCCCTTTCTATCCGTGACTCAAGTGCTGTAGCCAACAGATCCTATTTGCTCTCAAATGAAATCTGTTGCACAAGTTCCAATTCTCAACAATTCCAAATAGTTCAAGTAGCTGCTTCTAACTCTTAACCTCCACATATATCAACAAAACAGTTTAAGCATATATCAAAAGCTTCCACATGTCATCTCTGCTCACACTAACTGATATCAGATTTCAAAATACAAATGCAAATGGTCTTTAAATCAAATTCAAATAGATGTGATTCTAAGTCGAAGTCAAACTGATTTAAACAACCAACTCAAGCTAGTCTTTTACTCAAAATAATGATTCAATCAAATCAGATGTGCACAATGGCTAAGTGACATGCGAATGTATTCAATCAAGCATTCTTATCAAAACTGAGATTTAAAGTTGTGTTACAATGCAATTGGAAGGATGTTTTCAACTAAGCGAGAATAATACTTCTAATCAACACCAAATGCAGAAATCAGCAAACTCATTTAAATTCCAGAACGCATGCAGGCACAACTTAAAATGAATACAATCACATTCAAAACATTTAATTTCACAATGGCATCAGCAAACAGCTTAATATTGAAAACAATAATTCTTAAACAGTCACAGTTGCTCCAGTTTGATTACTCCAATTTCCTTTCCTGCACCATGAACAATCCAAAATAGTGAGCAACACAGTTAAAAGAAAACTGATTCTCTCAGCAAGAAATTTGGCTCTTAGATGCAGCCTTGCAAAACTCACAAAAACAAGTTTAACTCTGGAAGCTCAAAGCACTCAAAATATAAAGGTTTGGAAGGAGAAATTCTCCCTTGTCAGTTCAAGGATGGATAGTCTTTCAGACCACAACCACCTAAGAGGCTACCAAGCACACAAACCTCTCTTTCAATTTCCAAAAAAACCAAGTGTAACAGCTTCTCAAACAAATGAACGATAGGCAAGGCAAGTGATATGTAGCACAGAATAGATAAAACAATGGGAATGAATAGCACAGCTCTAGACCAGATTCTAGAATAGATGATAAAAGCAAACAAAAGCTTCAATTATGAACAACTGATCGGAATTCACTTAGGATGGACAAAACCATGACTGTCAATCAAGAAAAGCAAGAAAATAGGTAGTAAACAAGGTGGCACAACAAATAGATCCTAACAAAACTCTAGAGTAGATTAATAAAACAAGAAATCAAACAAGCTGTAATTATCATAGACAATTCAAATTGTGTAAAAACTGTCTGATGAAATACATGAATGAAAAATCAGTTTTTGGTGCAGCAATTTTCACATATTCAACTTGTACTGGTCATTCAGCTTTTTAATTTGCAATGTTTAATTTGATTTTTTTTGTTCTATTGTTGTTCATATTCAACACTCTTGGCCAAGCTTTTGCTAACAAGTTTTAAGCTGTCACAATGCACCAAAACAGATTGATCAGTCAAATTGAATTTATGCAGCTTGTTTTCAAACACTTGTTGATTAAAACTAGTGGTGTTAAGAGTGAAATCATACAGAGTTGGAACAAGTCAGAAATTCTTTGCAGATCCACATTTCAATTGCCAAAACAGACTTGTTGACACAGCATTTGGATGCAAAAAAAAAAATAGATGTTATCAGATTTTTGCGAGTTCAACTCCTATTATACAGTAAAATTAACAACTCCAACCACCAATTTTAATGCACAGAATCAAATGACCTATGAACACTAAAATTGTGTCCAATTCAGCACTTAAAATTGATTGAAAGTATTGGATTTAATGTTTCAGATGTTCAGTAATGATCTAAGTACTGAATCAGATTTAAAAACATAAAAGACTCAAGCAAAGAATGTGCAGTTCGGTCAACTGCCAATACACTCTGAATTTCCAGTCTATCACTAAGCCAATTGCCAAGGCAATTTCATGCTCATATGGTGTTCATTCTGGATCAGTTTTAAGTAAGCATTGATACATCTCCAAAATAGCAAGTCAGACACACAATGGTCCAATGATCAGTGATTGACAAATGCTAAAGCGAAATCAACCAACACAAATCTGACATGATCAACATCATTTCACGCACTTGAGCTCTATAATTTCATCGCTCATCAATTGTGCAGATGTTATGGTATGAATCAAAATCAAAATGAAACAGCATCACACAGTTTGAAACCAGAGTTCATGACAATTAATCAAATGCACAAGACTAAAGACAAGACAGAAAATGATGCTCAAATGAAAAGACTCAAACAAAAATTCAGCACAAGAGTTCATGACAATTAAAAATGATGAAAGACTCAATAAAATGACTCAAAGCACAACACACTCAAGCACAAATTAATCAAACTTGGAAACCAGGACTCTTGGCGCTGAAAAGTTGTGTGAAAACAGGATTAATTAAGACTTAAAATAAAAGAGATCATGGGTTTGTATTGCAAAAATAATAAAGAAAATAAAATGCAATTGATCAATAGCAAAACAGCACAAAGATGAATGGAGGTTGATTTATATGAGATGGATATGCTGTTGGGGTTAGATTTCACCAAGTTCCCTCTCATGTATATAAGAATTCTTCTTTATGCATTAATACCAACGTCCCTCACTAAATCACTTAAACCCGATCCCTCGGTAAATAAGTTTGTCCCTAATTACTAGTTCATACAATTCCTAGCATTCTTGGTAAAAAGATGTAAAGATCAAGAGGTTAAGACGACTAAGACTCATACCCTCATCCCTGAGAAATATAACCCTTAGGAGTAATTCAACAAGAACCTGAATTGAAAGGAACCTCCCGGCACTCATGCAATTCATAGATATTGCTATTGTATAAGAAAGAATAAAACAGATGAATCACTCTAACAATTAATGAAAAAGCATATGAAATTAAGAATCAATTCAAATACATGAGAGTTTACAAGGTTACATCATTCCCCAACGACAAATACAAATTAGTTCCCCAAAGACATGGGGGAACTCTATGAACAATGGAAGAAAGAAAGAGAGAATGGAAGACTAAGAATTAGCTAAGAGTGTATTGTTATGCTCTTCTCTGCCAGGGATGCAAAACCTAGAGCCCTAGGATCCTTTAAATAGTGTCAGAGGCGTCCCAAAGCGCGGCCCGGTCCAATAGAATCAAAACAGAGCATAAACAAGGCCCGATCCACGTGAAATCATGCCCAAGCGTCGCAAGGAGGACGCCCGGGCGAGAATTGAATGTCATGTAAGGCTTGGGCGTCAGATTTGGACGCCCAAGCTATGAAGTTCCATTGCCCGGGCGTTGAGGGCCAACGCCCGGGCGGCGAATGTTGACTCTGGTCGCGTGGTTTGCACTCCTGGACGCTCGGGCTTCGTGTTTTCCCTCCTTCTGGTGCCTTTTTAGCCTCTTCTGAGCTCCATCTTCTTGGCTTTTCACCTCTTCTTCCAGTATTACCTCAATCTTTGTCAAAACAAGGGGAATTTGTTAGAAAACCATTGAAATCAACCTCAACTCTCTTATTCACACATTTTATTGAAAACACATGAGTCCAAGGAAGTTTCTAAGTGAAAAAGGGTGCTTTTAGGATCAAAATCACATAACAAATAACGGTGTTTTAAACTGTTATCACCTGGCAGTACTGAAGATGGTTGCCCATGTAATTTGCTTCTTCTTCTTGGGCCTCTAATGGGTGTCGCACCCCATGCAAAATTTAATGTGCATAAAGAAATGCAGTATAGCTAGGAAATGACTCCTAGGTCGTCTCTCAATGAACAAATGTGGTTCCAAAGAAATGATATGCAGAGGTATAACACCCAATCCCAGTGTAGCATGTTGAACATCAGATAAACCCTCAAAACATGAATCAATTTCAAATGTAGAAACAATATCATCAACAGGCTCAGATTCATGTTCAGTGCATGGAGAATAAACATTCAAATGTGATAGCAAAAAGTGGTTCTCATCATGCAAAGAGTGGAAATAAAAAACATTCTCATCAACAATACAATCATCAATAACATACCTATCAACAACATCATCATCAATAGTAGAATCAATCTTAGGTATGTTTACCTCCACCTCCCTGGATGTAGCAGAATCAAGAATATTTGAATGCATAAACAACTCAGGCAAAGCAAGTTGAATTTCAAGTTTAGAGAAAATCTGTGTTCATTCATGATTCATCTCACCAATAAAATCAGAAGGATCAACTGCATCCTCAGGTGCAAGAAGGAAGACATCGGAGGGTGGGAAAGTAGATGGCGCAGTAGTAAGCTCATGACTCTGCTCCCCATCTCCTATGTGAATGGCACTGACATCATCTGGAAGTTGAATAGTCTGGAATTGTGATTCCTTTGAAACTTGAGACTGTTCCTCGGTGAACTGCGCGGCCATCTGCCCCCACAACTCATTCAATGTAGGCTCACAAGAAGAAGAAGATTTGGCAGGTTCCTCTTGCTGTTGTTGTTGCCTCTGATGTTGCTGTTGTGGCTACCTGTTATTGTAGATGTTTGTAGCATAAGCATGAGGCTCATCATGAGCAACAGGGTCAAGAGAATCAAGCTTGTTTTTCAATTTCTTATCAGCAGCTGATGAAGAATGTGCAGGCTCATGAAACTGCAGCTGTTGTGGTTTCTGGACCGGTGGAGAAGGCATACAAGGAGTCTGGAATGGTGGTTCTTGATATTGACGCTGTGGAGTACCATGTCATCCCATGTTAGAATCATTCCATCCACGATCATTACTGTAACCATACTGAGCAGGAAAGAATTCATCCAAGAACATATGTTTAAGATCTTCCCAAGAAGTGATGGATCCTGGAGGAAGACAATACAACCAATCCCTTGCTGCTTCATGTAATGAATGCGGAAATGCCCTTAAAAACATGTGATCATCAGGGACATGAGGAGGTTTCATTGAAGAGAAAATGGTGTAGAATTCCTTCAAATGTCTATGAGGGCATTCACCTACAAAACCATGAAACTTAGGCAGCAAATCTATCAGTCCAGAGGTGAGAACACAATGGACATCATCCTCATTATGTGTAATCGGCTCCCAAAGAGCTCTCTCAGGAATGGAAGGATGAGTCATATTGTTCCCAACACAGAAATCAGCAGAATATGCATGAGAAGCAATATCAGAGTCAAATGCAGAAGGAGAATCATAATCATAGGCAGAATAAACATTACTCACACAACCAAAATAAGTAGACATGTAGAAGGAAGGGGGGAAAGAAGAATGCAATGAAAATATGCAACTAAAGCTACCTAAATGCAACACACATAACACACATACAAAAACGAACACACAAAACAGAACATCACACTCACAACACAAGACAAAACACAACACACACTAACACAACAAAAAACCTAAAACCTAACCGTTGGTCCCCAGCAACGGCGCCAAAATTTTGATGAGTGTCGCACCCCATGAAAAATTTGATGTGCATAAAGAAATGCAGTATAGCTAGGAAATAACTCCTAGGTCGTCTCTCAAGGACCAAATGTGGTTCGAGAATTAGGTCAGACACAAAGTGGGGGGGTTTGTGAAAGGTTTGTGATGAATGCAGATGAACTAAATCAAAACATTGACGCAAACAGAAATACAAACACAGATCTAATAAAAACGGTTCCCAAGACAGACTGAAAACGGTTGGTCATTAACTTAATTACAATGCTTCCTATCACAGATCAACAAAATAAAGTCGACTCAAACCTCTAATCCAACACAATTAATCAACTAAGTGCAAGCTAATTATGTTTTCATAAAAGTGGACTAAGTGAACGCAATGTTAACATCAAATCTAATTTACACCATGCAGTTTCATCAACTAAGAGAAGACTCAACACCAATTGGGCAACTAAATGTATACCCAATTGTAAGTTCAATTACAGATTTGATATTAACCAAGTCAGAGTAGCAATTACACATAAGTCCAGAAATCTCAGGGAAACATTATAATATAGCTAATGACCAACTCAATTAATTTAGGCTAACATGACAATTAAATTAACACTACCACAAATACTAGACGTCATTAAAACATAATAAAATACCAGACCCCAACACTGCAACATACAATTATCTAGCACAGTTAAAATTATTTAAATGCAACACTAAATTAAAGAAATGAAAAACAACTCACCCTATTATGTAAAATATTTTAGAGCAAAAGAAATAAAACAACATAACCTTTTTTCTCATCCATTCACGTGACACATGTGCTTATCTAAATGCAATTAAATTAGAATGTGTGACTTAAAAATAGATCACCGTTTTCTCAACTTTTCTAGACATCTCCTTGTGCACAAGCCGAAATCACCCTCTCATCCATTTGAACATGACAGTTGCTGCCTTGTGCAATTAAAATGGAAACAAAGTCTCCTCCTAAGCTAGATGTGAGCGGCACCTTGCAAAAAAAATAAAACCAAATCCAAATGTCCTCTTTTCATGAGTCTGTGTGCCCATATTCTCCAAGCAATGAATCAACGTGATGTGTCTAAGAAAAGAATGCCTCCTTTGAATGAAAAAGTGAATCAGCATATCATCCAAAATAAATTAAAACAAACTGTGGAGCTCTTTTCAAATGGAAATTTAATAGTCAGTCGTGCACCACTTCTTTTCAATAAATGAGCTCCTCATTCCTTAAAAGAAAGGTTTAAACCCTCCATTGGTCCTCATATTTGTGTGCAAATCTTAGTTTGGTCCTCAAGTTTTGAATTGTCTCAATTGGGTCATAATTTTTGTAAAAATGCACACATTTTACCCTAACCGTTAAGTTGTTTTAAACGGCGTTAATTGATGCTGAGATGAATTTTTTATTTTAGGCTTAATCCCTCCCTTGGTCCTTATGTTTGTGTGAAAATCTCAGTTCGGTCCTCAAGTTTTGAAATGTTTCAATTGGGTCATAATTTTTGAACTGTCGACAACGACGACATTTTTTAGTTTAAAAGGGAGAAAAGGTGAGTTGGGGGGGTTTGAGGGTGGAGGAATGAGTGAACTGTGATTAGTGATTGGAAGGAAAAAGAAAGACCATAGGCACATGGATTTAATGATTTTAAAACATAAAAAAAAATTACAGCTCAATTCAAATTTAACGCCATCTCAATACACTTAACGGTTGAGGTAAAATGTTGTAAAATGCTTGCATTTCATAAGGACTTGAGGAAAACATGTGATCATTGATTGGAAGGAAAAAGAAAGACAACAGCCACGTGGATTTAATGATTTTAAAACATAAAAAAAAAATTACAGCTCAATTCAAAGTTAACGTCGTCTCAATACACTCCACGGTTGGGGTAAAATGTTTTAAAATGTTTGCATTTCATAAGGACTTGAGGAAAAACTTGAGGACCGAACTGAGATTTTCACACAAACATAAGGACCAAGGGAGGGATTAAGCCTAAAATAAAAAATCCATCTCAGCATCAATTAACGATGTTTGAGACAACTTAACGGTTAGGGTAAAATGTGTTAATTTTTACAAAAATTATGACCCAATTGAGACAATTTAAAACTTGAGGACCAAACTGAGATTTTGATACGCGGGGCCCAAGCCCAATAAATAAAGTCGACCAACCCAACCTAAGAAGAAGGATAAAGAAGACATTTACACAAAGGAAGGGAGGGTGAGCTTAGTCATGAAGGGGTTGCATCATGAAGTCTTCCAATCCATCACGTGGCCACATGTTTAATTTATTTTTCTCACATTGTAAATAAGCCTTCTAGAAGGCCAGCACATGCTGCACATGGTTTGATACGTGGCAGCTTATCCACTTTTCACGGATCATAAGTTCTTCACACGACCAAGTGGGTTCATCTATAAAACCCACCATGGCAGCACTTGTATTGCACTTTTGATGATATATGAGATTCACTTTGCTAATGAACATTCCAGCAACCGAACCTCTGGCCCAAAAGTCACCTTCTATTGAGCTTTACCCAACCATCTAGCTTCCTTCCAAGTGAGGGCTGTCTGAGCTAGCTTTCCACCATCCACCGAGAGCTCTTCAACCACTAAAATCCTCCACCGAACTCACTTATTCCGCAGCCAACTGATTCCGTACAGAGACATCAACTTTGTTCATGGTTTCATCATCATTCCGCTGCATTCAATCCATATTCACAGCTGGAACCACCGTATCAATTGGTAATCAGAGCTTAGTTGTGTTTCCAGCATCGTGAGAGAGTCGCTGTTTAGATAAGTCCATTTATGATTCGTTCCATACTGTCATTAGCAATTTCGTCCTGTGCTTTGTTTGTTTCAATATTCCATTGATTTTCTTACATTCCATAGATTCCTTTGAGTCATTTGATTTATCCAGCCTTGCTTTGCTTTGGTTTATTATTTTAATCAGTTCATGTCATTGATTTGAGTTTTTTATTTTGAAATCCTGATTTTGTTTTGTTAAGTCATGTCAATGTTCTTTCCAATTTTGTCTAAGTTCCATGTTTAACCAAGAATGGATAAATCTGCATAGTTTGTTGGAGTAATTCAATAAGAAGCCTAGTGCATCTTGAAGCTCCTCAGCAAAGCAGTACCATAGGTTAACATAGTTTAACTGTACCGAGATGAATTCTGGTTTGCATCTGGTCTAAAATTGTTATACGCACTAGTAGTTGTGAGATCTGTTAATGTGCTTTTACTGTCATGACTATGTGCTAGTGATTGTTGGATATGATGCCATAAGAGGAAATGCATACCACAATTTATGTTAAGACATTATAGTGGAAAGCATTCCTCTGCAGATTCCAAATTCAATACATAGCAGCTTGAACCGTGCTGCATATATCCTTGAGAGTCTTGTAATTTTTTTCTTTTTAAATTTGTCCAGCTATAGTTTCTTTTCTGGACTTCTTCATAAATTCTAAAGAGTTTTTCTCAACTTCATGTGCTGTTTGGAATCATCAGATTGTGTTTTAACTTTGTTTGAATCAATCGGATGAATTTTCATGTGTGTATGGATCATTTTTTGTCAAATTGAGCAATCTATGTGGTGAAATTTTGAATTGGCCATATGCAGTGCCTGGTAGCCATTTTAATCTGATATTTTTGGCAATTCAAACTTGCTCCAAATGCCAAATCGCTGATCCAAACACTTTTCAATCCTCTGCTGTGATTTGATTACTGAATTGGTCATGAATTAGTGTGATAATGTAACTGAACTAGTCAAATTTTGATTCAAGTAAGATTTGTTTGTTCTGACCGTTTATACATGTTAGTATTGGTTAATCCAAGTTGCTGAAAACACCAAATTGCAAAGATATATACGTTTGTGAAAATTGGCCGATTCTATATCATCTTTCAGCAATTTTTTTTTTTGAATAAGCTGCAGAATTTTCATGCTGTCATTGTTGGGATTGTGCATCCATTGTTAAATGATAATTGGTAGCAAAAATCTTGGTTCCAGTTATTAAAAAAAAAGAAAGAAGAGAGCATAACTCAAAATACATGTATGCTGCATTATAAAAGCAGAGGAACTCGTGCTAATTCATAAATTTTCAGAACTGGAAGCATAGTTTTAGCTTTCTCTTAGGCATTTTATCAAACACATTTGCCTATTTTAAAGTGAGTTCAAATTTTGCAAAACATGCCGCTTACATTTGTTTCTTGTTTTGTTAATCCACTCTAGAACTATTCTTAAGCTTCTCTTTGTTGTGCCATCGTGTTTCTAAACCTTTTCTTGCTTTAATTCCAATTTTTGGCACTCTTGCATACCACCTGTTTGATAAAAGGTGAGTAGTGCAGTCTGGTTCTGCAGCATATAGTGTGCTTCTTATTCACTGCTTTCACCCACTTGTGACTCATTTGTGATCTGTTGGAGGTGCATTAGTGGAAGGTTGAATTGTCTCAGAAGTTTCTTCCCTTCAGTAGCCTCCTAGGGAGTGGAGAAGTGGTAGAAAGCACATGGCTACGTGACTGAGGTGCTGCAACATTTTCTGCTGGAACCTGGCGAGAGATGCAATTGTTATATCAGTTTTTAGGAGATGCAAAGGAACCTTCACCATACAACAACTGTGAGAATTGTGATTGCAACCGAGACAATCAATTTCTTGTTAAAGAGCATCCAAAGTTACACCTCTTCAACCCCTTTCCTGCTTCTTCTAATTTGTAATTTGTTGTATTTCATTTCTTGTAATTGGCCATTAAAACAAGTGATTGGAAAGAGCTCACAACTGTTCTTCCATCATTTGACAACTTTTTCTCTTAATTCTTCATTAAAATTGGTAGACAGTGAGTGTGTCTTGGTTCCAAAGTTCCAAACCTCACCTAAGAGACCTCACTTCTTTCAATTCTTCAAAGTTTTGGAAAAGTCTTAAAGTTTAGTTTTCTCTTCATGATTGATTGTTTCTAGAATTTTGTTGAATTTAGAGGTAATTTTGATTTAAGAATTTTTAGTAAGTAGCTAGAAGCAAATTTGGCAAGGCAAGACTTGGTATTTAAGCAACCTTTTTAGGTTCACGTCTCTTACCTGGAATATTGCTTTTAAGTGAAATCTTTTCATCCTTACTTCAAGAAAACGTTTAAATTCATAAAATGTTTGGAAGATATTCTTCTAGGAATTTTAATTTTGATAAGCCACTTAGTTACAAAGACATCAAGAGAGAACATGATAAAGCTAGAAGGAAGACTTGTTCATTTCATGAGTTTGATAGGATTGAGGATAATTTGTATAAACAAGCTAGGGAAAATATTTCATTCTTTGGTGAGGACATTGGTGCATTAACATACCTAGCTTGGGAAAGGGAAATTGATGACATGCATTTCTTCATGATTAGTAGAAGTAAATCTGAATCCTATTATTCTAGAGATTGTGAATCTTACATCCTTAGTCTTTACACTTCTAGATTTGAATATCATGCAAGAGAGTGGTGGGAGGAAAGACAATACCATGTTAGGATAGGTAGAAAATCCCCCATCCATAATTAGAAGGAATTAAAATCTTGTTTGAGAATAAAGTTTGTGCCTCCAGAATCTCAAAGAAACTTAGAACTTATGAGAGAGCTTATTAGAGAAGGCAAGTCATTCATTACAAATTTAAGTGGGTTCTCTCGTAGGGAAAGTGAGTTTCTAGAAAATATTAAGAGATTATGGGAAGAGACAAGCAAATATAGAGTGGAGAGATTAAAAAGAGAAAAACAAGAGCAAGAATCAAGACAAAGAAGAAAAGAAAAGATAAGAAGAGAAAAAGAGAGAATAGAGCAAGAGAGAAGAGAAGAGGAAGAAAGAGATAGAAGAGAACAAGAGAAAAGAGAAGAAGAAGCAACAGAGAGAAGGGAAGAAGAGCAAAGAAAAGAGAAAAGAGAGCAAGAGAGAAAAGAAGAAGAGACAAGATGAGAAATAGAAAGAACAAAGAGAAGCAAGGAAGATAAAACAAGAAGAAGAACAAGAACTAGGAAAAGAGCAAGCACCACCTCCTCCTACACTCCTCATAGAACCAAGACTATTAAGGGGAGGTTTTCCATCCTTTAACTTTTCCCCATCTATCTTTGAGTTTTCCAATTTTAATTTGTCTTTCAAAGAAATTGCCATACCCTATTTTCAAAATTTAACACATGGCAATTCACAACTTGAGTTATGGCTACCTCTTTGGTTACCACTAACTCAAGACAAAAATAAATTTTTGAAAGAAGTAAGGCTTCATAAAATTATAAAAATTGAACAATTTAACACTAGGAAGTCTTCTTCTAAACATACTTTTTCATGTATCTTGTTAGGTCAATTGAAACTAATCAGTGATATGTTTGATGCTTATTGCAGATTCACATTTGACCCTGGAGGAACTTGTATAGAGTCAACAAAAATAAGTCCTCATAATAAAGACGACCCACCAGATTTGGGGACAAATCCTTTCCAAGAGGGAAGGGATGATACGCGGGGCCCAAGCCCAATAAATAAAGTCCACCAACCCAACCTAAGAAGAAGGATAAAGAAGACATTTACACAAAGAAAGGGAGGGTGAGCTTAGTGATGAAAGGGTTGCATCATGAAGTCTTCCAATCCATCACGTGGCCACATGTTTAATTGATTTTTCTCACATTGTAAATAAGCCTTCTAGAAGGCCAGCACATGCTGCACATGGTTTGATACGTGGCAACTGATCCACTTTTCACGGATCATGAGTTCTTCACACGGCCAAGTGGGTTCATCTATAAAACCCACCATGGCAGCACTTGTATTGCACTTTTGATGATATATGAGATTCACTTTTGCTGATGAACATTCCAGCAACCGAACCTCTGGCCCAAAAGTCACCTTCTATTGAGCTTTACCCATCCATCTAGCTTCCTTCCAAGTGAGGGCTGTCTGAGCTAGCTTTCCACCATCCACCGAGAGCTCTTCAACCACTAAAATCCTTCACCGAACTCACTTATTTCGCTGCCAACTGATTCCATACAAAGACATCAACTCTGTTCATGGTTTCATCATCATTCCGCTGCATTCAATCCATATTCACGGCTGGAACCACTGTATCAGATTTGCACACAAATATGAGGACCAATGGAGGGTTTAAGCCTAAAAGAAAAGAAAGCAAACCGGATACTCCTGCAGGATGTGACAACACCCACCAACTTTCACCTAATCACCTCTTCAATTTCAGAAATTTTGGTGCAGCTAGTGTATTTGAAAACTGAAAAGAAAACGTGTTTCCTTTTTTTATCTCAATGCAACAGTGTAAATAAACTTTCAAGAGCTCAACATCCAAGAACGTTTAGAAGCCAAGTAAAATGAGTGCCTGAATTTCTACAATCAGCGTTTTAATGTAGTAAAAAAAATAAAAAAAAAATGCTTCACCCGTAGCCCTCCATGTTGAATGACCAAATGATTTTTTTTTCAATGAAAGATGATGCCCCATAAACATGTGACGGTTGCCCTCTTAAAAGAAGGGTCCTCTCTTTTCTGCATGACCTACTGGACCGTGTGAAGATGATGTTTTTTGGACCTGTCGTGGGCTTTCTCTTCTCTCTGGACCATGACAACACACTTTTTTTTTCTTTGAGTGGCTGTTAATCCTCTAATGTTGGATGCTGAAATACCGTTTATTTTTTTTTCGGACCCATACAGCCTTAATGAGCCAACCTTTCTTTAATTACCATTGTGCCTCTCTTTCCCAAAACCAAGCAACATTTTTCTTCTTTTTTTTCCTTAAAGTCAGCAGGTCGTGACACATATCCCATGTTTAATTGGATAAAAAAAGTTAGAAACCCTTTTCCATGTGGCTGTTGGACCGTATGAGAAGGAATGGGTTGCACCTCTTCTTTTTAATGAAAAATAAGCCCTTTTCTCCAAAGCATTTTGAATGCAGCGTGTGCATCAATGATTCATTTCTTTCATTAAAAACCAAAGACTTGGCTTTCCAAAAATGATGGGCATGATAACCCTTTGTCCCATAATGTTGTCCAATAATTTCCCTACAATTAATAATGCAAATAATTAGCTCAGAATATTCAAATTGATTAAAATTAGAATTTCTGGTCAAATTAAGCACAATTAACAAAAACAAAAAAATACTGGACAATTAAGCACAATTCCCTAATTAATTCTAGTACAATAAACTAAGTGAAATCAATAAAATATCAACTCATCAGCCCCCTCTAGATAAGCACATTGACCATTTATATGGTCACCACCGCAACAGTCACAAAGTTGTTGTACCTGAGAAACATTCTTCAATTCATTAGGCAGTTGAGCAATAGTTTTTGCCAGATTCTCTAATTGTTGAGTCAACAACTTATTTTGTGCAAGCAAGGCATCTTCATTTGTCAACTCGAGAACTCCCCTCTTTTGAATTGGCACGCCCCTTTCACTATGAGTTTCATTCTCATAGCCGCCATGCTTTCAATCAACTCATAGGCCTCATCAGCAGTCTTTCTTTTAATATTACCTCCAGCTGAGGCATCTAACATAAGCTTTGACTGTGTACCAAGACCTCCAAGGAACACGAGAACCATAGTTGTCTCATCAAAACCATGCACATGCGTCTTCCTCAAGAAACTTTTAAATTTATCTCACGCCTGACCTAGGGTTTCCTCCATGCTCTGCCTAAAAGAAGATATATTCATCTTTCCTTTGTTGATTTTAGCCTATGGAAAATATTTATTCAAAAATTTAGTCACACAGCCTCCCAAGTAGTAAAGCTTCCTCCCAAAAAAGAATTCAGCCATAGTTTAGCATTACCTCCCAATGAGAAAGGAAACAAGCTAAGTTTGATTATCTCATCCGAATCTTCATTCATCTTCACTGTGTTGCAAATCTCATTGAATGTGGTGAGATGATCATATGGACTTTCATGTGACAGTCCATTAAACTGGTTGCTTTGCACCAAGTGTATCAACATAGGGTTCATCACCATGTTTAGTGTATTATTCCTCGGCAGCTATATTATTAAAGTGTTGAGGACCAACCACATTAGATGTGTCTGCTAAAGTGCGTCTAGGAGGAGGATTTCTCTCCTTATCCATCTCTTTTGTGCTTTGTTGTGATGCTTCCGGTGAGGGTTGCAACAGTCCTTCAGGAGAGAGGAATAATTCTCTAGATAGTCTTCTAACTTTTTTCCCCCTCCTTTCACTTAATCCTTCAAGAAGAGGTTGTTGATTTTTCTTGCTCCTAGTGTGAATTGCCTCCATACACAAGAAACAAAAACCCTAAAAAGCACTTTTATATAAAAATAAAACAAAAACAAAACCAAATCAAATTCAACCAAAAATCACACTACTAGAATAGTTAAACCAATGAGTCCCCGACAACGGCGCAAAAAACTTGTTAACACACTGGCAAGTGTATCAGATCGTATCAAGTAATAAATAAACGATAAGTCCGAGTATCGTCTCCCAAAGGACTCTTAGGCCTAAACATTCATGTGATTAATGGAAATCATAAGACTTGTGATGGCATACCCCTTCCGATGACCTAGCACATTCATGAAGAGTTAGAGACATCTATGAAAGATGGACCTATACTCTTTTGTCTTAGGCCATCTAAAGTCATCATGAAGATTTAGTAGAGTTAGAATAATTTTGGGCCTTGTATTTTGGGCTAAGTAGTCTAGATTTTATTTGGGATTTGTATTATGGGTCAAGTAGTCTAGATGTTATTTGGGCTTTGTGTTGTGGGCCTAGTAGTATAGGATTTCAATTGGGCCTTGTATTTTGGGCCAAGTAGAATAGGATTTTGACCAAACAAGTCAACAAAGGGTCAAGGCCCAAAGTTGACTATGCTTGGATGTCCAAAATGGGTGTGTTGACCAAGAGGTCAACATTTTAGCTAAGCTTGGAGGACAAGGGAGCAAGATTTCATCCTAGAGATGTGGAGGCTTCTCATTGGAGAGTTTTCCTCCTAGTTAGTGGCCATGTGTCACTCTAGGAATGGAGAGTTTTTCCATAGGTAGCGGCCACATGTCACTCTCTCATTTGAGAGGATTTTTGCCACTTGTCTCTCTCTTATTGGAGAAGATTTCTCCTTGTTCTCCAAGACAACCAAGGTGGCTCTTTTAGGTTAAAGTTTCAGCCCATTTTGAGACACCTTAGCCTATAAATAGAGGTGTTCTCCATCATGTAATCACCTTTGATTTAGAGTAAAGTTATGTTGTCATTTTTGTGTCATACTACTCTTTTAAGGTCACCCTAGGCTAGAGCAACCCAAGTGGCCTCCTCTAGCCACCTTCCTCCAAGAGTTGGCCCAACCTCTCTTAGAGAACCACTAAACACATCTTCCCTCACCATACAACTCATCAAAACCATGAGCTATCAATACCTTTCACCACCACCAAATTTCACAATCTTCATCCATGAACTTATGGCTTGATTTGCTTCTAGATTTGGCTTGTCCTAACTAGAGCACTTTGCCATCAACTTGAATAAACAATAAGTTGAGTTTTAAATGCAAAACAAGAAATAAACATGTATGCAAAGATTTTGATCAATTGGCAAGAAAAAGATATGGATGAATGGTGTTGTTGGGGTATACGGTTTCATCTTAATCCACTTTCAAATATCTACTATTCTTATTAAATTCAACTTTGTTATCAATGTTTATGCCACTCTCAATTTTACTCTAAACCCGATCTCTCGGTGAAAAGAGCCTAATCACAATTACTAGTTTACCATCTCTAGTCTCCCTAGTAATTAGTCATGCAATATACAAAGAAGCTTAAGGAAATTGATGTTTCTATTCCTATCTCTAGGCAATATTCTTTATCAAGAGAAATTCTTCATGTCTAGACCTAACTATACGTCACCATATAGAAAGAATCAAAGATGATGCATTTGAATAACGTCTTAAACAAAGCACTAATAAGAATGGAAGAAAAACTCAAACTATTGATAAACTCAAGTATATGAATAAAATAAGAAATTTGATATAAGAGAGTTTCAAAGAATTGCATCGTTCCCCAACATCAAAGGGTTTAGTTCACCATAGTCATAGTGAAACTAGATGAATTTAATGGAAAGAAGATAAAAGATAACCCTAAATTTGTAATATTGGAGCTCTCGCATCCAAAATTCGCCTCCAAGGTGTGAAAACCGTGTTTCTGCCTCCTTTCTGCCAAAAGATACATGCCTTGGGTCGTGCAAATGTATTTATAACACAGAAAAATAACTGAAAATAAGCATAGGCACATAAGTACACCGCCCAGCAGGTGTTAACACCGCCTGGCGGTGGGTGCGATTCCAACTCCACCCCTTAGCGGTGCCTTTTAAGCGCTTGGCGACGTTATGCACAAAAGGTCACACCGCCCGGTGGTGGCTGCAGTTCATGTTTTCTTCAATTTTCCACCTTCTTCTGCATCCAACACTTCTCTTCCTTCGATTCATTCATCAAACTCCTGATAAATCATGTCAAAACAAGGGAAACTAAGCATAAAACCTAGAAAACCCACTTTGACTCTCTTTCTCTCTAACGTAAGCTTTTTTCATGATTTCAAGATAATTCTAATTCATAAAGGGTGTGTTTTGATGTAAATTTTAAGTATGAAAATAACGGTTTTTAGACCGTTATCACCCATCGACCCAACTTGTTAGGTGAATCCAAAGACAGTGGTCCAGACCCCTCAACCACTCGCCTAGAGTCCCAACTCGCTAGGCGAGACCAAAGACAGTGGTCCAAACCTCTGAACCTCTCGCCTAGTGACTCAACTCACTAAGTGAAAGCATAAACAAAGTGTTAGACCTACCAACCTCTCGTTGAGTGACTCCACTAGCTCAACTTTTCTACATAATTTTGCAACACCAAATTGCAAAATTTGCGTCATACACCCACTTGACTAAATGTATATATTTTTTCCAACTTCTAATCCTCCAGGATCATGTTATACACCTAATTATACTTAACCAAGTGTGTTTAAACCATTCTAAACTCATTCTAAGCAAGTGACTATAAGATTTCAACAAAAAACTTACAAAAATTCAACTTAGAGACCCAAATTGATTTCTACCATTTGTAGCATAATTTCAAGCAACTTAGGGACTCTAACAAGTCCCAAATGACTTACCAAGACTCTTCAAACTGACCATTTGGGCAAATAACCCTCAACTCAAGTTTTAACTAGTTCACTTCCTAAAAATTGAGTTCTAAACCAATTTGAACTCTACACATTCATCATCACATACTCCTAACCCAAATCTCTACCATGTAAAGTGTTGAACATGTCTCAACTCAGTTCATAACCAACCCTAACCTCATCAAATCAGCTTACCAACCATTTCTCACCATTTCACTACCTTAGACCTCCATTTTAGACCAAATAACCTACAACCAAGGCTAACCCTTTTCTTCCAACAATTAAATCTGCACAATACACTTTATTACATCAAATCCAACATCACAAACATACATATAACAGATTCAATATGTTATACAACATCCATCATCATACAACGCATCAATTTATCCTTTTACAACTCATTCAAGTCTCAATTCATACAAAGTCATAAAATTGATATTTTTAACCACATTCTTACAACTTAATGAATTCATCAAATAAGTTAATTATCAAGACAAAGTCACTAGCTTTCCTTACCTCTAAATCAACAGCTCAACTCTTATAAACGCTCCTCCAATTGCTTGCAACGTAAGAAACTTCTAGAAAATTTACAAATCAGCAATTGGTGATTGGAGACCACCCTCAGAACCGCAATTGAACCAAGAATCAAGGAAAAGGGATGCTTGATCCATGCAAAACAAAAACACTTTACAAAATCAAGAACCCTAAAATACTAAAGAAAAGGGTTTCTAACTTACTTTATCTAAACAACTAATTGATCGGTTGGATAGGTAGCCTTTATTGCAAGGATCACCTAGACTCCTCCTGATCGTTGAACCGATTGATTTAGGAGTAAGAAATTGTAGAGAAGAGTGAGAGGAAACGAAGAGAAAAAGTTTTAGAGCTATAAAATGTTCTTAAAGTAATAAGACGAGTTTAGAAAATTCTATATATATTATAAAATTATTTTGTAATAAAATATTCAGTCTCATTATTTTAATACATTTATCAATCATAATACTCTATTTTCTAGGTTATTACATCCAACCTCTTGTATGTCTGCACATTCAAAAATTTTACTTTTAACCTTAACTAATATTTCTTTATTTTTTTTCTCTTTCTTATTAAAGTCAGTCTACACCTCTTAAATAGATTTTGAAATTTGTACGAATTTTGAAATCCCAATTCATATTTTTTTAAATTTTATTTTTAGATTTAAAATTTAATAATAATCTAATTTAATTTAAAATTTTAATATTTATTTAATATACATTTATATTTTAATAATTATTAAAATATAATTAATATTATTATAATAGTTATATTTAAAAAATAAAAATAAAAATAATTAAAATAAAAATAGTAATGATAAAAGTAAAAAAAAAAAATTATTAAATTTTAAATAAAACACAAATTTTAAAAAAAATTATTTATCGGATTTATAAACAAATTTTTTAAAATTTTATTTTTTAATTAAAATTTCATAATTATTTAATTTAATTAAAATTCTAATATTATTTACTATCCTTTTATATTTTAATAATTATTAAAATATAATTTATATTACAATAATTATATTAAGAAATTAAAATAAAATAAATAAAATAAAATAGAAATAATAAAAATAGAAATAATTATATAAAATTTGATTATTGGATATTTGTTATAATATTTTAACAGATTTCGAGAAACAGACATTTTTAATTTTTTTTATTTAAAATAATAATTAATAAATTTAATTTAAAATTGTAATATTATTTATAGTATATTTAAACAAATTATTTTTTATTTTTATTATTGCTATTTTTATTTTAATTATTTTTATTTTTTAATATAACTATTATAATAGTAGAAATTATATTTTAATAACTATTAAGATATAAATGTATATTAAATAATATTAAAATTTTAAATTAAATTAAATTATTATTAAAATTTAAATTTAAATAAAATTTAAAAATTATGAATTGGATTTCAAAATCTATACCTATTTTAAAATTTATTAAAACAGTGTGTGTGACATCCCAATTATAAATAAAGATATATGATATAATAAAGGCGTCACCATGAATAATACTAGAAAGCACTCAAGAGCAATAGGATTATAGTCATCCTTAAACAGTACTTAGAATTTGGAAATGGAGTATTAAAGTTTTTCCCTGAAAAATACAAGGAATTAAAACTTAGAACATGATAAGTTCTTCAAAATAAAAGGCTAATCAAGTGAACCCTAGTGGACTAGACTACAACACTGCCATCCCCATCCAAGGTTGTCTCTAAGGTAACCTTCTCGCCATCTGCTCCCATCCAAGTGGATGATCATCGCAAAGGAAAACACATACAACATAGTACAAACACAAATGCAAGGGTGAGCTAATTATATAAAAAAACATGCAATTATACCAACACAAACATACTGGATTCAACCCAAGTAAAGTATATATCAGCAAGGCAATATATACAACACAGATCCTCGCATGTTATCTTCTAGACTTGACTCGTCCGGACTTTAGAATGATAGTCGAGATATGGCGGGTCATGCACCCGTGATGGCTTGTGATACTTAGGTTCCCCCGCCTTGGGCTCCCCCGCACTAGGCTCCCCTACCCTGCAACACTCACGAGGTTAGTCTGTTCCGCACCCTGGAGCATGATGGAAGCCTCCAAGACTAAGACCTCCTGCTACTCCTCACCACATGGTTCAGTCCTCTCTACGTGAGAAGAAAGACCATTGGAGCGTCAGGAATACCCCCAAGACTGAACTCCTACTTTCATTCTAAAACATACTTAAAACCAACACCAAAAAGCTCCTCCATGGAACCCATTTTACCAACTGTGAACCCATTTGAATCCATATAAAACCATGTACATATAACCCTTCAACTTTACATTGCATACAAACATTTATGTATATATAATACTGATTACACTTCAAAAGGTCACAAACAACCCAACAAGTCATCAAAATTCATATGAAATCATTCCATATACACTACCAGACAATAACAGTCCCAAAAGAACCACTAAACAACACAAAACCTCGTAAACTCATACTTAGACAAAGAAAATGACTTTGAAACCATCACCAACAGTTTCAGAAGGGTCCAAAACCCCCAAAATGACTTAAAGAACATCCAAAAATGATACCTGAACCTCGAAAACCACCCATAATTGTCCTGGATGATTTCCCGACGATAATCGATTATCATACGTAATAATCGATTATTTACGAGAGCTTCGGAGAAAATACGACTTTTTTACTACAATAATTCATTATCAAGTGAAATAATCGATTATTCTTCTTATCAGTTTTTTACAACAACCTAATTTTTCTGGTTTTGGTGCATCAGAGACATATCCAAATGAACAATTTAAAATTTATAACACTAATATTGATATGAAACATACTTATAGATGAAAGTAAAGTATTGCATTGGTCATTGGATAAGAATTAGATGTACTAAACCAACTCATTCCACTCCAAAACATCTAACTCAATAGTTAGAGGACCCCAAACCCAATTCTAACACTTTGTACCTATTTTGACCAATTTGGTGACTCAAACAACTCCCAATCCACTTGCTAAAACTGCCCCAACAGCCCAAGTGCACTCAAAATCCCAAATGCTCAAAATCACGCTCTCACTTCCCCTTAACCAAGCTAAAATGTTTCCCAATTACTAAATTGTTTATTTAATTGTTATTACAGTAGAGATCTTACCTTCCCCCAACCTTCCCTACATCTCATTTGGTCATCGGAGAGGACTCAAATGTCTGAACGCATCAGACTCACCTTTCACGCCAGCACATATGACTAGTTACAACTGACTGGATCATACTAGGGCTGCTCTATGATCAAGGATGTGCCAACTCAGGTTTTTAAGACTCCTTTATCCTACCAACAAAGTGCTTTCAACAAGCCTCAAATGATTCATCGAAGTCCTCCAAACTGTTCTATTATACTCTAAACCTCAAATGCCCAATTTTAACATTTCACTTCTTCTTACAGTGACCTGAAACAGTGCCTATGCATTTGGATACTAACAAAATCATGCTAATTAAATCTGACCCCAGACCTTTCCAAAAATATAATCAATCACAATCACTAACTCATTCAGAAACAGATTATATTCATCAAACAATACACAGGAAATCAATCACGGTTCATACTTTATACAATCAAGTTCATACCCAAAACCAAATACATAAAGCAGTAATAACACAGTCCCAACAGAACATCATATTTTTAAATTAATCTGCATAAAACACTGAAACAGGTTCAAGCAAAAAAAAAATTAGATCCCCTTACCTTGACTCAAAGTGAATGTTAGCTCACCGAAATGCTTCTACAGTGCTCCACACACCTAGGGCACAACAGGACCTACAAATCACCCCACTGGTGACGAAACAGCTCTTAGATCCAAGTTTTTGACCGAAAATGAAGGAGGATGCCCCTATTTTCTTTAAACCAGTGGAATGACAAAGCCCTAAGTTACGAAACAGCGCAGAAGAGCAGAAAATATTTACCCGCTGAAGAACGCAAAACTGTTCAGATGGTTACGAAGCTCATGACAGGGCGGTTGCAGGACTACCAGCTAACAGAACATGCACTGAGTCAGGGGACTGGATAAAGAACAAGTTTCTAGAGAGAGAGTGAGTCGTTCTTAGAAAATGACTTTAACTTTTGCAGAAAGTCCAGCAGAAAACATTAGAACATGATTCCCATTTACAAAAAGGCCCTTTTCTTTATTTCAAATATCGATTTCACCCCAATTCTTTTATATATGTATTTATATATTTTTCAGGTCCTTACAGTGTGATTTTAATAAGAAAAGAAAAAATTAAAGAAATATTAATTAAGATTAAACCAAAAGTTTAATCCTAATAAACTGTCTTGGAGAGGTGCTAATTCCTTCAAATCCTTGTAAGAGAAACCAAATACTTGGTTGTAATTAATGAAAAATAAGGAATGTGTTAAACCATAATTCTTTTCATAAACACTTTAGGAGAAAAAAAATTAAAACCTTTTTTATAAATTAAAACTAATTTTACACAAATTATTTCGGAAAAAGAATTTGAATTTTATTTTTAGCGTATTCATAAATTACTTTTCTTTCATAAAAAAAAAAAAAAAGTCTCGTCTCAAAAACTTTTTATGGAATACTTGGTCTAAGCACTCTCAAAAGGTTCTATTTAATCGTAATGTCAAGGAACGTAATCTCTTCCTCAAGGGAGTCACTTATAATTTATTATAGAGTCAAAAAATACTTTTAATATAAAAACTCAATCATTAAGATTAACTTTCATTCCCAATATTACTAATACGTCTTTCAAAAGATGATTCATTAGAAAAAGGGACAAATGCATATTTATGTTTTCATTAATACGTCTTTCAAACAAGGATTCATTACTAATACGTCTTTCATTAAATTTTTTTATACTTAAAAAAATAATTTAATTAGAATTTATGATAATTGATTGAACTTGTAAGATAAAAGTGTCTTGTTAACGTATGAAGTTATGTTTTGATTCAGCACCAAAATAAATTCCAAACTACAAAGGTCTAAAGTATAATATTACGAAAGAAAAATATACAAATAACTAAACACACCCTTAATTCTATTTTACACACTCTTTTTAAAATGTATCACTCAAAAAATTAGTTTTAGTTCCAACCAAAAGCTGTCACCTGTCCATTAGCTCTATTTTTAAATTTGTCTAATCAGAATATCGCCCAACCGCTAGCCACCGAGATGCGCAACGAACCACAACTTCTTCCCTGCACTTCGTCGTCGAACCACACAGCAGCAGCCTCGCCTGACCAACGCGCCTCATCACGAACAGCCACCACAAGACGCACCCACCACAAGGAAGAGGCTTGATTTGAGAGAAAGAGAGAGGTAACGTTACGGTCTCTCATTGGACATCAAAACTTAGCTAGAAAACGTAAATATTTATATTTTTGAATTTTTCTTAAAATTAGATTACATTACAAGAAAAAATTAGTGCAAAATTAGTTGTTGGTAAATTAGATAACAACAATTATTTTATTTTGATTAATAGTGAAAATACCAACAAATTAATTGAAACATTATTTTACTTAATTTGAAAATTTAATAATTAAACAATAATATTTCGATAACATGAATTTAATTTAAAAAAACAATAATCATTATTATTGATTTTATATTTCTTTTATTTTTTTCCAATTTATTTTCTTCTCTTTATTTATTATATTATTATTTATTTTATTTATCTTTATTTTTTATATTAATTTTATTTTATTTGACTAATAATTTTGTATAGTTTTTCCCGAGCTAATTTATTCGGAATAAATTTTGTACTTATTAAAAAATGATATAAGATTGATTTTATTTTCTATTTTGTTGATTAGTATTTAACAATATTAAGATTACTATAATTTAGTAATATTAATGATAACATTCTTGAGACAAACCTTTAATCCTGATACTACTAATAAATCTTTATTCGGAGAGAGACAACAATGATAAAAACACCAAGTTTAATCTGCATAAGATATTATTATCACTTCTAATAAAAAATTTAGGACCATAAATTTGAGGATTTTTTTTATATTGTACTCAATTTTATTATTGATCCTCAATAAACCTGAAATTCACACTTAAATTTCCTACACTAACATGACTGAAGGTATATTCATATAAAGTGACACCATAATGATCACGGTGATCCTGTTTCATTGGAAAATGTACATAGGCAACTAAAAAAATGGAAGCTGTAATGGATTTTGAAGGAGAAGAAAAAATAATACTAGTAGTACACTGAGGTTCATTACTTCGTGGAACACTCATTTTGTTTTAGATCTGATGTAGGCATAATATCTAGCTGGAAAAGGGCAAGAAATATAACCCTGTTAGAGTTAATTTAGTTTTCTTGTATGATTGTGTTAATCATGTAATTAAAAGGCAACGCAAAATCAAAAGGGTGTGAGTTATGGGAAGAAATTAGTGTATAAAGTATGTTTGGGTGGGCAGAATAAGAAAACGGAAGTGCAGAATCCTAGTCCTAAAAATATCTGACTTTTGGTAACTTGGACTGAAACGAAGAAACAACGTAATCATAAATGTGATTGGTTTGTCAGGTTGTAGCTAGTGGACAAAAATAAGTGTTGGATTGACCAGACACCTACCCATTACAATGTTTGGATGAAGGTGCTACTTGCTTTTTAATTACCATCCCTTTCGACTATGTAATGGTGGGGATATTTTTGGAAAACTATTATTTAGAGGATATTTTCATACTAAATCTTATAATTTTAATATCAATTGGGGATTAAGAAAGGCTGTCAGGCCCATAAAACAAATGTTAGTTTAGTTTTAGGAGAGGGAGAGCTTCTCTTTTATTCTAATTCATTTCACAGAAAGTCATTCTTTCTTTAAAACTTTTGTGCCTTAAATCCTATGTCTTCTCTCTACATTTACAGAATCTTGAATCATTAAATTTTTTATTTGGTACTGCCAAATCATTCCTGACATAGAGAGCTTTTGTTCAAACTGAACATTTCTTCATTCTAATTGGTAAGTCATTTTTCCTCCTTTCTCTTCACTGTTCTTGAGTTAGGGCATGCCACTTTGTTGGTTCCATGTGCCTCGTATGTTTTCCTTCCGTTTCTCTATACCTTTTGGCTTTAAGAGTTGTACGCTACACCAAATTGGTGACTTATAGGGTTGGGTAGAGCTCCTGTTCCTGCGAGAGGTACTGTTGAAGTCTTTAGTAGTATTGTGAGAACCCAGGTAAGGGGAGCTAATTATATTTCTGTATATTAATTTGCATGATGAGTATGTTATTGTGTTTGAGTTAAATTCCAGTAACTTAAATATGTATATGGGCTTGAATTTTCTGTTGTTGTGCTTAAATAGTTGTGCTCTATCGTTGAACTGATGCACGTGGAAATTGATGCCTATGAATTGCTTCTGTTGAAATTGATTTGCTGAATTGGTCCTTGATTGGAGTGGTTGCATTAGAGACTCTGTTGAAGTCAATCTTAGGTTGAGAACCTAGTGTTGGGTAGTAAACAGGTCCTGTTTATAACAAGTTGAGTAGTGGAATTGGGCATTTGAGGTTTAAAGCATAATAGGACAGTATGGATAACTCAGATAAATAAAAGGGGATTGTGAGAACACTTCGTTGGTAGGATAGAAGAAACTTAAAAACCTGAGCTGACACATCCCTGATCATAGAGCAGCCCTAGCCTGGTCCAGTACGTTGTGAGTTGTCATATGTGTTGGTGTCGAAGGTGAGTCTGATGCGTCAGACATTTGAACGCTCTCCGGTGACCAATTGGGTAGGAAGGGAGTGTTGGAAGGGAAAATGTCTCATTTTGTTGGCAATTAGTTAGGAAGCTTAGCAAACAGAAACCATTTTGGGCGTGTGAAGGAAAGTAAGGGAGTGATTATGAGTCCTCGGGGTTTTGGGCGCATTTGATCTGTATAGGCAATTTGGGTAAGTGTATTTATTTAGACTTGTTAAGCTTATAAAATTGAACCAAAACTTGCTAGAATTGGTAAGTCAGAAATAGAGTCCATAAGTCTTGGAAATTGGTAAATCAGAGATATATACAAGCCTAAATCCCTTCAAAATCACTATAGGAATGTGTAAAATCCATTTAGACACGATTAAATGAGTGCATATCACAAATTAGGGGTCTTAGAAGTTGGGGAAGAGGTCTAGAACGAATTTCGGGGTGTTGGGTGGTCAAAATCTACAAAATTTGGCTTCCCCTGCAGACAAAATTCGTTGAGCACACCAGGGGGGTGCGTTGAGCGAATTATGTGCGGCAGATTGAGTGTTTTTGATGTTTTTGATGTTTTGGGAGTTCTGAACGTTCGTTTTGGACGTTCTTTAGGTCGTTCTGGGGTTTTTGACCCTTCTAGAGCCATTGGTAAGGGGTCTTCAAGCTTTTTAAATTACTTAAGAGGTGGTAATAATATGCTATAAAGAAATTTGTGTTAATAAGTGATGTTTCTGTGAAAATATGTAATGTCTGAGTATGTATGAGCTGTTTTTATGACATGACTAAAGAATGTCTTGTATGTTTATGTATGTATAGCTTGTGTGGTTGGAAACAATATAATGGTGAATTTTGGTTCAAAGGTATGTAACTTGGGAAAGAAAGAAACATGATTTTAAGGTATTCAGTGGTGGTTCAAATATAGAATCTCTTGGTGAGATTCTTAGTATTTTAGAATGAAAGTAAGAGCTCAGTCTTGGGGGTCTTCCTGACGCTCCAATGGTCTTTCTTCTCACGTAGAGAGGACTGAACCATGTGGTGAGGAGTATCAGGAGATCTTAGTCTTGGAGGCTTCCATCATGCTTCAGGGCGCGAAACAGACTAACCTAATGAGTGTGGCAGGACGGGGGAGCCTAAGTATCACAAGCCACCACGGGTGCATGACCCGCCATAGCTCGACTATCATTCTAAAGTCCGAACGAGTCAAGTCTAGAAGATAACATGTTAGGATCTGTGTTGCATATATTTCCTTGCTTGTATATACTTTACTTGGGTTGAATCCAGTATGTTCATGTTGGTATATTTGCATGTTTTTTATATAATTAGTTCACTCTTGCTTGCTTGTGTTTGTCTCATATTTGCGTTGTTTTCTTTCGTGATGATCATCCACTTAGATGGGAACAGATGGCGAGGATGTTACTTTGGAAACAGCTCTTGATGGGGTGACAGTGCTGCAGTCTAGTTCACTAGGCTTAACTTGTTTAGCCTTTTATTTTGAAGAACTCTCTCATGTTCTAAGTTTTTAATTCTTTGTATTTTCAGTGAAAAACTTTAATACTCCACTTCCAAATTCTAAGTATTCTTTAAGGATGATTGTAATTCTATTACTCTTAACTACTTTCTAGTATTATTCATAGTGATGCCTTTATCATATTATATATCTTTATAATATAATTGGGATGTCACACACAATGTACTGCATCATTAAAAATTGATATTATATTGAATTTAAATTTTAAAACAAGTTAATTGGTCTTTATTTTTATATAATATTTTATTTTATTTTTTTCATTTTAAGATTTAGACTCCTGTATGTACAACCCATGATCTAATTTGAAGTTTGATTGTTACTAGCTCCATCATTGAAAGTACCCCACCATAATAATGTACTGTATAGATAAAATGACTAGTACCTCCGGTGGGTCATTAATCTTAATCATGAAACATGGTTGTTTAAGTTGACCATATAATTGTGTTGGTTCCACCTTCGACATGCGAAAACGATTCGAAACCATTTCCCATTATCTATTGGAAATGTTGTGGTGTTGATGAACTTTTCCCCCTCATGTTAGTGGAGTTTTACGATTTGTTAAAGAGAAAAAGGACAAGAGAGGATTCCAAATCCACCTCCCAAAGCTACTCACATCACACCAACACAACCCAATTTAGATTCTAAGTTGTTTGTAGCAATCTCTTTCCCTTTTTCACCTTTTACCTTTTCTTTTTTTATCTTTATCTTTAGAATGGTAGGAGACCAGAATCACTAAATTATTAGGCAAACTAATGTACATGACTTAAATTCCAAAAATAGTTTTAATTGTTTGATATTCAAAATATTCTTAACTTCAAACTTTTCACTTACCAAATTCAAAAAATGTGTCTACACCAAACAAATACTCAAAAAGTGTTCTCAGCTTTTTTAAGTTTAAGAAATACGTTTTCTATAACTGTTAAAAAAAACATTACTGAAACTCTTATATACTCATCCATCCTTGATTTATTAAAAAGTATCACACAATGTAACATTATAAAAGATAGTATCATGAATATAGAACATGTGAGAGGTATTTCCGTAACTCAATTAAATTCCTTCATTTGGAAAAACTTTAAACTTTTGAGAATCTAAAACCTTGGTTAATAATTTTTTTTTTCATCAGGAAATAATATTATATATTTATATACATGAAAAATTATGAGTGTCTCCGTCCTTATATAGAAATTCTTATTTTTAGCACAAACATAACAATTTAATCCAACAATCACACTTTTTTTATTACCAATATTATAAAATTCTAAATATAAAACTAGTATTTATTAAAAATAAATTTTAAATTTAACTTAATCTTACAAAATTGATTTTTAAAATAAAATTTTATATTTGCTTAAAACAATTAATTTTACAAATAAAAAATTTTATTATATATTCTAACTTTATTATAATATTATACTAAGAAATGAATTTTAAATTTAAATTAATAGTGAGATAAAATTTTAATCTACTTATATATTATAACTATAAATTAATATTACCTGTAATCCATATATGATCTTCAACAACATTTTATAGTTTAATAATTATTTAAGGGTCATTGCATTTGGTGCATGAGTGGTTTACCACCTCAAATAGACTAAGGTTGATGCAAAGAAAAATAAAAAAAGTTAAAGAGATATTCTAATCGAAGTGGTCTATTTGGTGTATGGAATGGATGGTAGTATTTGAAATTGACAAGAGTGGTTACACGTTCTAGGACTCAAGTCAAAATACATAGTAGAACAATAATAAAATCTCCCTAAATTTATACGTTCGAAAAAATATAGCTACAATTAAATGACCAATAATTATAATGATAAATTTATATTTCCTCAAGCAACTAGGTCGATTTACATTGAAATATATATATATATATATATATATATATATATATATATATATATATATATATATATATATATATATATATATATATATAATTTGTGCAGTACGTATAGAAAAGAACCAATGAAAGACTTGTACAACTAATTATTCATCAGCAAAAACAAGACAAACACATGTCATCACCACCCCCACCCCAGTAGGTTAATCGTTCATAAAATCTTAAAAAAAAAAACAAAAACAAAGACAATTTCCAGGATTACTACCCCTAAAAGAAGAACAATGGAAATTCAATCTATTGGACCACTTTTTAACTGTAAAAAAACTTTATCCTAAAACAAACGTATTTCTCTCATTCCAAAGTTTTAATTGTCTCACTCCCAGCATTATGATGCTGAAAATTTTGTATTGCATTACAATGAATGACAATACTGTTTCCACCCATATGTTGCAAAGAGATCAAATGTAAAAAGGCATATCCAATATACTCTTTTTTAAGTCATCTTTCAGTTAACAGCCTATATCTAAAGAGCTCCCAAATGGGATTTTGCAAATTCACCCTGAGGTTATTGTTAAGTAGTTACATTCATTAGAGACTTCATAATCTATTTGGTTCACTAATAATTGAGGTGGTATTTAAAAGATTTCAATTGAGCATTTGAAAAATACGACAATATATTTTTCATTTGTTGATGGATTTAATGTTAAAGTAAATAAATAAATAAAAACTCTTTTATTACTATAAGTGGTAAACGTTATTCATTATTAGGACAAAAACATAAGAAGAAAACTTAAATGTTATACACAACTTAGAACTTGAATCTCAAACATAGGTGTCGCAACCAGAATTGCGACGGGACGACAATCCATAAGAAAACGTTTTGGAAAAAGTTTTTGGAGTCGTCACCATAGTTTATTCTGGAAAACTATGGAAAAACCCATAAAAGATAAGACAAAGTCTACAAAACCAAATTCTGGTTTCGGAAGTTGGTTCCGTCTACGGAAGGTGTTAGTACCCTACAACGCCTGTCCTAAGGCAATACCTTTAATTAAATACGCGAATTTGATGTAGTTTGCTAATTTCCCCGTAAAAAATAAAACTCTAAAGAAAACAAAATATTTTTTGTGTTTTTTGTGCCCGACAAGGGTTGACCTTGCTCCTACGTATTCTCAGTCAAACTGAGAAATCAGGGTTACGTAGTTCTAGCAGAAAGATTGTTTGTTGTTTGAAAATCTGAATGTTTTATATTTTTGGTATTTTTATGTGAGAAAAAGAAAAGGTCTCAACACGAGAACGATGCGAGCGATCACACATGCGCTTAAACCTTTAAAACATTTTGGATATTTTTTATAAAGGAAGAAGAGGTCTTAGCACGAGGATGGTGCGAGCAATCACACACGTACTTAAACCCTTAAAACATTTTTGGATTATTTTCTTATAAAAGAAGAAAAGGCCTTAGCACGAGGACGATGCGAGATCATACATGTGCTTAAACCCTTAAAACATTTGGATATTTTATAAAAAAAATGGGATTTTCTAACACAAGGATGATGCGTGCGATTACACATGTGCTAGAAACCTTAAAATCAATTTTTAAGTAATTTTATAAAAAGGAAAGAGTTTTCTAGCACAAAGATGATGCGTGCGATCACACATGTGCTAAAAACCTTAAAATAAATTTTTTTATTTAATTTTATAAAAAGAAAAGGGTTTTCTAGCACAAGGACGATGCGTGCGGTCACATATGTGCTAGAACACTTAAAAACATTTTTATTATTTTTTTTTCAAACTATATAAAAAAAAGTTAACAAATCAAAATAATGATTTTTTTATTTTATTTTACAATATTATAGTTTTTATATTTTTTTTATTTTTATTAACTAATGAATATAACAAACAAACAATAATAAACAAATGCTAAAGCTAAAGAAATAAAAACAAAGACAATAATAAAAAAAACATCACAATCCAAACCCGATAAGAATAAGGGTGCAAAGATAAAAAAAACTAGGAGTGTCACTCGAAATCTTAGTCTGGGCCCAAAGACAAGGGTACAACTGTGAAGATTGGGGGGTGCCACTGGATATTCGTTGGTCAGGCCTAAGGCCTCTTTTCTTGTTTGCAGGAAGGGAATGGTGGTGTGAATAGCATTGTGCATGGTGGCCAGTAGATAGAATGATGCCCAATAGGCCCAAGACCCTGTGCCCCAAATCAGAACAATAGGGATTCTGCCAATTTCCTCTCATTTGTGCAAGCACCATCATGACCCAAGGCCATTTTCTTCTCTGAACAAAGGAATCAGAGACACACCTCCACTCAACCGGCCACCACCGTACCGACCGCCACAAGTCGTCGTCCAAGGTGTCACCTAGTGGCGCGATCACCGCCACAACCTTTGCTAGCACCGCACCACGATCTCTCTTCTTCTCACTATCAGGATCGTCGGCGACGATTTCGGTCACCGCCAGGGCTCCTCCTCGCGTCGTAGCTGCCACCTTCCTTTGGCTGACCGGGACTGTCACGATGACACCGTCCACGCCAGTCGGAGCAGTGCTACCTTCCGTCTTCCTTCCCACGCGATGGAGAGACCCTCTAGTTTCACGACGTGTCTTCACCGTCGTGAACGACGCCGACAGCCACTTGCTAAAACCACCATGGACAGATCATCCTCCCCATCGAATGATCTCCCTTGTCAACTACCGATTTGGCACGGCTCGAAGACAGGGGTGATAACGATTGAAAAACCGTTATTTTCATATGTTAATTTAGACCAAATTACTCCCTATACTGCTTAGAATGAGCTTAGAATCAAGCAAAACTCAATAAATGAGTCAATCGAGAGTCAAAAGCTGTTTTTAGCGATTTTATGCTTGTTTTGCGTTGTTTCCAAGTAATTTTGATGGAAGTGAAGAATGGAGTTGAAGATGAAGGCCTTAGACTCAAGACAGAGGAAGAAAATCAAGAAAAGAAGAGTCTAGGAATCGCCCAGCGGTAGAAATACATCGCTTGGCGGCCAAATGCGAGGAGATGGCACTGTGGCGGGGACGCCGGGCAGTGGCGCGATAAAAGGCAAACCGTCGGGCGGCATAAGTGTGACACCGGGCGGTTGCCTGCTCGGCTTGGGCCTATTTTCTGTGACGCTCCTCAGCTATAAATAGCCCTCGTGCGATTTCCTTTTCATTCTTTTGACAGAAGAGGGTGGTCAGACCTAATTTTCACTCTCTGGAGAAGATCTCTTGGATGCTTAGGCTCCTTTTCATCCTATCTAGGGTTTGCTCTTCCATTCTTCCATTATTTTCATCTAGGTTCACCATGACAATGGTGAACTAAACCCTTTTTGTTGATGGGGGAAACAATGTAATCTTTTGAAACTCTTGTTTATTTATATGATTGTCATATGCTTTGATTATCAATTGTTGGGTTCTCATCTGCGCTTAAGGCTTTTATCGTTTAACTCAATCGATAACTGTTGTTTGTCTCTATTGATACGGGAACGTACAGTACTGTCATGAACTGGTGAGAAATTCCTTGATTAATGAAATACCACATAGGTGTTACCAATAAAGGAGTATTGGTAAAACCTGAAGACAAGTTTTGATGATGCTGCAGAATTGTAATTTTTGTCTAAAATAGGAGAATATTTAAAAGCAACTTGTAGTATCTTGAATGTAGTAGGAAAATAATTAATATTGTAATTTCTACTGATATAATCGATTATGGACATGCTGTAATCGATTATCATATGCTTTTGAACTACAATAATCGATTATCATGAAGCAATAATCGATTATCACAAGTCTCACTTGAATAATCGATTATCACTTACAATAATCGATTATCTCTTTTCAAATTTTCTATAACAGACTTGCATAATCGATTATCACTTACAATAATCGATTATTCATGGCAGTTGTGAGCTGACCTTTGGCATTCAGCGTGTTTGGCTATTTAAATGAGTTTTGAAAGCATCAGAAGTAACACTTTTGAGTAAACTGAAAAAAGCCAGAACACTGTGTAGTCAGAGGAACGTTCTTGAGAAAGCTTTTTTGTTTACTGTGTTCCCTTGCCTGGTCTTGTGGAAGGAGAGGCTTACGTATCGTGTGCTGATACAAGAAGTGGACTCTCTTCAAGTTGGCGGGGCTCTCTACCTGGTCTTGTGTAAGGAGAAGCACGTGAATCGTGTGTCGATTGCCAGTGCAGGTTCTCTTCAAGTTGGTAGAGTTATCTCTTTCATTTTATTACTGTTTTTATCTTGTAATCTGTTAAACAATTTTTAGTGGAACTGTTAATCACTCTTTGTAGTGATTAACGACTGGACGTAGATTCTGTTGAATCGAACCAGTATAAAAATTCCTGTGTGATTTTCTTTTGCCCTATACTCATTTTATAATTAACGCACGTTATCTGCTTGGTAAATTTTCTGAAAGAAAATTGTTTCAACTGTGACTTGTTACGCTGTACGTTCTGTGTATTTTAATCCGCTGCGCTAAACTCTTTAAAAAAAAATTAACCCCTCCGATACCAACAATTGGTATCAGAGCTTGCTTTGATATTCTTTCAAAATCTTTGCGAAAATGGCCGGTCACAGTCAAAACTTTGTCTATGCTGAGGGTGCGTCTATTAACAGACCTCCATTGTTTACTGGAGATAATTATGCTTTTTGGAAAGTGAGAATGGAAATTTTCATGGGGTCTGTTGATAGAGGCATTTGGGAAGCTGTACAAAATGGCCCTTATATTCCTATTTATACAGTAGATGGTGTAGAAACAGTAAAACCTTATTTTAATTGGACTGCTGAGGAAAATAGACGAGCACAATTTGATATTAAAGCTCGTAATATTATTTCATCTGCTGTTGTGCTTGATGAATTTTATAGAATCTCTGTGTGTAAGACAGCACAGGAAATGTGGGACGTTCTGAAAGTTACACATGAAGGTACTGAGGACGTGAAACGGGCAAGGAAGAACACTCTTATTCAAGAATATGAGATGTTCAGAATGCAACCTGGAGAATCAATCTCGGATGTTCAAAAGCGGTTCACTCACATAGTGAATCACTTGACAGGTTTGGGTAAGATTTTTGATACTGATGAATTAAACGTTAAAGTTCTTAAATCATTGGACAGGTCTTGGCAACCAAAGGTAACTGCTATCTCGGAGTCCCAGAATCTTTCTCAGATGACAATGCCGATTTTATTTGGAAAACTTCGTGAGCACGAGCTTGACTTGAGAAGACTCACTGCTGAAGAGGATCAAGGCAAGAGAAAAACTCTAGCGTTTAAGTCTGAGATATCCAAAGGGAAAAACTCCAAGAAAGTAGAAGAAGATGATTCTGATGATGAAGAGAATATGAGTTTGATGATCAAGAAATTTGCAAAATTCATGAAAGCAAAAGGAAAAGAAAAATTTCAAAAGGAAAGGAAAGAGAGTCAAGAGTCTCCATCAAATATAAAGTGCTTCGGATGTGGAGAAAGAGGACATGTAAAGTCCGAATGCCCAAGGTACAAGAAAAATGATGACAAGAAGGAAAGGAGATTTCAGAAGAAAAAGAAAGCATATATAGCTTGGGAGGATATTGACTCAAGCTCAACAAGTTCGAGTGACACAGAAGAAGAAGCAAACCTATGTCTTATGGCAGACTCAGAAGAAACTGGAAGTCAAGTAAGTGATTATAGTTTTGAAACCAGTGAGTTTGATTTACAAAAATCTTTTCTTGAATTGCTTAATGAATCTGAAAAACTTGATACTGCTCATAAAAAATTAAAAAAAGAACATAATGAATTAAAAATAAAATATGATAAATTGCTTGATGATGAAGTTGTGTTAAGAAACAAAGTCAGTACTTTAGAAGATAAATTAACTGACTCAAATGCTACTGTTAAACCTGTTGAATGCTTATCATGCAAGAGCCATATGTTTGATATTGATATACTTGAAAATTTGCTTGCTAAGGCAACTAACAGAAATTCACATGCTAAAACAACCTTTAGTAAAAGAAATATAAACGTACATAAAAATAATAAACCAAAAGTAAAAAGAACTCAAAAAATTTGGGTTGTTAAAGGAACTTCAATTAAAAATAAAATTAGCAATGTATGTTGTTTTTACTGTATGAAGCACGGTCACACTTCAAACAAGTGTAATATTAAACATGTTGGTGTGCCTAGTGGAAAATATATTTGGATTAAAGCTGTTAAGAACTAACCCCAAGGACCCATATTTAGATTGGGGACCTAAAGTTTCTGTTAACTTGTTTTGTAGGAAAAATCAAAGTCAAAAGGGTCATTATGGTATCTTGACAGTGGATGCTCAAGACATATGACCAGTGACAAAAGAAGATTTATTTCTTTTGAGAAGAAAAAGCAAGGATTTGTGACTTACGGGGATAACAACAAAGGAAGAATCATGGGTACCGGAGACATTGGAGGAGGAAATACCTTAACCATAAAAGGCGTCATATATGTTGAAGGTCTCAAGCATAATCTCCTAAGCATAAGCCAATTGTGTGACAAAGGTCTCAAGGTAACCTTTGAAAGTGATAAATGCATTGTATACTTTAAAAATTCTGATGATATTGCTTTGCAAGGTGTTAGGCATAATAACATATATTTGATTGACATTGATAGTGCATCTAGTCATAGCATAACATGTTTAGTTGCTAAAGAGGAAAATCCTTGGCTATGGCATAAACGAGCAGCACATATTCATATGCAACATTTAAACAAGTTAATTTCAAAAGATCTTGTAATTGGTTTGCCTAAATTAAAATTTGAAAAGGATAAAATATGCTCTGCGTGTCAAAAAGGTAAACAAATCAAATCTTCATTTTCTTCTAAAAGCATGATTTCAACATCAAAACCCTTAGAACTTTTACATATGGATTTGTTTGGACCATCTAGAATTAAGAGTTTTGGTGGAAATTACTATGCTCTTGTTATTGTTGATGACTTTTCTAGATTCACTTGGACGTTCTTTTTAACATTGAAAAGTGAAGCTTTCAAAGCATTTAAAATCTTTGCTAAACGTATTCAAAATGAAAAAGATTTGAAAATTAAAACTTTAAGAAGTGATCATGGTGGAGAATTCGAAAATGAGTCTTTTGAGAAATTTTGTGAAGAACATGGCATTACACATAATTTTTCTGCACCTAGAACTCCTCAACAGAATGGTGTTGTTGAAAGGAAAAATAGGTCACTAGAAGAATTAGCTAGAACACTCATGAGTGAATCAAATGTGCCAAAGTATTTTTGGGCTGATGCAGTAAGCACTGCTTGTTATGTATTAAATAGGATGCTTATAAGGCCAATTTTGAAATTAACTCCTTATGAATTATTAAATGGTAGAAAACCAAATATATCTCATTTAAAAATCTTTGGATGTAAGTGTTTTGTTTTAAATAATAAAATTAATCTTGGAAAGTTTGATGAAAAATCTGACGAAGCAATATTTCTAGGATATTCATTAAATAGCAAAGCATATAGAGTGTTCAATAGAAGAACACTAATTGTTGAAGAATCTATGCATGTTGTCTTTGATGAAATTGTAGACCTTGAGGGAAATCCTCTTGAGTCAAATAAACCCATTGCAGGTGATGAGGATTATCTAAGAGAAGCTCTTGAAGAGATGTACCTAAATGAGAATTATCCTCCTGAACTTCGAGAAACATCTCAAGCGGTTGATCCTAAAAGCTATCAACAACCAAGAGGACTATCTTTGGATAACATCATAGGAGATATATCAAAAGGGGTAATCACTAGAAGTAACTTAAATAATTTTTGTCTAACAGTTGCTTTTGTATCACAGGTAGAACCTAAGAATATAAAGGAAGCTCTTCAAGATGACAAATGGTGTGTTGCAATGCAAGAGGAGCTAAATCAATTTGAAAGGAATGATGTTTGGGAACTCATTCCAAGACAAGAAGAATTCCAAGTCATAGGAACCAAATGGGTATTCAGGAACAAGCTTGATGAGGACGGAAACATCACCAAAAATAAAGCAAGACTAGTTGCAAAGGGCTACTGTCAAGAGGAAGGTATTGATTACGATGAAACGTATGCACCAGTAGCCAGGTTAGAAGCAATTAGATTACTACTTGCTTATGCTTCTCTGATGAAATTTAAATTGTATCAAATGGATGTTAAAAGTGCTTTTTTAAATGGTTTTATAAAAGAGGAGGTCTATGTTAGTCAACCTCCTGGTTTTGAAGATTTCAAATTTCCTGATCATGTTTTTAAACTGAAAAAGGCCCTTTATGGTCTTAAACAGGCACCTAGGTCTTGGTATGAAAGACTTAGTACCTTTTTGATTGATAATAGATTTTCTAGAGGAAAGGTTGATTCAACCTTGTTTATTAAGAAAGTAGGAAAACATATTTTGCTTGTGCAAGTCTATGTAGATGACATCATTTTTGGAGCAACTGATGACTCTTTGTGTGAAGAGTTCGCAAAAATAATGCAAGGAGAATTTGAAATGTCTATGACGGGTGAATTGAACTTTTTCTTAGGACTACAAATAAAACAAATGGAGAATGGGACATTTATATCTCAAACTAAGTACTGTAGAGAAATTCTTAGAAAATTTGGAATGGATAACTGCAAGGAAGCTAGTACACCCATGGGCACCTCTTGTTATTTAGATAAAGATGAAAATGGAAAAGAAGTAAATGAAACCATGTTTAGAGGAATGATAGGGTCTTTGCTATACTTGACTGCTAGTAGGCCAGACATTATGCAGAGTGTATGTGTATGTGCTAGATATCAAGCCAAACCAAAGGAATCACATTTAACTGCAGTAAAAAGAGTCCTAAAATATCTTAAGGGAACTACTTCTTTTGGACTTTGGTATCCCTCAGATTCCTCACCTAGTTTAATAGGATATTCTGATGCAGATTATGGTGGCTATAAAATTGATAGAAAAAGTACTAGTGGTACTTGTCATTTCTTAGGTTGTTCTTTAGTGTCTTGGCACTCAAAGAAACAAGCATGTGTAGCCCTGTCTACCACAGAAGCTGAATATATTGCAGCTGGGAACTATTGTGCTCAAATCTTATGGATGAAACAACAACTTGAGGACTTTGATATTTTCCTTGAAAACATTCCTCTAAAATGTGATAACACCAGTGCTATAAATTTGACTAAAAATCCCATAATGCATTCAAGGTCTAAGCACATAGAAATTAGACATCACTTCTTAAGAGACCATATTCAAAAGGGGGATTGTCAAATTGAATATGTAGATACTCTACATCAGTTAGCTGACATTTTTACCAAAGCTTTACCTAAAGATAGATTTTTTGAACTTAGGAGAGAATTAGGAGTTTTAGACATGTCCTAGGATCAAAATCCATGCAAAAATTTGCATTTTTCGTAAGTTTATTGAATTATAATCGATTATCAATAATACATAATCGATTATTTAGTCTTAAAATGCATTCTGGAAATCTTTGAGCAGATAATCGATTATCATCATGCATAATCGATTATCATATAATCCTGGGCAAAAATAAATGAACTGATAATCGATTATCTCGAGTCATAATCGATTATCACGCAAACAGATTCAAAAATAGAGCCGTTGGAGCGACTCATAACGGCTATAAACGGTCATAAACGACTAGTTTTTCCATTTCTCTTATAAATAGGCCCTCATAATCGATTATTAGACATCTCTTTGCTACCCATTGCTGCTAAAAATCAAATCCAGAGCTCAAAACCTTCTTATTCTTCTTTCACTTCACAACCCTTCATCCTTTTTCATGGCTGAACCAAGGAGGTATCGTCGCAAGACAGCTGGGGCTCCTTCTTCCTCTCAACCACGACTTGCTAATATAAATGGATGGATCTCAGATCAAGAGAAACATGAAGACTTCATCAACTCCTGGCAAGAAAGGAAAATCATGGCGGTAAAGTATATCCGTCTTGATTTCTTTCGCTTTTATGGTTTTCAATTCCCAAATACTTTTGCTGAGCAGGGGTTAGCACATTTCGTAGAACAAAAAGGAAATATTTATCCCGATCTCTTAAGAGTTTTCTATTTCAACTTACGCTATCGAGATGGGATAATTTCTACCAAGGTCAAGGGAGTCCGCATCATTTTAGATGATGATGTTTGGACAAATGTTGCTCAACTCCCTATCTGGGATGATGCTGTCAAAGTCCATTTAGGACTTGAAGACTTTAACAGAATGCTCACCTTTCAATCCTTTCTGCGACATCCTGAGAGGCAAACAAGTAGAAGACAACTACTGGTTGGAGGTTTCAAAGTTGAAGAGAGGATGATCCATTACTTGATTGTCTGGATTCTCTGTCCTAGAGCAACCAACCATGCTCAATGCTCTGAGCAGGATTTACTTCTCCTGTATGGGATTTTAAATCACATACACATCGATTGGCCTGCTCTCATTGCTGACACCATGGTAAAAGCCAAGAAATCCCACTCTTATCAGTTTCCCTATGCTCTTCTTGTTTCTAGGATTTTAGAATATAAAGGAATACCTGTTGAAGGAGAACTTGTTCAAAATATTGAGACTGTGGGATCAGAAATCGGAGATACTACCTTTCGTCAGATGAGATTCATTACTAGAGGAAGGGTCCTTATTCACAAAGATGATGATCATTCTGATGATGATGATGATATGGACACTCATATGGCTGACCCAGTGAGTGCTGCAGCTCCTTCAGAATCTGGACCTTCCAACATACCCTTCTCTTCCTCAAATTCTATGGAAGAACACTTTGCAAGATTATCCAAACAATTGGAGGATATGAGTCTCGCAGAGAAGACATATTTTGATCAAGTACATGAGTGGCAGCAATCTCTTGATGAGTACTTAGTCGATCAGTTTCTTGAGTTTGATGTTCGACTACATAACATTGAAAATCATCTCAATATCCCTCCCACTGAAAGATCTCCTAGTCCTGAATTTTAGTTTTTTTTAGGATTTTAAGTTTGTTTGTTTTCTGTGTGGCATTTTCAATCTTTATAAATTTTCCAGTTATTCTTAATAAAATGAGCCTTTATGCATCTGTTATCTTTTTGAGGGGGAGCTCATATTAAGGGGGAGATTTTTACTTTTTGCTTATGATCAAAAAAGGGGGAGATTAATATCTTTATTATAGGGGAGAAGAAATAATATTCTTCAAAGTATACAGGTACTACTAACTCTGTGATCTTTTCAGCTTGTATGCATTGCAGGTAAAACTAAGTTGCTTTTAAAAGAATTTTTGATCATCATCAAAAAGGGGGAGATTGTTACCAATAAAGGAGTATTGGTAAAACCTGAAGACAAGTTTTGATGATGCTGCAGAATTGTAATTTTTGTCTAAAATAGGAGAATATTTAAAAGCAACTTGTAGTATCTTGAATGTAGTAGGAAAATAATTAATATTGTAATTTCTACTGATATAATCGATTATGGACATGCTGTAATCGATTATCATATGCTTTTGAACTACAATAATCGATTATCATGAAGCAATAATCGATTATCACAAGTCTCACTTGAATAATCGATTATCACTTAAAATAATCGATTATCTCTTTTCAAATTTTCTATAACAGACTTGCATAATCGATTATCACTTACAATAATCGATTATTCATGGCAGTTGTGAGCTGACCTTTGGCATTCAGCATGTTTGGCTATTTAAATGAGTTTTGAAAGCATCAGAAGTAACACTTTTGAGTAAACTGAAAAAAGCCAGAACACTGTGTAGTCAGAGGAACGTTCTTGAGAAAGCTTTTTTGTTTACTGTGTTCCCTTGGCTGGTCTTGTGGAAGGAGAGGCTTACGTATCGTGTGCTGATACAAGAAGTGGACTCTCTTCAAGTTGGCGGGGCTCTCTACCTGGTCTTGTGTAAGGAGAAGCACATGAATCGTGTGTCGATTGCCAGTGCAGGTTCTCTTCAAGTTGGTAGAGTTATCTCTTTCATTTTATTACTGTTTTTATCTTGTAATCTGTTAAACAATTTTTAGTGGAACTGTTAATCACTCTTTGTAGTGATTAACGACTGGACGTAGATTCTGTTGAATCGAACCAGTATAAAAATTCCTGTGTGATTTTCTTTTGCCCTATACTCATTTTATAATTAACGCATGTTATCTGCTTGGTAAATTTTCTGAAAGAAAATTGTTTCAACTGTGACTTGTTACGCTGTACGTTCTGTGTATTTTAATCCGCTGCGCTAAACTCTTTAAAAAAAAAATTAACCCCTCCGATACCAACAATAGGGAGGTAGGACGATCAATTGTTTGTGCTTCTGTTCAGTAATGCATTGTTAGTTGCTAGGGGAGGCTAGGGATAGCAAGCCGATAATTAGTAATAAGCTCTTTTCGCCGATGGATCGGGCTAAGGGTAGGCCAAGAAAGTTTGCATAACAATTAGATAACAAAGGAATTTAAACAAGAGGAGTAGATAAGAGAGGGCGGATAAGATGAAATTGTAAACCCCCAACAACTCCATTCATCCATAGTCTTTTTCGTCAACTGAATCAACGCATTGCATGTTTATTTTGTGTCTTTGCATTCCAAACAATTAATTTTTCTCTACAAGTCTTACGATTTTAATTCACACGAACGATAAGACCTTTCGAGTCTCTTGGGAAGAACGATATTGGGTTTTACCGATTATATTACTTGGAACGATTTGGTACGCTTGCTAGAGAGTCAACAAGTTTTTGGCGCCGCTGTTGGGGACTTGAGGTTTAACTTTTTCAAGTAGTGTGGATTGACTGAATTTGACTTGTTTGTAATTATTTGTTTTTCTTATTTTGTTTTGTTTTATTCTGTTTTTTTGTAAAAGTGCTTTTAGGGTTTGTTTCTTGTGTATGCAGGAAGCAATACATACTAGAAGCAGAAAAGACCATCAACCTCTTTTAGAAGGACTCTCAGACAGGAGAAGGAGGAAAGTCAGGCATCTTGCAAGGGAAAACTTTCCTTCTCTTGAGGAACTTTTGCACTCTTCTTTTGAGGCACAGGATATAGAGGAGATGGCGGATCAACCTCCTCCAAGACGCACACTGGGGGACTCAGTAAACACTGTGGGTCCTTTGCACTTCAACAGCATAGTCATACCAACAAATAATGCAACAAATACGGTGATGAGTCCTGCTCTCATCCAGTTAGTTCAAAGCAACCAATTTCACGGGTTGTCAAATAAGAATCCCTATAAAAATTTGACCATCTTTGGTGAATTTGCAATACCGTCAAGATACAAGGAGTTTCGGATGACAGGGTTAGACTCAGTTTTTTTCCTTTCTCTCTGGGATGCTGTGGCAAGAAAGTTTGTGACTAAATTCTTTCCACAATCAAAGATCAATCAAGGGAAGCTGGAAATCTCAGCTTTTAAACAAGAAATGGAAGAAACTCTTGGACATGCGTGGGACAGATTTAAAAGCCTGTTGAGAAAGACCCCAATCCATGGGTTTGATAAGACAACTTACGTACTCACATTTCTTGGAGGTTTGAACATGCACTCAAAGATGATGTTGAATGCTGCTGCTAAAAGGGACATCAGAAGGAAGACGGAGGACGAAGCTTATGACCTGATAGAACTTATGGCAGACAATGAGGAGACGTATGATGCACATGGTGATAATGCTAAAGATGTTTCGATGTTGCAAGCTAACATTGGGACAAGGGAGCAAAACAATGCAATCAGTCAGCAGTTGGAGATAGTGGCAAAAACATTATTGGATTTATCACAGACAGTTAAAGAGGCTTCCATAGTCCCACAATAGCCTCATTTCATGCCTATACAAAGGAGCGCAGAATCTGAAGAAATATTTCAGAGAATTATGAAAAGAAGTGTGTTTACTGTAAGTTTGGTGGAGAAAAGTAATGTGGTAGAAGCATGGGAGATTGTTACTAAAAAAGAAAGAGGTTGAGAAAAATGAAAAATATAAAGATAATGTTGAAGAAAAAAGTGAGCAAAGGGCAGAGTGTGAGATAGAGAAAAATATGACGAGTAAAGATCAGGAAGAGGAGGCTGTGAAAGCCAAAGAGAAAGAGTACGAAAAACCACTGTCGTACCCAAAAATATATTCTAGAAAAGAGAGAGAAGCAGTTTGAGCATTTTATGGAGCTTTTCAAGAAACTGGAAATAACCATACCGTTCTCCGAGGCACTCCAGCAAATACTGTCTTATGCAAAGTTTTTAAAAGAACTCATTACAAAGAAAAGGAAGCACCTTGAAGAGGAAACAATTGAGGTGCAAGGGAATTGCAGTGCAGTTTTACAAAGGTCACTACCTCCTAAATTACAAGATCCAGGGAGCTTCACTATTCCTTGTACTATTGGAGAATTAGATGTTGGAAAACCTTTGATTGATCTTGGAGCTAGCATAAATTTGATGCCTCTCTCTATGTTCAAAAAGATTAGAGGAGTGGATATCAGACCAACAAGAATGGTTCTTCAATTAGCAGATAGATTTGTCAAACATCCTTATGGAATTGCTGAAGATGTGATAGTCAAGGTAGACAAATTCCTATTTCCAGTGGACTTTGTTATAATGGAGATGGAAGAAAATGGAAATGCACATTTGATTCTTGGAAGGCCCTTTCATGAAGACAGCCAGGATCGTGATTGACGTTGAAAAGGGAAGCTTAAAGTTCAGGTACAAGATGAAGAGGTGGATTTTGATGTGTTTTAGGCAATGTCACATCCTAAAGACGACAAGTCATGCTTTCAGATCGACGCTGTAGAAGAACTTTGTATGACACAAAAGAATAGAGTTCGTAATGCATCCATGTTGGAGAGAACTTTTATTGATGAATGTGAGGATTTTGAATGAAGACGAGGATGAAATGAAGTATGAATGTGTTCAAGAGTTGGAGGCAACAAAAGAAATTCCAGCAGAACAAGCTCTTTTTGAAAAGATTGAGCTTAAAGAAAAAATTCCAGAAAGTAAGGTTGAACTGAAGGAGCTACCACCGCATTTGAAGTATGTGTTTTTGGAAGATAATGGAGGAAAGCCAATCATTATCAGTACTTCATTATCTCCAGAAGAAGAGGGAAAGTTGGTGGGAGTCTTAAAAAGCAAACAAAGATGCCATAGGATGGTCAATTGCAGATCTCAAAGGTATAAGTCCCACATATTGTATGCATAGAATCCTTATGGAAGATGATTATAGACCTGTAGCTCAATCGCAAAGGAGACTTAATCCTGCTATGAAAGAAGTTGTGAGAAAGGAAGTATTGAAGTTATTGGAAGCAGGAATTATCTAACCTATTTCTGATAACAAATGGGTAAGTCCAGTTCAAGTTGTACCAAAGAAAGGAGGGATGACTGTCATTTATAACGAAAAGAATGAACTTATTCCTACAAGGAAAGTTACTACTTGGCGCATGTGCATCGATTACAGGAGACTAAATGCAACCACCAGGAAATATCATTTTCCCTTACCTTTTATGGACCAGATGTTAGAAAGATTGGTTGGACAAACTTATTATTGCTTTTTAGATGGCTACTCTGGATATAATCAAATTGTGGCAGACCTTGAAGACCAAGAGAAAACAAATTTTACATGTCCATTTGGTATATTTGCCTACAGAAAGATGTCATTTGGATTATGTAATGCACCAGCCACATTTCAGAGGTGTATGCAAGCGATCTTTGCTGATTTCATGGAGAAAAGCATAAAAGTTTTCATGGACGATTTTTCAGTTTTTGGGGATTCGTTTCAAAGGTGCTTAACCAACCTTGATGTTGTTCTAAAACGATGTGCTCAAACAAATCTTGTTCTAAATTGGGAAAAATGCCATTTTATGGTTACAAAAGGGATTGTGTTGGGGAATAAAATTTCAGCCAGAGGGATTGAAGTGGATAAGGCAAAAGTGAAGGTAATTGAAAAACTTCCACCTCCAACAAATGTGAAAGGAATTCGAAGTTTCCTCGGTCATGCTAGGTTTTATCGAAGATTCATCAAGGATTTTTCAAAGATTGCTAAGCCTTTGAGTAATTTGCTGGCTAAAGAGACACCATTTGTAATGAATCCGGAATGTTTGCAATCTTTCAATACTTTGAAGAAAAGGTTGATCTCTGCTCCAATAATTGTAGCTCAAGACTGGAATAAAGAGTTTGAACTCATGTGTGATGCTAGTGACTATGCCATAGGTGTTGTGTTGGGTCAGAGAAGAGAAAAGGTATTTCATGCTATTTACTATGCTAGTAAAGTCTTGAATGAAGCCCAATTAAATTATGCTACTACAGAAAAATAGTTTTTGGCTATAATCTATGCATTGGAGAAATTTAGATCTTATTTTGTTGGATCTAAGGTGATTGTTTATACGGATCATGCGGCTATAAAATACTTATTAACAAAACCAGATTCAAAACCACGACTGATTAGATGGGTGTTGTTGCTGCAAGAATTTGACATAGAGATTCGTGATAAAAAGGGAAGTGAAAATCTGATAGCTGATCATTTATCTCGATTGGTCAATGATGAAGTAACAAGTAAGGAGAAAGAAATCTAGGAGTCATTTTCAGACGAAACTCTTCTATATATCCAACAAAGACCTTGATTTGCTGATTTGGCTAACTTTAAAGCTGCAGGTGTTATTCCTGAAGAATTGAAATGGTAACATAAAAAGAAGTTTTTACATGATGCCAAACAATTCGTTTGGGATGATCCGTACTTATTCGAGATAGGAGCAGACAATCTTCTAAGGAGAAGTGTAGCAAAGGAAGAAGCAGAAAAGATTTTGTGGCATTGCCATAACTCTCCTTACACAGGTCATTATAATGGTGAGTGCACAGCCGCAAAAGTCCTGCAAGCAGGATTTTATTGGCCAACTATGTTTAAAGATGCCCATAATCATGCTCGGAGCTGTGACAAATGCCAAAGGACATAGACTATTTCAAGGAGGCATGAGATGCCACTACAAGGAATTCTGGAGGTTGAAGTTTTTGACTGCTGGGGTATTGATTTTGTTGGACCCTTTCCTCCATCATTTAATAATGAGTATATTTTGGTAGCTATTGATTATGTGAGCAAATGGTTGAAGCTTTAGCATGTCCCAAGAATGATGCTAGTATTGTGATCAAATTCTTAAAGAGGCAAATCTTTTCATGATTTGGCACCCCCAGAGTACTCATCAGTGATGGGGGATCTCACTTTTGTAATGCTTAGCTAGCTAAGGTGCTTAAACATTATGGGGTGAAACATAAGGTGGCTGCACCTTATCATCCACAAACAAATGGGCAAGCTGAAGTCTCTAACCGAGAGATCAAAAGAATTCTGGAAAAGACTGTCACTTTTTCAAGAAAAGATTGGTCACAAACAGACTACCATGAAGACTTCTATGGGACTCTCACCTTTTCAGTTGGTTTATGGAAAAACATGCCATTTGCAAATAGAGATGAAGCATAAAGCTTTGTGGGCTTTGAAATTTTTGAACTTTGATCGTAATGAAACTCAAAGCAAACGAAGAAATCAATTGCTTGAACTTGAAGAAATGCGGTTGCCTGCATATGATTCATCAAGGATTTACAAATATAAGGTGAAATTTTATCATGACAAGAAGTTGCTCAAGAGAACTTTTCATCCAGGGGAGTTGGTGTTACTGTTTAACTCAAGGTTGAAGTTGTTTCATGGGAAGCTGAAATCAAAATGGTTAGGACCTTTTGTGGTAAAACAGGTATTCCAAAATGGAGCTGTGGAGTTAGAGCATTCAAATGATGAGAATCAACAGCGAAGCTGGATAGTGAATGGTCAGAGGCTCAAACATTATGTGGGAGGAGATGTGGAGTAATTTGCTTCAGTTATGATGTTGGTGGATCCATGAGGTTTGGGTCAGGCTCGTGAAGTTAAACAAGCGCTACTAGGAGGCAAATTAGATTCTCTCTCTTTCACTTTTGCAGTTTAAATTCTTATAATAGGTTGAATTTTATTTTCCGTGTGTATGCTTGGCTTGAATACTTTTCTGAATATCTTTGACTGAATAATTTGCATGATGAACTTGTTTGATGATGATTTGATGTGAATGATAATTAAGTTGTGTTGCATGTTGATATCCTGTGAAACAGATGTGTGATGAATTATGATTGTTGTTATGATGCTAAGCAAGGTGTATGAATGAATGTGTGCGAGAAAGCATGTTGTGTGAGGTATTGAGCTTCAGAGTTTTATTGTTTTATGAACTTATTCACAGGAAAGCATGAATGATATTGCCTAAGTCTTGATGATTGATTGAATTGCATGTATATGTCATATGATCAAGGCCATTTTTGGAAGCCCTTACTTAGCCAAATTTTTACCCAAAGTGCTTGATATTTTATACCCTTTTTGAACCTTGGCCCTAAACAGAATGAAAACCCTTGTGCTGAACTATTTACTTTGAATTGGGTTAATAACTGTAAGTACATTCAAGGTTCAAGTTTGGGGTTGTGGGGAAAGTTTAAATGGCAAAAAGAAAGGCATTGAGCTCAAGTGTTAAGAATGAAAAATACATGAGAAAAAGAAAAATCATGAAAGATGAGCTCAATGTAAAAATAAAAGAAAAAGGGAAGAAGTTGGGGACAAGTGAGATTGGTTAAGAAAGAGAATTGAACTTGAACCTTGAATGATGAATGAGCTCTCTTGATTCAAAGATTTTTTGATCCAGAAAAACCAATTTTTCTTGATAGCCCAACCTCATTACAAGCCTTGGAAAAGTCCTTTTGATGGCATTTGCATGTAATGATTTTTGATTTCTTGAGATGAACGGAAATTTTATTTCATGTGACTTGTGAATGATGAAGAATTGGAGTCCACCCTAAACACTTGAGTGATTGAGTGAAACACTTGCTTGGTGAGAATTTCTAAATTTCCTAATTGCATCTTTGCTTAGTGGATTGATCATTCATAATATGAAACATCTGTTGAGTGATGACTTGGGTCCAACCCTATCATGGACCCATCACTAAGAAGCATGACCATCACAAGGAGAAGGGTAAAATTGTCCAAGTGAAGATTCAGACTGTTGGTTGCACCCCATCTCTTTGCTTTCCACACCTCTCAGTATTATGCACATGGCTGACGGGTTTCTTCTAGAAATCACTCACGTTTTCCTTGCTTATACACGTGGCATGAGATCCACTTATCATGGCAATGTAAATCACACTACAAGCTGAATGAATCATCTATAAATCCATGACAGCGTCACTCTGTAAATCACTTTGGATATTTTGAGAAATACCTTTCTTAGCTGTTGAATTCTTTCCGGTGTAAGAAACTCTCTAGCCAAAGTCATCTTTCTCTATTTTTCCTTTCACCACCTAGTTCCTTCCAAGAATGGAAGCCGACTGAACTAGTTCCCTCCCTCTCCGATCTGCATTCATCAACTCGCTTACACGATCCAACCTCCATTGCTGCATTTGGCTTCTTTACTCTGATGCATTCTGTTCCATTCAATCGTATGAGATGCAAACTCTATCCGGAAGCTCGGTCATCAAGTGGTAATCAGAGCTTGGGTGCTGCAACGTTTCCAGCGACGTGAGCTTGTCCAAATAAGTTCCATTTTCGTACTGTCATCAACACTCCTTTCGTGTACTGCACTGTTTACTGTTCTATTGATTTTCTTATATTCTATAGATTCCTTTGAGTCATTTGTTTGATCCAGCTTTGCTTTGATTTGGTATTATCATTTTAATCGGTTCATGCTACTGGTTTGAGTTTTACTTTTGAAATCTTGATTCTGTTTTATCAAGTCATGTCAATATTTTCCAATTTTGTCTAAAATTCCATGTTTAACCAAGAATGGATAAATCTGCATAGTTGATTGGAGTAATTCACTAAGAAGCCTAGTGCATCTTGAAGCTCCTCAGCAAAGCAGTACCATAGGTTAACATAGTTTAACTGATACCGAGTAGAATTCTGTTTTTTTTTTTTTTGCATCTGGTTTAAAATTCGTTTTATGCACCAGCAGTGTGTGATCTGTAATGGTGTTTGTACTGTCATAACCATGTGCTATTGATTGTTGGATATGATGCACTCCGAGGAAATGCATACCACAATTTATGTTGATACATTAAAGTGGAAAACATTACTATGCAGATTCCAAACTCTGCACATACCAGCTTGAACCGTGCTGCATAAATATTTGATAATGTTGTAATTTTTTTTTTAAATCTGTCCAGTTATAGTTTTCTCTTCTGGATTTCTTTCTAAATTCTGTAGAGTTTTGTTCAATTAGTGTGCTGTGTGGACTCATCAGATTGTGTTTAATTTGATTGATTCAATCGGATGAAGTTCCATGTGTGTATGGATCATTTTTGGTCAAAATTGAGCAACTTATATGGTGAAAATTTGAATTGACCGAATGCAGTGCCTGATAACTATCTTAATCTGATATATTTGGCAATTCAAACTTGCTCCAAGTGCCAATTCATTGATCCAAACACTTTTGAATTCTGTGCTGAAATCTGTATACTGTCTTGGTTATGATTTAGCTTGAAATGACAACTCATATAGTCAAAATCTGATTCAGGAGTGAACTGTTTCACTTGACCATTGATATAAGTCACATTTGATCATTAAAAGTTGCTTGAAGCTTTCAATTTGCCAATTAACATGGACTGCTAAATATAGCCAACTTAGTTTCGTTATGTCAGCCACATTTTGTTGAGAATAAGTTGCAGTGTAATGTTACTCTTGCTGATTAATTGTGCATCCATCTTGTATGAATCTTGGTAGCAAAATGCGTGGTTTCAATCATTAAAAGAAAAGAATAGAAAGCATAAATCAAAATAGACTTGTATGCTGAATTGGAAAAGCAAACAGAACCCGTACCAAGTAAGAACATTTGCAACTGGATGCATAGTATCAGTATTTTCTTTGAGACAATTGGTCGAACACTTTTGACATAAATTTCAATTGAGTTGAATTGGATATCATTGCAACTTATCTTTGTTTTTTGTTTTCTAATCTGATCTAGAACCATTCCTAAGTTCCTTTTGAAGTGCTAGCTGTTATTGAAACCATTTAATTTCTTGATTTTTGTCTGCTGCAGCATTATAGCCAGTCAATTTTTGCATTCACCCCTGTTGTTTCTGGATCCGTGTGAGTGTTTTGGTGGTTGCAGATCAGTTCCAGTTGGTTTGATATTCTTGGTAGCACCTTAGGAAGAGGATTGGTGAATGGAAAGATTCAAAGAAAAGTCATGGCCGTGAGCTCCAAACTGCAGAATTCAAACCAGCAAGTGTGACAGAATTTTACTTAGCAGCTGTGAGCCTTGTGAGATGCCAAGTGCTGCATCAAATTTTTGATTGAGAGCAACCAAAGCTGCCACATTAAATTTCCTCCTTGTTTCTCCATTTTCCTTGTTGTTTCATATTGTATCTTGTTTCCTTCTTTTCATATTTTTTTTAATTTGGCCATCCCAAGCAAGTGAGGTGGAAGAGCTCATAAGTGTTCTTCCCTCATTTGCTAACTTGACTAAAAAGTCTCTCCCACTTAAATTTTGGTAGACGGTGAGTGTGTCTTAGATCCAAAGTCTAAGCCTCACCTAGGAGACCTCATCTTTACTTTCTTCTTGTTTAGCTTTCATTTTGTTCTGTCTAGGAAGCTCTCTTTAAGGGTCCGAGTTTTAGAGTTTAGTCTTTTGTTTGCTTTGTTTGTGTGTTGCCTTTAAGATTTTGGTGGATTTAAGAGTGATTTTGATTTAAAGATTTTAGTAAGTAAGTAGAAGCATATTTGGCAAGGCAAAGGCTTGGTACTTAAGCAACCCTAGTGGTTCACCTCCCTTACCTGGAATATTGCTTTCAAAGTGAACTCTTTAGTCTTTACTTCAAGAAAACACTTAAGTCCATTACAATGTCTAGAAGGCATTCTCCTAGGATTAGTGATAGTGAAAACCAAAAAGAGCAATTCACCCTCCAAACCTTAGTCAACCAACTGACTGAAATTGAAAGAAAGATGAGTCAAGAAAAAGTTAATAGAGAGCTTCAAAATGCCATGATCCAAGATGAGTTAAGGTTGATGAGAGAAGAACATCACCAAAGGCGAGAGAGGTCTAGAGGCAGTCAAAGTGACAATTCTCAATTTGGAGGAATACCTTTAAATGTGGAAGAGTATTACCACCAACAGTCTTCTTCAAGAAAACATAGGCGGGATATTCAAAATACCTCTCCACACCCTAAGGAAGTCAATGTTGTGTTGCCTCATTTCTATGGAAAGGATAATGTTGAGGCCTATCTTGATTGGGAGATGAAGGTGGAGCAATTGTTTGCTTGCCATCAAGTAAGTTAAGAAAGGAAAGTCTCTTTAGCTACCCTAAGCTTTCAAGGATATGCAATGTATTGGTGGACTGCCTTAGTCCAAGAGAGACTTAGACACCATGATCCTCCAATTCATTATTGGAATGATCTCAAAACTGCCCTTAGGAGGAGACACATTCCCTCCTATTACAACAGAGAACTCATGGATAAGCTCTAAAGATTACAACAAAAGTCAATGTCTGTTGAGGAATATAGACAAAAGATGGAGCTTTACATGATGAGGGCAGGAATAGCAGAGGCTTCAGAAATTACCTTGGCTAGGTTTTTAAGTGGGCTTAATTTTGATATTCGAGATAGGGTTGAACTACTACCTTATAGAGATTTGAATGATCTTGTTCAAATGTGTATTAAGGTAGAACAACAAAACTTGAGAAAATCCTCTTCCAAAAGAGTTCAAGTTCACCCTATTGTTGAAAAAGAAACTTTTAAAGAAATGGATCCATTTAAACCTTTAGCCAAGATAAATGAAAAGCCCAAACAAGAGTCATCTTCACACACTCAGACTAGTGAGATCAAATGTTTTAAGTGTCTGGGAAGAGGACATATAGCTACAAAATGTCCCACCAAAAGAACTATCATCTTAAGGGGCATTGACAGTTATAGTAGTGAATCTTCAAGTAGTGAGAATGAAAGTGATCAAGAAAAATCCACTACTGAAGAAGTCTATCCTTGTGAAGGGCAACTTATCATGATCAAAAAAATATTTGACAACCAATCCAGTGAAGAACATCTATCTCAAAGAGAGACTCTCTTTCACACAAGATGTCAAATTCAAAATAACACTTGTTCTCTCATTGTTGATAGTGGTTCGTGCTCTAACTGTTGTAGCACTAGATTGGTTGAAAAATTAAATCTTGTTGTGCTACCCCATCCCAAACCTTATAAAATACATTGGATCAATAAGGATGGGAATGTCACAGTCAAGGATTAAGTCACAGTAACAATTTCCATTGGCAACTTTAAAAACAAAGTTTTGTGTGATGTAGTTCCAATGGAAACTTGTCATTTGTTATTGGGAAGACCATGGCAATTTGATCATAAAACAATTCACAATGGTCTTACCAACACCATAACTGTGCACCATCATGAGAAGAAATTTGTACTTCATCCTCTCTCATCAACACAAGTAGCGGAGGATCAAGCACAAATGTGCCTTAACAAAGAAAGGGATGGAAGAGAAAAACAAAGAAAGTTTAAAGAAGAAAATCAAAGAAGAATAAAATACAAAGAAGAAAAAGAGAGGAAGAGACAAGAGAAGAAGAGAAAAGAAAAAGAGAGGAAGAGGAGAGAGAAGAAGAGAGAAGAAAAGAGGAAGAGAGAATAAAAGAAAAAGAAAGAAAAGACAAAGAAGAAATTGAAAGAAAAGAAGTGGAAGAAAGTGAACAAAAGCAACTAAGAGTAATATCTCCTCCAACCACAATGGAATCAAAACTATTAAGGGGAGGTTTTCTATCCTTTCACTTTTCTTTATTTATTTTTGAAATTCCAAAATCTCACTCTTATTTCCAAGAAATTGCCATGCCATCTTTAAAAATGCTAAAACTTTCAACACATGGCAATTCACACCTTGAGTTATGGTTACATCTTTGGTTACCACTAACTCAAAAGAAAAATAAATTTTCAAAAGAAGTAAGGCTTCATAAAATTACAAAACTTGAACAATTCAACATTAGGAAGCCTTCTTCTAAACATGTTGTTTTATACATTTTGTTGGGTCATAGAAAACTAATTAGAAATATGTTTAATGCTTATTGCAGATTAATATTTGACCCAGGTGGAAGATCTATGAAGACTACAAAAATAAGTCCTCAAGCAAGCCATCAGATTTGAGGACAAATCCTTCCCAAGGGGGAGGGGATGATGACTTGGGTTCAACCCCATCATGGACCCATCACTAAGAAGCATGACCATCACAAGGAGAAGGGTAAAACTGTCCAAGTGAAGATTCAGACTGTTGGTTGCACCCCATCTCTTTCCTATCCACACCTCTCAGTATTATGCACATGGCTGACGGGTTTCTTCTAGAAATCACTCACGTTTTCCTTGCTTGTACACGTGGCATAAGATCCACTTATCATGGCAATGTAAATCACTCTGCAGGCTGAATGGATCATCTATAAATCCATGACAACATCACTCTGTAAAACACTTTGGATATTTTGAGAAATACCTTTCTTTGCTGTTGAATTCTTTCCGGCGTAAGAAACTCTCTAGCCAAAGTCATATTTCTCTATCTTTCCTTTCACCACCTAGTTCCTTCCAAGAATGGAAGCCGACTGAACTAGTTCCCTCCCTCTCCGATCTGCATTCATCAACTCGCTTACACGATCCAACCTCCATTGCTGCATTTGGCTTCTTCACTCTGACGCCGTAGACGCATTCTGTTCCATTCAATCGTATGAGATGCAAACTCTATCAGGAAGCTCGGTCATCATTGAGGAATGTGTGAGATAACTAAATTGAAAGCATGCATGCATCTTGATTTGATTGCCACTGATGATCTGAAATTGAGTAGTTCTCATCATGTACTTTAGGATGGTTGAACCAACGGATGAAATTGTAGAAAGCCAAGTTTTGTTTTGTTTTTAGTTTTGTTTTGTTTGCTTGAAGACAAGCAAAGTTATAAGTTTGGGGTTGTGATAACAGTTGAAAAACCATTATTTTCATATGTTAATTTAGACCAAATTACTCCCTATACTGCTTAGAATGAGCTTAGAATCAAGCAAAACTCAATAAATGAGTCAGTCGAGAGTCAAAAGCTGTTTTTAGCGATTTTATGCTTGTTTTGCATTATTTTGAAGTACTTTTGATGGAAGTGAATTATGGAGTTGAAGATGAAGGCCTTAGAATCAAGACAAAGGAAGAAAATCAAGAAAAGAAGAGTCTAGGAACCGCCCAACGGTAGGAATACACTGCTTGGTGGCCAAATGCGAGGAGATGGCACCCTGGCGGGGATGCCTGGCAGTTTTGCGATTAGAGGCAAACCACCGGGCGGTGGCGAGATAAGAGGCAAACCGCCAGGCGGCATAAGTGTGACGCCGGACGGTTGCCTGCTGGGCTTGGGCTTTTTTTCTGTGACGCTCCTCAGCTATAAATAGCCCTAGTGCGACTTCCTTCTCATTCTTTTGACAAAAGAGGGCGGTCAGACCTAATTTTCACTCTCTGGAGAAGATCTCTTGGATGCTTAGGCTCCTTTTCATCCTATCTAGGGTTTGCTCTTCCATTCTTCAATTATTTTCATCTAGGTTCACCATGACAATGGTGAACTAAACCCTTTTTGTTGTTGGGGGAAACAATGTAATCTTTTGAAACTCTCTTTTATTGAAACTCTTGTTTATTTATATGATTGTCATATGCTTTGATTATCAATTGTTGGGTTCTCATCTGCGCTTAAGGCTTTTATCGTTTAACTCATTCGATAATTGTTGTTTGTCTCTATTGATACGAGAACGTACAGTACTGTCATGAACTGGTGAGAAATTCCTTGATTAATGAAATACCACCTAGGGATAGGGAGGTAGGACGATCAATTTTTTTTGCTTCTGTTTAGTAATGCATTCCTACTTGCTAAGGGAGGCTAGCGATAGAAAGCCGGTAATTAGTAATAGGCTCTTTTCGCCGAGGGATCGGGCTAAGGGTAGGCCAAAAAAGTTTGCATAACAATTAGATAACAAAGGAATTTAAACAAGAGGAGTAGATAAGAGAGGGGGAATAAGATGAAATTGTAAACCCCCTACAACTCCATTCATCCATAGTCTTTTTCGTCAACTGAATCAACGCATTGCATGTTTATTTTGTGTCTTTGCATTCCAAACAATTAATTTTTCTCTACAAGTCTTACAATTTTAATTCACAGGAACGATAAGGCCTTTGGAGTCTCTTGGGAAGAACGATATTGGGTTTTACCGATTATATTACTTGGAATGATCTGGTATGCTTGCCAGAGAGTCAACAAGGGGTTTCCCCTTTCTCTCTTTCTCCTCTTCAAGCACTGCCAAGATTCGCCGCCGACACACGTGGCTGATGCCAGCAACTTTTGCCTCCTTTCTTCCTCCGATGTGTGACTGAAGCGTTGCAAGAAACAAACAAATATCACTGTGCTTCTCATTGTTCCCCTTTATTTATTGTTGGATTATTTGTGATTTTGTTGGATGAAGGATGGAATTAGGTGAAGAAGGAATCAAGGTTCATCCGTGGTTTGAAGAATGCGTTGGCAAAATGAAGGATGGATCGTGATGGCTATTGTGAGTATGATGGTCTCTGTTTTTGGTGGTTTTATGCTAATGGAAGGTTGAGGTTGAGGGTCCTGATGTGTGATGGAGATGAAGGTTAGGAACTGGGGGAATGTGTTCTTCTATGTTCTGTTTCGGGTTCTGTGTTTCTGTATCGGGTTCTGTGTTTCTATGATGGAGTAGATAGTTCTCTATTTTTCCAGGTATTGAAGAAGATGAGTGGTGAAGGATGGGTCATGTGGGTCGTTAAGCCGAATGGAATTGCAATTGGAGTCTGAGAAGGCGATTCGAAAACCGAAAATGATGGAAGAGTTCCGTTGTGTGTGTGATGGTAATGAGATGTGGTGTGAGTGATGTTTGTTGAGGTGGTTCTGGATGGTGAGCAAAAGGGGTGTGTGAATGATTTTTCCCCTTTGTGAAAAAATGGGTTTTGGGGGTTTTGCTAACTCGAATATGATGTTGAGTGCCAAAATGGGAGTTTGTTTTTCTAGTTCGGCGTGATGGAGGATGGTGCCCTTCGTGCCTCCCTTGGTTGATGGAGGATGAATTCTGTTATGTCCCCCCGTGCCCCTTCCAAAACGTGTCCTTTTTTTTTACAACAAACTTTTTCCTTTTTTTTTCTTCTTTCACGTTTTTTTTTGTTTTTTCTTATTCTATATTCGTTTTTTCTTTTTTTTTTCTTTTTTTTTCAAAAAGAATATAAAAAATAAAACCAAATCAGATAATAAAAAAACTAAATCAAAATAAACTAAAAATAAAAAATAACAAAACCAAAATAAAATAAAATAAATGAAAATAAAAATAAAATAAGATAAAAACAAAAACAAGTCCTATTATATAGTTAACCGGACAAAATTGGGTGTTAACAGCTGCCCTTCTTTACTTAGATATTACTGGATAATATGAAAATTTGATATTTTCGTATTATCCGAGTAAAAGCTAAGTAAAGATAGAAACACTAATTTCGTCTGGGTTTCAAAAGAGAAAGATGAAAAATAAAGAAACTGGTCCAAGTAGATATGACAACAAAATCAATGAAGAGTGCTATGATGCAACAAAGAGAGTTGGACCATTGCCTAGTAGAGGGCCGGTATCTCAGAAAGAAAATCTGGATTTGACCATTGCCTAGCAGAGGGCCAAAATTACAGAACGAAAAAAACTCGAATTTGACCATTGCCAAGCAAAGGGCCGATAGAAAAACTAAAACCTGGATTTGACCATTGCCTAGCAGAGGGTCAAACTCACAGTCATCCACCATACAGTCTAATCAACTAAGTGAAGAATTGACATCGATAAGGCAACTTAACGTATACCTAATTGCAGACAGACAACAAATTAAATATTGAGCAGAATCAAAGGAGCAGTATGACAATTAAAGTTCAAAAGTCTCAGGGAAAGCAACTAGGCAAACCAAAAGCAAAGTATCCCACAAACTTTTATAATAGAAGACAAAATTAAACATTCTGAGTGTCCGGAACTTCTTCAGTAGCAGCAGTGTTAGGGTCGGTCTCCTCCCCGGTCGTTCCCTCTACTTCTTCGGCCAGATCTCCCTTTGCCGTAAAGGTACCCTCGGGAATATTATCTATGGGCACCATTTCCCTTGATACATGTCTTGCTCAATATTAAAGCCCAGTCCCTTGGGAGACACCTTGGCCAAGTAAACCATTTGCCTCAAAGCTTTTTTATACCCTTTGGTATGCTCCAAGTTTATGGCCTCCAACATCTCCGCCTGCGTCTCCTTACACTCTGCAAGAGTCTGCTGAAGATCATACCTTTCCTTCAAGAGATCCCCCTTTTCAAACGTCAGTGTAGAAATGGTCTTCTTGGCAGCCTCCATATTCCTCAACAGGTCATCCCTCTCATTTTTAAGTTCTACACCGGCTCTCTCATAACGGTTGAAAAACAGTTATTTTCATATATCATTTTAGACCAAATTACACCCTTTAAGGCTTAGAATGAGCTTGGAATCAAGCAAAACTCAATAAATGAGTCAGTAGAGAGTCAAAAGCTGTTTTTAGCGATATTATGCTTGTTTTGCATTGTTTTGTAACATTTTGATGAAAGTGAAGAATGGAGTGAAGATGAAGGTCTTAGACTCAAGATATAGGAAGAAAAATGAAGAAAAGAAGAGTCTAGGAACCGCCCAGCGGTAAATTTCACCACTAGGCGGCCAAATGCGAGGAGAAAGCATTGTCTGACACCTAGGGGTGGACACCGGGCGGTTTTGCGATTAGAGGCAAACCGTCGGGTGGTGGACCCCTGCCGCTGGGCGTGGCGCGATTTAAGGGAAATCGCTGGGCGGCATAAGTGTGACGTCAAGCTGTTGTCTGCTGGGCTTGGGCCTATTTTCTGTGACGCTCCTCAGGTATAAATAGTCCTGTTGCGATTTCATTATCATTCTTTTGACAGAAGAGGGCGACCAAACATACTTTTCACTCTCTGGAGAAGATCTCTTGGATGCTTAGGCTCCTTTTCATCCTATCTAGGGTTTGCTATTCCATTCTTCCATTATTTTCATCTAGGTTCATCATGACAATGGTGAACTAAACCCTTTTGTTGTTGGGGGAAACAATGTAATCTTTTGAAACTCTCCTTTATTGAAACTCTTGTTTATTTATATGATTGTCATATGCTTTGATTATCAATTCTTGGGTTCTCATTTGCACTTAAAGTTGTTATCGTTTCACTCATTCGATAACTGTTGTTTGTCTTTATTGATACGGGGACGTACAGTAATGTCATGAATTGGTGAGTAATTCCTTGGTTAAGCAATACCACCTAGGGATAGGGGGTAGGACAATCAATTGTTTTTGCTTCTGTTCAGTAATGCGTTGCTAGTTACTAGGGGAGGCTAAGGATAGCAAGCCAGTAATTAGTAATAGGCTCTTTTCGCCGAGGGATCGGTTTAAGGGTAGGACAAGAAAGTTTGCATAAGAATTCGATAATAAAGCAATTTAAACAAGAGGAGTAGATAAGAAAGAGCGGATAAGATGAAATTGTAAACCCCCAACAATTTCATTCATCCATAGTCCTTTTCTCGTCAATTGAACCAAACGCATTGCATGTTTATTTTGTGTTCTTGCATCCACAGAAATTAATTTTTCTTTACAAGTCTTACGATTTCAATTTGCACGAACGATAAGGCCTTCGAGTCTCTTGGGAAGAACGATATTGGATTTTACTAATTATATTACTTGGAACGATATGGTACGCTTGCCATTTTGTTAACAAGTTTTTGGCGCTGTTGCCGAGGACTCAAGGTTTAACTTTTTCAAGTAGTGTGGATTGATTGAAATTTGACTTGTTTGTAATTATTGTTTATATTTTGTTTTGTTTAATTTTATTTTATTTTTCTTTAAAATTTCTTTTAGGGGTGTTGTTTCTTGTGTATGCACGAAGGAATACACACTAGGAGCAAGAAAGCCCAACAACCTCTCCTCGAGGGGTTATTAGACAAGAGAAGGAGGAAAGTTAGAGATCCTACATGTGAAAACTTTACTTCTCCTGAAACACTTTTGCAATCTTCACCAGAGAGACTTCTGCACAAGACATAGAGGAGATGGTAGACCAACCTCCTCCAAGACGCACACTAGGGGACTCAGCAAACACTGTGGGTCCTTTACGCTTCAACAGCATAGCTATACCAGCAGACAATGCAAAAAATATGGTGATGAGCCCTACACTCATCCAGTTAGTTCAGAGCAACCAATTTCACGGGTTGTCAAATGAGAATCGCTATAAGCATTTGACTATCATTGGTGAAATTAGTAATACCGTCAAGATGACTGAAGTTTCGGATGACAGGGTCAGACTCAGCCGGTTTCCTTTCTCTCTTAGAGGAAACACTAAAGATTGGTTGCATTCATTCCCAGAAGGTACATTTAGCAATTGGGATGCTTTGGCAAGACAGTTTGTCACCAAATTTTTTCCGCAGACTAAGATTAATCAAGGGAAGCTGGAAATTTCTTTATTCAAGCAAGGAATGGAAGAAACTCTTGGACAGCCTTGGGACAGATTTAAAGGCCTGTTAAGGAAAACTCTAGTCCATGGATTTGATAAGACCTCATACTTACTTGCTTTCCTCGAAGGGCTAAATACTCAGTCTAAGATGATGTTGGATGCTTCAACTGAAGGTAGTATAAATAGAAAGACTGAAGATGAGGCTTATGATTTGATTGAGGAGATGACTCTGAATGAAGTATCTCAAAGTGAGAGGGGCGTACAGAAAGGAGGACTCTTGCATCTTCCTGCTGATTATGCTATGGCTGCACAAAATCATCTCCTTACTCAAAAGCTGGACAAGTTAACAAAGGTCCTTTCTGAACTTCCAAAGGGAATAAGAAATATCTCTCAAACTCAATGACTTTGTGATTTATGCGGTGGTGACCATATTAATGGTCAATGTGCTTTCACTGAAGAGATGCAGCAGGAAGTTAACTACATGGGAAATAAATTCTAGTACAGGCAAGGTAATGCTAACCAAGGCAATTCTAGTCTAGGTTGGAAAAACCATCCCAGTATTGGACAAAATTAAAATACGTCTTCTGGGCAAGGAGGAAACTTCCGGCAGCAACAACCATCACCTTTATGGCAGCAGGTGAACAGCTTCACAGAAACGGTCAAAGAACTAACTGACCGGTTTGATAAATTCATGAAAGTTTATGAATCTCAATAAGCTAGTGACCAAGCCAGTTTAAGAACATTGGAGACACAGATTAGACAACTGTCAAAAAGGGTAGAGACCGCCGAAAAGAATCAGTTTAGGGCTAACACTAATGTTAACCCTAAAGAAGAGTTCAAAGTTATTCTGACGAGAAACAAAAGGAAGATTGATAACTTCCTATTTTTGCAATTTTATTTGTGTTTAGAAGTCTAGCTTAGGGTATTTTTGTCTTTAATTGATTAGAATTAGGTTAGTTTTAGGTTTTTCCTTAAATTCTTTAGTTTTGTATAATTTTAGTTAAAAATAGATTTTTAGTGTATTTTTAATGCATTTGTAAATAATTAGGAAATTAATTTTTTTCTTTAATAAAAATAGTTCTAGAATAAGATAGTTTCCTTTAATTTCATTTTTTTTCCTTCTTTAAATTCATTTTTTTTTGTTTCTTAGCATTGAGCCTCTGAAATTAAAAGTTGGTGCAGATTCCTTATTTGGACCCTTATTATTGCCACTATTGGGCCTATTGATTGATTGATGTTGTGCGTTTTGGATGAGCAGCTACCTCAAGGGGTCATATTTCGAGACATTCATTTGGAGCAAAAGCTATGTTGCACTGCTGCCACAGGGAGCTTGCCTTAGGCTAAAATGTTTTGGGCTGGTGGCTGAAACACAGTTGGGCCACTGCTGGTTTGGTGTGCTGATCCATTTGAGGCTGAGTGAGCTGTTCTGCATTGGGCATGTGCTGGAATTGGACTGCTGGATTGGTGCCAGATTTGGGCCTGCAACCTAAGTGAAACGGTGCGTTTCAGCTGCAGCTTTTTGGAGGTATTCACCTTACACTTCATTTGGCAGAATGAAGACTCTCGAGAATTTGGAAGAAAGAAAACCCTTTAGGGCTTGGTTCCAGAGAGCGCGAGAGAAATAAAACTTCAAGGGTTCTTGATGGTGACCCTGACTGGTGGAGAAGAAGCCGTGACCGAAGTTGACTGGTGCTGACGTGGAGGTGATCAGAGGGCTTGGAAAGGAAGCAAATGTTGGCCATCCGATTGGGAAGCTCATCGTCACTAGCAAGTTCTTGTTTTCTCTTCGTGCATTTTTTTTCTTTTCTTTTCAGACCCTATAAAAGGGTGTTTCTGCGATGTAAATATTTTTTTCATAAACACTCTTAGACTCTTAGACATGCACTTTACTTTCATGTTACAGTTCTCTGTTCTCTAGTCTAGGGTTTTTAGCTTTTCTTAGATTAGATACTGTGTTTGTGATTCTGGAATTTGCTGATGAGATTCATGGAACCGTGACAATCTGTGAGCTTCTCATTCGGTTATCTCTGGTGTCTTGGTTGTAATTTTCTCTTTTCATGTTAATAAAGTTTCATTCTGTGTTGTTTTCGTAATTTTTTGCGTTTTGATTTGGTTCTTTGTTTTTTTTTTGTTTGTAATGCTTATGTTTAGAAAATACTTTGGATTCTGTATCTCTGCATTTTTTAATTCCTTTTGGAATTAAATGACTCTATAATGAGCATTCTTGATCGAGATGTCTTCTCGAGTCAGAGAAGAGTCCAATCCATAAAGATTCATCAGATTTATTTTTCTCTTTCTATTTTTTTAGTGTTTTTAATATGTATGATTGTTTGCTATAATTGAACAATATTTGAAAACTGTGAAGGAAAACATCCATATATCTGCATCTGTTTTAGATGTAATAAGACCCTAGATTGAGCCTAAATTTTCAAGAGGTCTTCTTGAGAGATGTTATGCTTCATAATTGTCAGATTATGTTCAATTTCAGTCTTGTCTTTCTATTTTCTTGTGAAACTGTGTAGTGGTTGAATAATTGAGTGAGAATTTCCATTTTAATTTTTAAACATGAACTAAAAAGACCCCATAGAGGGTTTAACTTTCTCAGAATGTCTTTCTGAAGAGTAATTGAGACTTTTTTATTCAATCTATTGCACATTTGTCTCTGTTCTTTGCTTGTGCCTGTTATCTTTGGTTTAATGCTTTATTTTTAATATTTCTGTTGAATTGATGTTGAATAGTCTTAGGTTTGATTGTGATTTTTACTTTACCTTCCATTTGGTTATGTTCTGTGATGATCTAGTCTTTGCATTTACATTTACATTTCTAGAATAGGCATACAATTAGGAGATTCATTTGTTCATTGTTTTCATATGTTGAGCACTAGGTTTCTTTAATTTGCATATTTAGATTCATTAGTTTCAGATTCATTTTAATTGCATATTAGTTTCTGTTACTGTTTTAGTCAAGGATAGTTTAAATTTCTATTTTCTTTTCTTTACATTTTATTCTTTTCTTCTCTTTTTAAATAGATTTCTTTTCTTATTTCTTTTCTTTTCAAAATTCTTTGTTTTCATTTCAATTTTTATTTCCCCACCTTGCATTAGTACATAGTAAATAATTAGTAAATAAATAACACAAGACTTTAATCAAACACTTTAATCTTAATTTTGTCAAGTCCTAGGATTGATATTCTGGTCATCCCTATGCTACATTAGTGGGGACCAGTACTTTGTTCTCTTTTTTTGCGACCAAATAGAGTTTAACAAATGGCGTCGTTGCCGGTGACTCGGTGAGTTAAGATCTAGAGTGTTAGGTTAGTCTTGTTAGCTTTATTTTATTTTTTTGTTTTTGATATTCTGTGTGTTTACTTTCTGTGTCTCAAGCTTTAGTTTATGGAAACATTAAAATCTCTAAATAGTGGTAATTCTACATGCTATTATTGTTTCTTGGTATAACCTTGGCTCGAAGTGAATTCCAGGTTTAGACAGGTTTTGTACCAGACCAAAGATGTCAAATTCATAGGCTGGCTGTACAAGCTTATCAAAAGGTTGCCTAAGTACCATGGAGTGGCTGGAGAAGATCCTCACTTGCACCTGAAGGAGTTTCAAGTGGTCTGCCTCATGTTCAAACCAGCAGAAGTCCCTGAAGATTGGGTCAAGCTGAAGGCATTCCCCTTCTCCCTTCAAGATGCAGCCAAGGACTGGTTGTTCTACAAGACTTATTCAGAGTCATACACTTCTTGGACTGACATGCAGAGGAGTTTCCTGGAGAAGTTCTTCCCAGCCTCAATAACAGTCTCCAAACAGAGGGAAATTAGCTCCATTATGCAGCTGCATGGAGAGACATTGAGGGAGTACTGGGACAAATTCAACCAGCTGTGTGCTTCATGTCCAGGGCATCAAATCAGTGAACAACTTCTCATCTGTACTTCTGTGATGGACTGAACATGAAGGATAGATTTTGTGTTGATGCTGCTGCTGGAGGGTCTATTATGGATAAGACAGTTTCTGAAGCCAGGACCTTGTTAGCCAAGTTGAGTGGTTGTCCTGATGAAGCCAGTGAACAAAGAACGTAGGTTTATTTTGAACTATGCCTTCCAATTGAGTTCTCAGAGGTTCAAGTGAATTTTAATGCTTTTGAATTGTTAAGAATTGAACCAATAAAGCCTGTTTTGGACTCTGTTACTGTTATGCATGCACACACTCACATTTTGGATTCAATATTTGTTGTAGAACTTATAGATATTCCTGATGTTGTTGATAACGTGTGCACTGATCTTGACAGCATTTCCTATGATAGTTTGGATTATGTATCTGCTGACTCTGTTGAGATTGGTAAGGTGATGTTTGAGGAGCCAAAACAGGTTGATTCTAAACTTGAGCTTCCTGTCTGTTTAGGTGAGATGCAATATAATTTTGATGATTTTGTGCATGTTGAATGTGAGACACCTCTGCTTGTTAATTCTGATATGATTCCTGGTCATTATGAGATTCTGGATGAGATTTTTGGGGTAGGCCAAATTAAAATGCATGATAGTAGTTGTTCTGATTTTAATGTATTAATTTCTGAAAAACTGCTTGATGATCTAATGGACGAATCTGAATTCAATTTGGATAAAACTGCATTGTTTGATAATTCTATGATGAGCATTGACTTTGATTTGGTTGACGCAACTAACATAAATAGCATTGTCCATCATCTAAAAGAAGTTGTAGACACTGAGACAGCTTTGGTGAAGGCAGGAGATGGTGTTAGTGCTGCTAAAGGAACCTGGAACACACAAAATCAACAACAATTGCATAAGGAGCCCTGGTTGCTGCAGAAAGGATTTTGGAAAGCACAGAAAAAGCTGTCAACCTTTGATGGAGAGCTGATGATGCTAAGGCAGAGAGCACATGGAGAAACACCAAAAACAATAAGCATATTCTTTCCCTTACTCTTAAATAGTAGTTATAGGTATTTGATAGTAGTTAGCATAGTAATAGGTAGTATCATAAATCATAGGATAGAAAATATGTTGTTTTATATAAAAATTAAAAAGATAAATTTTGACTTGTGGCCTATTTGAATAGATTTTCTTTTTCTTATAGCTTTGTAGATTTAGTTTAGTTTTTTTAGTTTTGTTCTTGTACATACTTTTTTTGTTCAATTGTGTTTAGTTTTATAGTGATGTTCTCTACATATTTCTTGTTCAATTTCAACTTTTTCAATTCTATTCTTGTATAATTTTTTTCCCTGTTTGATTTGTTCATACTTTTGGTTCATTTTGTATTTTTTTAAATTCTGTTTGTGTACATATTTGTTGTTGTTTGATCTGTATATACGTTTGTGCTGATAAATAACCTTGCTCACTCACACATTGAGGGAAATGTGCCTCTTAAGTGTGGGGGTGGGAAGGTATAGGCTAATTGTTTTTTTTTCGGTTAATTTTTTTCTGATATAAATAAGCTCTGTTAGTATCTGTTTTTGTACTATATTAGGGGTAAAAAAAAAATTTTGAGCAGTCGTCCCTTAGTTTTAGATATGACTAAGTTTGTAAATATTGAGTTTTTAGTTGTAATAACTAAATTTTTTTTTTTGGTCTGTAAATACTTGGTTTTGCTGCTTTTAGGATTTGTTTAGTTTGTTTATAGGATTTTTTAGAGTAAATTCTTTCTATTGTTTTGTAAATATGACTAATGATAGGTTCTTTTGATTTCTTTCGCTTCTAATTCCTTGATTTAGGTTTCATTTTCATTTCTTAGGATCTGTTTCAACTTGTAAATAGAAATTTCTTTAGAATTTGTTAGTTTTAATTCTTTGCTTTAAAATTCCTCTCTTACTTAGGTGCTGTTTTTAGTCTTTAGTTAAAATTTCCTTTAGATTTTTCTTAGTTTCCTCTTTCTTATACATTTCTGTTTTGATTGGTTTAGGTTCATTAGTATAGGTTTCTTGTTGCTTCTTGCTTGCTCATTTCTTTTCTTTCTCATTGTTTCCTTGTGCATAGAAGTTTTAGTTAGGAGCTATTGTAAGTCTTAGTTGAATCTGTTTTAGTTGGCATAATTCTTTTAGGTTATAGTCTGTTTTGCTTAGTTTGTTTAGATTGTAAATAACTTTAGGCAATTTTGTTTAGGTATTTCTAGATTTTGTTTCGCAGTTTACTCAACTTTTTGTTGTTTTACTTTGTTTTAGTTTGAGTAGGTTTTGTTTAGGTTGCATACTGTTCTGTTTCCATCTGTTCATATTGTATATAGTTTAGGTAATTCTGTTTAGGTCTTTCTAGGAGCTTTTAAGTTCTGTTTCAAGCTTATCTTTATTCTTTGTTGAATTCATTCATTTTTAGTTTTATTTCCTTATATTAGAATTGTCAAGAGTAGACTTAGCTTTATATTTAGGTAGAGGTAGTTCTAGCATTGATTTTTGCAGTCTCTAGTTCATTTCAATTCAGTAATTTGTGCATAGGATGAGTAGCAAGTCAGTTTTAACAAATTTTTAACCTTTGAGAGATTTTGGGCCAGTTTTTGTCTTTCTTGTGTGATAACATGCATGTTTAACTTTCATTCTGATTTTGCATTGATTCTTTGTTGATGTGCTTGCTCTTGGTAACTTTGAATATGATTTAGGTCTCCTTCATTTTTTTTTTTCATTCTAGCTAACCCATTTTATTTTCTTACCATTGCACCTCATTTGAGCCTTAGCCTGTTTTCTTTTCTTGTTTCCATCCATTTCAAGCCATTTCCCCAAACCAATCATTCCTTAGAGGTTTGTGAGATGTAGGGAGAGGTCTAGAACTTGGTGAATGCATGAAAAAGAGTGAGGCCAAAAGTGAAAAAAAAAAAAGAAAAATGTGCTGAAAATTCTGGTTTGGTTGAAAAGAATGAAATAGGTCTGGAAATGAGTAAAATCAGAAAAAGAAAGTAAAGAAAAAGACCTGAACTGAATGATAGAAAAAGAAAACCAGAGAAAAAGAAAAATAGGCTGGCCAAACATCAAAAGTTAGACCTTGCACTGAGTTCTAGGTTTCTTCCTTTTCTTCACATTCTCTACTTCATTTTTGCTCTGATTTTTTTCTAGTTTCCATTTCTTTTCTTTCCATTCCATGAACTATACAAGCTTAATAAAGACCTAGTGATTTAAAGAAAGCCTTGAGTCAAGCACTGTCATTTAGAGTCTCTTCAAAGTTGTGAATGGTAGTTGGCATGACATGATTGAGTGAAACAGGATAACCTAAACAGTTGAGTGACTGAGTGCATACACTTATTCCTATGAGGTTGAATCTGACTACTACTTTTCCATATGTTTGCTTTGCTGATTTTGATTGGATTGAGCTGTTATTACTTGCTGGAATAGCTAAAGCTTGAGTTTGAAGTTGAGATTTCTTTTGTGCAGTTCTTGATCGGATGAAATAGCTAGAATTGGTGTGCTTTGGCAGGTTTGAATTAGCTGTAATAGAACTTAGAAGTTTCTTGTTTTGTCTTTGATTTTTTTTTCTTTTGTAGATTGAGTCTTTGTTTTTTCTTTTGCTTTTTAGTTTGTCCCTGCTCAGGAGGGAAGTTCTTTAAGTGTGGGGGTGTGATAACTTCCTATTTTTGCAATTTTATCTGTGTTTAGAAGTCTAACTTAGGGTATTTTTGTCTTTAATTGATTAGAATTAGGTTAGTTTTAGGCTTTTCTTTAAATTCTTTAGTTTTGTATAATTTTAGTTAAAAGTAGATTTTTAGTGTATTTTTAATGCATTTGTAAATAATTAGGAAATTAATTTTTTTCTTTAATAAAAATAGTTCTAGAATAAGATAGTTTCCTTTAATTTCATTTTTTTTCCTTCTTTAAATTCATTTTTTTTTGTTTCTTAGCATATTGGGCCTTTGAAATTGAAAGTTGGTGCAAGTTCCTGATTTGGGCCCTTACTGTTGCCACTATTTGGCCTATTGATTGATTGATGTTGTGCGTTTTGGATGAGCAGCTACCTCAAGGGGTCATATTTCGAGACATTCATTTGAAGCAAAAGCTATATTGCACTGCTGCCAGAGGGAGCTTGCTTTAGGCTAAAATGTTTTGGGCTGGTGGCTGAAACACAACTGGGCCACTGCTGGTTTGCTTCGCTGATCCATTTGAGGCTGAGTGAGTTGTTCTGCATTGGGCATGTGCTGGAATTGGACTGCTGGATTAGTACTAGATTTGGGCCTGCAAGCTAAGTGAAACGGTGCGTTTCAGCTGCAGCTTTTTGGGGGTCTTCACCTTACACTTCATTTGGCAGAATGAAGACTCTCGAGAATTTGGAAGAAAGAAAACCCTTTAGGGCTTGGTTCCAGAGAGCGCGAGAGAAATACAACATCAAGGGCTCTTGATGGTGACCCTGACTGGTGGAGAAGAAGCTGTGACCGAAGCTGACCGGTGCTGACGTGGAGGTGATCGGACGGCTTGGAAAGGAAGCAAATGCTGGCCATCCGATTGGGAAGCTCATCGTCACTAGCAAGTTCTTGTTTTCTCTTCGTGCATTTTTTTTTCTTCTTTTCTTTTCAGACCCATAAAAGGGTGTTTCTGCGATGTAAATATTTTTTTCATAGACACTCTTAGACTCTTAGCACGCACTTTACTTTCATGTTACAGTTCTCTGTTCTCTAGTCTAGGGTTTTTAGTTTTTCTTAGATTAGATATTGTGTTCGTGATTCTGGAATTTGCTGATGAGATTCTGAGCTTCTCATTCGGTGATCTCTGGTATCTTGTTTGTAATTTTCTCTTTTCATGTTAATAAAGTTTCATTATGGTTGTATTCGTAATTTTGTTGCGTTTTGATTTTGTTCTTTGTTTTTTTTTATGTTTGTAATGCTTATGTTTAGAAAATACTTTGGATTTTGTATCTCTACATTTTATAATTCCTTTTGGAATTAAATGACTCTATAATGAGCATTCTTGATCGAGATGTCTTCTCGAGTCAGAGAAGAGTCCAATCCAAAATAAAGATTCATCAGATTTAATTTCTCTTTCTATTTTTTTAGTATTTTTAGTATGTGTGATTGTTTGCTATAATTGAACACTATTTGAGAACTATGAAGGAAAACATCCATATATCTGCATCTGTTTTGGATGTAATAGGACCCTAGATTGGGCCTAAATTTTAAGAGGTCTTCTTGAGAGATGTTAAGCTTCATAATTGTCAGATTATGTTCAATTTCAGTCTTGTATTTCTATTTTCTTGTGAAACTGTGCAGTGGTTGAATAATTGAGTGAGAATTTCCACTTTAAGTTCTGAAACACGAACTAAAAAGACCCCATACAGGGCTTAACTTTCTCAAAATGTCTTTCTGAAGAGTAATTAAGACTTTTTTATTCAATCTATTGCACATTTGTCTCTGTTCTCTGCTTGTGCCTGTTATCTTTGGTTTAGTGCTTTATTTTTAATATTTTTGTTGAATTGATGTTGAATAGTCTTAGGTTTGATTGTGATTTTTACTTTACCTTCCATTCGGTTATGTTCTGTGATGATCTAGTCTTTGCATTTACATTTACATTTCTAGAATAGGCATACAATTAGGAGATTCATTTGTTCATTGTTTTCATATGTTGAGCACTAGGTTTCTTTAATTTGCATATTTAGATTCATTAGTTTCAGATTCATTTTAATTGCATATTAGTTTCTGTTACTGTTTTAGTCAAGGATAGTTTAAATTCCTATTTTCTTTTCTTTACATTTTATTCTTTTCTTCTCTTTTTAAATAGATTTCTTTTCTTATTTCTTTTCTTTTCAAATTTCTTTGTTTTCATTTCAATTTTTATTTCCCTACCTTGCATTAGTACATAGTAAATAAATAACACAAGACTTTAATCAAACACTTTAATCTTAATTTTGTCAAGTCCTAGGATTGGTATTCTGGTCATCCCTATGTTACATTAGTGGGGACCAGTACTTTGTTCTCTTTTTGTGCGACCAAATAGAGTTTAACAAAGATAGAAGGGAAAATAATTGAAATTGAGAGCAGAGTGGAAGAAGATGAAGAGATGATGAATGTTGATGACTTTGAAGAGCAGAAAGGCATCAAAGGCAAAGGCAAGAAAGAGGAGGAAGAGGAGGAGAGTTACCAGGAGCCATTCAGGGAGATTTTTAATCAGGTGACTGTTACTCCTGTAGTACTACCACTAATTCCTGAATATGATAAGAGGATCAAGTACTATCTTAGAGAGGTAATTGATCTTGATGAAGAAGAAGAAGATCAGGCAAGGTTTGTTAAACCAAGAAAGAAGGACCATCCACAAAAATGGAAGGATTTAGGGAATTTGACTCTTCCTTGTGTTATCAATAACGTGGATATAGGGAGAGCCATGATCGATTCAGGATCAAGTGTTAATTTGATGCCCTTTAGTGATTTCAAGAAGATTGGAGGGCTAAAATTAAAGTCAGCTAACACTACCCTGACAGTTGCAGATGGATCTATGAAAAAGCCAGTTGGTATGGTGGAAAACGCAATTGTTCAAATTGAGTTGGAGTTCTTGGTTGATTTTCTAGTAGTGGATATGGTAAATGATGGAAGAATTCCATTAATTCTGGGAAGACCGTTCATGAGGACCTCTTAGATGATGATAAGTGTCTATGACGGGAGAATAGTGCTGAGAGATCAAGACCAAGTGTTAGTTTATAGCTGTTCTGAAGACAACAAAATGAGAATAAGAAGAAGACCCAGATATAAAAAGGCCAGAAGAGAAGCTGCAAAAGAAGAAAACACCACTGGTAATGATCATCTTAATAGTTGTACTATTTTGCAGACACTTGAGGAGGAAAAGATAGATAAAGGAGAGTCAACTCACTCAGAGGACAAACCATTTCTGTGGGGCATGCCAGTAAGATACAAAAAAAGTAAGTGGATTGTCAACAGGAGGCTAAAAGAGGAAGGAATGGTCGAAATTAGAAGGCCATATTCCACAGTAATTCGAAAAGTGGACCGAAGAAAGTTGCAGAATTGAGATTATGAAGATCCCGATGTGAAGAAGAAGAGTTGATTTGCTGGAAAGCACATTTGTGTATTGTAAAACATTTTATTTACTTTAATTTTCTGTTGGACTTGTATATTTTGAATTTTTTTTTGAACAATTTCTGGGTAGCATCTACTGGGGGATGCTAAATTCTATGAATCCATTGAAGGATACCAGGAAGGCACACCTACTGATGGGTGTTGGAAGGATTTGCACTTACTGACAAGTGCTAAACGGGTTTGGGTCAGGCTCGTGACGTTAAACAAGCGCTACTAGGAGGCAACCTAGATTTTCTCTTTTGTTTTTGCGTTTTAAATTCTTAGAATAAGTTGAATTTTATTTCCGGTGTGTATGCTTGGCTTGAATACTTTTCTGAAAATGTTTGACTGAATACTTTGCATGATGAACTTCTTCGATGATGATTTGATGTGGATGATAATTGAGTTGTGTTGCATGTTGATATCATTTGAAACAGATGGGTGATGAATTATGATTGTGGTTATTATGCTAAGCAGGGTGTATGAATGAATATAGTGTGAGAAAGCATGTTGTGTGAGATATTGAGCTCCAGAGTTTTTATTGTTGTATGTATTGTTCACAGGAAAGCATGAATGATTATTGCCTTAATCTTGATGATTGATTGAATTGCATGTGAATGTCATATGATCAAGGCCATTTTTGAAAACCCTTTTTCTAGCCAAATTTTCACCCACAGTGCTTAAAATGTTATACCCTTTTTGAACCTTAGCCTTAAACAGGATGTGAACCCTTGTCTTGAAATTCTTTACCTTGAGTTGGGTTGAGCTTAACTGTATGTGTTGAAAGGGTTCAAGTTTGGGGTTGTATTGGGTAAATTAAAAAGCATTGAGCTCAATTGTTGAAAAAGAAAAACGCATGAGAAAAAGAAAAGAAAAGAAGAAAAGCATGAAGATGAGCTCAATGGAAAAGAAAAGGGAAGAAGTTGGAAAATAAGTGAGATTGGTGAGGAAGAGAGTTATGCTTAAATGTTGAATATTATGGTAGCTCTCTTAACTCAAGGATTTTGCATTCTAGAAAAACCAAATTTTCTTGTTAGCCCAGCCTCAATACAAGCCTTTGAAAAGTCTTTGTGATGGCATTTTCATGTGAAGATTTTGATTGTTTTAGATGAATGACAATTTTGTTTCATGTGACTTATGAATGATAGAGAGTTGGAGTGACACCCTAAACACTTGAGTGATTTAGTGAAACACTTGCTTGGTGAGAATTGATAAATTTCATGATTGCATTTGCTTAGTGGATTGGTCATTCATAATGTGCAACATCTGTTGAGAAATCTGTGAACTAAACTGAATTGAAAGCATGCATGCATCTTGATTTGACTTCACTGAAGGTCTGAAACTGAGTAACTCTTATCATGTACTTTAGGAGTGTTGAATCATTGAATGAAATAGTAGAAAGTCAAGCTCTGTTTTTGTGTTGTTTTGTTTTGTTTACTTGAGGACAAACAAAGTTCTAAGTTTGGGGTTGTGATAACGGTTGAAAAACAATTATTTTCATATGTCATTTTAGACCAAATTACACCCTTTAAGGCTTAGAATGAGCTTGGAATCAAGCCAAACTCAATAAATGAGTCAGTAAAGAGTCAAAAGCTGTTTTTAGAGATATTATGCTTGTTTTGCATTGTTTTCCAGCATTTTGATGAAAGTGAAGAATGAAGTTGAAGATGAAGGTCTTAGACTCAAGACAGAGAAAGAAAAATGAGGAAAAGAAGAGTCTAGGAACCGCCTAGCGGTAAATTTCACCGCTGGGCGGCCAAACGCGAGGAGAAAGCAATGTCTGACACCTAGGGCTGGACGCCGGGCGGTTTTGCGATTAGAGGCAAACCGCCGGGTGGTGGACCCCTGTCGCCGGGTGGTGGCGCAATTTAGGGGAACATAAGTGTGACAATGGTGAACTAAACCCTTTTGTTTTTGAGGGAAACAATGTAATCTTTTGAAACTCTCTTTTATTGAAAATCTTGTTTATTTATATGATTGTCATATGCTTTGATTATCAATTGTTGGGTTCTCCTCTGTGCTTAAAGCTTTTATCATTTAACTCATTCGATAACTGTTGTTTGTCTTTATTGATACGGGGACTACAGTAATATCATGAATTGGTGAGTAATTCCTTGGTTAAGCAATACCACCTAGGGATAGGGGGGTAGGACGATCAATTGTTTTTACTTCTGTTCATTATTGCGTTGCTAGTTACTAGGGGAAGCTAGGGATAGCTAGCCAGTAATTAGTAATAGGCTATTTTCGCCGAGGGATCGGGTTAAGGGTAGGCCAAGAAAGTTTGCATAACAATTAGATAATAAAGCAATTTAAACAAGAGGAGTAGATAAGAAAGAGCGGATAAGATGAAATTGTAAACCCCCAACAACTTCACTCATCCATAGTCCTTTTATCGTCAATTGAATCAAACGCATTGCATGTTTATTTTGTGTTCTTGCATCCACACCAATTAATTTTTCTTTAGAAGTCTTACGATTTCAATTTGCACGAATGATAAGGCCTTCGAGTCTCTTGGGAAGAACGATATTGGGTTTTACCAATTATATTACTTGGAACGATATGGTACGCTTGCCATTTTGTTAACAATCTCTTCATGTTTTCCACCAGCAAAATGGTCGTCAGCTATCACTTTAGCAGCTTCTGCAGCCTTTTCAGCACACCCAGCATGAGCAGCATTAGCCTCTGTAAGGGCTACCTTGGTCTCCTCTAACTGCTTTCTCAAACGCTTTACCTCGGCGTATAAGTTTCCTCTATGGGAGGCATAAGCAATTTTGAAAGCTGCAACCGACCCATGCAGCTAGGAATCAAGGCAGAATTCGGCCATCTGTTGCTCCGACATCCCGGACATCACCTTTTCCTCCGCAGCATCGAAGTTGAACTCAATTTGGTGTCAAAGGTCGGAACCCGGATCCCACATGCCCAGTGGTAAAGATCGTTCCACAGCCAAATCAGTCGGCTCTTCCACGTTCTTCTTCCCTCTCTGGGACGCCCTTTTTTCTTCCGCAACTTGGTCGGCCTTCCTCTTACGGACCATCCCTTGTTTAGGAGAGGGGGGAGGGTCGTCAACGCATACGACCGAGACCTCCGTAGCTGCAACCACAAGGCGAATGGTTGCGCTGGAAGCGCCTTCCACTTTTGTTTGTGGTTCTCGATAATTTGAACCAATCACAGCCACCCCTTTTCCCCATAATTTCTACAGAAATCGCCAAAAAAATCAAATCAAAAACCACAAAATAAACTTTCAAAGTGATCAGCCAAAGAACGTACCAAAAACCTTCGACTTGAAGTCATTATATCTAAGGCAATTGACTACCTGCCGTGAAGAAAACGAACGAGGCAACTCGACTAGTACATTCAAATTTCTCCGCTCAACGTCAGTCATATCATCTAAAGACCAAGAAGTCACCGTCCGCAGATCCTTAGTCCAATACAATGGAAACTTGGAGCTACCATCATCACACAAGAAAAACAGACGGCCCAAATCAGTGATAGAAATTTTAAAAAATTGGTTTTGAAGTCTTTATATAACTCAGCAAACAATTGTAGGATGGCATTTTTGGAAACAGAGCTCAACGACACCCAACCTCTTTTAGCGTTAGGTCGCGTCTTAAAGAAATACAGGAATAATTTAGCTGTTGGCTGGATATTTAAGGCTTCACACAACACACTGAACGCTTGAATATATCCCCAGTCGTTCGGATACAACTGAGAAGGGGCTACATTCAAGGCACGTAGAAAATCCATTTGAAACCTAGTGAAGGGTAATCTAACATACAGGTCATAGAGCAAGCATAAATAAAAATAAAAACAGTCCCCACCCGCTATGCCTTCCCCATGAAAGACCCTTTCGTCTTTTCTACAGGCAATGAGTTTCAGTGCAGCATTATAACCTAGGGTTCTAAGAACGCAGTTATGGTTTACCCAGTCCAACATAATGGCTCTATTTATAAACAAACTACTATGCTCGCCTACCTCACGAGAGGCCCACTCGTAGTCTGAAGGTGACGACGAACAACCCTCTTCAGTACCATCAACGGTGACTCCCCCACTCACAAACACTTTGTCCCCACTAAGCAGGGAAGAAATAGAACTAATCACCTCCATCGGCGCGTTTTCAGAAACGTCTGTCGAGCCCTCATGCCCCCTTTCCTCACTCTCAGACAATGAATAAACGGGAGAAAAAGAAGCCATTGTTACCTAGGCAGAAGAGAAGGACTTGATGCAAATGTGATTTGAAGGGAAGGGAACTTGCAGTTGGGAGCAGAGAAACCTCAGAAACTATCGCGAAGGGGCAAATGCAGAAACGACGGTTGAGTTCGTCTGATAAAACCTATTTCATTATTGTGTGGAACTAACGAAACCGCCATACAACCCACACCGTTGGATGAAAATAATCTAACGGTTCTGCTTTGGCGACTCTGCCACTACCCCAAAGGCGAGAAAACTTTAATTACACCCATGACACCAAACGATAACATAGCGGTGTCGTTTCAGGATCCACTCATAAGACTGAACAAGTCTGACACACTTTAGCGGCACACATCGAACAATCACCATTGGCGGTAGAACCGAACGCACTATCACCAGTTAAAACGCTCCTAAAAGTCCTATAATTAAACAAGTCTAAAGCCTCACGCTTCACTCGGACTTGGGGGAGATCATTTACGGTATGATATCTTTAATGGTCGGTTATAATGACCGGATACAATAAACGGACGACCGGTTGTACAAGGTAGTAAGTCAGTCATCACACTGGGCCGCAATTGGGCCAACTCTTATCATTGGACTTATAGTCCATCAATTTAAAAGGTATCTAATTAAGGATACTAGAAATCAAATAATATTACTGAGAATCAAATATTATCATACCAAGAATCAAATAATATTATTAGGAATAAAATAATATCTGATTTAAGATATAAGATGAAGTCGTTTACGAGTAATCAAGTAAGTTGTTTATATTTTATTCTGTTTATATTCTGTTTATCTCATATCAACTCAAGGTCTATAAATAAAGAGCCAGAGACATTAGCCAGGTACGCTTCACACACTTCTCATACTCCCAATTCATATTGCTGTCTCACAGAAACGGTTACCATTTCTCTCATTTTGAGCATCATTTTGCTAAGAACTGAGATCCTTCCACGACAGACGCCTAACTTGAACGTCGGAGTGCAGGTACCTCCCCTCACTCAGAAGATATTAAATTATGCATGAATTTGTTTACCAATAGTATTTTAGAAGGAAAAAAATATCGTTGATAAGAGAATAAATATTAGTTATTAATTTTATTTCCCATGTCACACACTCCTTTATCAATGCAATCTCGTGGGAGTTTTTCTGTGCTCCCACAGCACCTTTGTTTGTGTTGTTGTTGGCAGGGTCACTGTCTCTGCCTTCTTCCACCGCATCAGTACTCTTCGTCCCATCATTCACACCCTTTCTCTCTCCATTCACAGTAAAATAAAGGGATGCAAATTTCCTCACCCCCTTCCAAAACTTGAAACTTTTGGAACTGTGCATTGATGGGGTTAAAGGGAATGCTCACCTAATCCAGTTTCTCAATTCTTTAGCCCCAAGTTCCATTTTTTTTTATCTTATATCATTCTTTTATATGTGTACTCCCTACTTTCCAAATTTTGAGGCATTTCAGTTTTCTGTCTCAAGCTCTGAGAAAACGTTATTGTTGTTGTTGTTATTGGGCTGTTCTTTTGTTTTGGTCTCTTGTCGGTCGAAAAATGGCCACCTTGCAGATGTCCCATGTTGATTTGGAACAAGGAAACCATCGCCGTTCGGTTGTTGGAAGTGATGCGAGCGTTGAAGGGAGCTTGTGCTTCTCTGATGCAGATGATGATTCTTGCTACTCTCGTTTCTACTCAACAAATGGTGGTTCATATGATGATTACAGCTTTGGTTGTGTTTCTGATCCTGAGGCTGGGGGTGTTCCTCATTCTGGGAGAGCTTCTTCTGTTTCTGAGTGCTCTGTGGAGTTGGAAACTAGAACTGGGGTTCCTGAGATCAAAGTGCATTTGGCTAAAGTGGAGAAGGATTGTAGGATTTGTCACATGGGTTTGGTGAGTGATAGCCATGAGTCTGGTGTCCCCATAGAATTGGGTTGTTCCTGTAAGGATGATTTGGCTGCTGCTCACAAGCACTGTGCTGAGGCCTGGTTCAAGATTAAGGGAAATAGGTGAATGTGAAACTGAAACCCTTCATTTTCCATGCTATTTTAGTTCCATGGATTTGATATGTATGCTAAATCTTGGGTTTCTATTTTAGAAATTTTAGATACCCTTTTGTTGATTCATGGCATTGATAACAGAAACATGCAAACATATGTTATGTATTGGTGCTGTTCGCTGTTTGAAAGCTTTGCAGTATCAGTCACAGCTTTTTGTTTGCTTTGAAGGGTTTGATTTTAATTGTGTTGTGAAATTAGTTAATTCAGACTGTAAGGCTGAGGATGATGGTGGGGAAAGTATTTGGAAACATATTTTAGAAGGTGTAAAAGAATTAAATTGCAGGGTGAGGGAAGGCTCCATTATTCGTCCGAGAAAGGGGAAAGATATAGAAGATTATGGAAAAAGAAAGGCGTAAAGCATCAAGTAGTCCAACTGATTCGCTGTCATGCCTACCCAAGCACAGTGGGATTCTTTGCTGCTTTGTCCCTTTTCTGAAATTTAGGAATCTATATATTACTCTTCTTTCTTATTATTTTTATCTCTTTCAAAGTGGAAATTTGACTCCCTCTGACTCCTGTTCATGGATTCAATTATCTTGTTATATGCTACTTGCTTGCAGAAGTGCCACCTAGAATATTTTAATTTGTAAGTTACTGGTCCCATATAATCTGTTCATGTATGATGTATGATGTCAACTTTTAGAGTACCTAATAGTTTTGAATTGTGAGTACCATAAGCTACTGAATGTTGGTACAAATGTACAGATCCCTTGTTGCATTTGTTGAGGTAAAATAATTTCATACTTCATTTTCTGGTTGCAGAATCGCTTGCAGAAGATGGAACAGTTAAAATTTTTATTCAGTGGTAGGGTGCTAGTTTTTAATTTTAATGGCAGTCACTATATGCTAAGTGAAAGTAAGGCAACTAGTTATTGTGCTTTTATACATGGTAGGGCATGTTTTGTTGATGGACTGGTATCGTCCATGCTTCATTGTGAATTTAAAAGCAAAATTTTTGCGACCAGTTATTGGGGAAGGATCTATTGTTATGATTGATTCAGACGCAAATCCATCCAAAAGCATTATTTCATGGCGACAGAATTTGAATCTTTTCAATTTTCGAATCATCTTTAACTGATGTATTGATGCTTTGATTGGTGGCAAATATTTATGATATATATTCTTTACTTTAGTTTTGATACTTTAAAAACGTGACATGGTTTGTCAAAGACATGTTTGAGCTTATATAAAGGCAATTGGACGCTTGTATATAGAGATTTAAGTTGGACTAACTAGAGCTGGAAAGCTATGAAATTATTCATTATTCTGATTGGTTGACTCTTCTGCTGTGACACCTTAGTATAAACAGTAAGGTTGGTTGATGATTATCTCTTTGTTGAATTTAAATGAAGTTTCATTTATTACTAGTTTATTACGTCTTGTGTATGAGCCGAAAATATCATGGTTTTATGGTATGATATTTTCATATCTGGCATATGAACAGCATGGCCTTTTGCATTTGCAAGCCTGCTTGTTTATTTGAAGCATCCTGTTTTGAAGTGGCTATCAATTATTAATGTTGCTTTTCATGTATATGATTGCAAATGTACATTTCTTGGAGCATTATCTCAAGTAAGTGCTGGCATGATTTCTTGGAGGTGTCTTAACCCTTTTTTGTAACTAATCTGTTATTGATGTGAAGTTTCTACTGATTTTATACTAATGTTTGTCAGAAAATCTAGTTGTTTACTCTGCGTTTTTCTGATAATTTCTGTTTGCATAAACTTTAACAGGACTTGTGAAATCTGTCATTCTGTTGCTCGGAATGTTTATGGAGGAAACGAGGATTCGACAGAGCATGTTAGCGATGATAACAATGGTACCACAGCAGCAGCCACAGTCTCCACAACTGCTCCTTTTACAGAACCTCGAAGATTTTGGCATGGCCATCGCTTCCTCAATTTCTTGCTTGCTTGTATGGTTTTTGCATTTGTGATATCATGGCTTTTCCACTTCAATGTGACATCATCGTAGGATTTCTTCAGGCAGTTTTATTTACAATTTGAAGCTGAGTAGGGAGCAAACAAGAGAGATGAAAAGAAAAAAGAGAAGGAAAAAAGGAAACCCTTCTCGAAGATCATGGAAAACACTTGCTTAAAGAATCCTTGTAGAAATTGAGGCGTTGTTGGGTTTATAAAGGTAGCTGCAGAACTTCCTTTCCATGCAAATAGACATTTTCTGTTGTGCATTCGTCATAGGCTCTCTTGTTCTGTCTTTCAGAGTCAATGTAATTTGTGAACAAATACTAGAATGTTTATTCAAATGTAAATTACATATTTATATTGTATTGTTACTTTATTGTCATTTTGTACGGGGTGATTTCTTAGTTCACTTGTAAGATTTGGTGACATTGCTTCTCTAATCAATAGTATAAGATATTACATTCATGCTTGTTATTCATTTAGTTTTACACTGATTCACACATCCAGAAATCAAAGCCCTTCGGAAACCAAAAAAGAAGTCATTGTTTAAATATTGGTTAAAACTATTTAGGGCATTCTTATTTTCGTAAGGTATTCTCATTTGGGTCTCTTTCTTTTAATTCTTTCCAATTGAGTCCTTATAAGTGTTAATTTCAAGTAAATTAGTCTCTGTTGTTAAAAATCGTTAACGATGTTAAATTTTTGCAGAGGTGGTTGGGTGATGTGTCAATTTTTTAATATGTGGCATAAGTTGAGTGTTAGGTAGAATTTTCTGACTTGAAAATATTTGATTAAAAATGTAAAAAGAAAATCATCCTCCATTAGAAACAACACAGAGAAATCCTACCCAGAAATCATACCCAGACATCATACCAAGAAATCTTCTCTTCCCAGAGAGACACACTAGAGAGAGAAGATGAACACAAAAATAACAAACACAAATATTGATTACGAAAACAACCAACAAAAATTGTAATAAGAATGTTTAAATCAAAACCCTTTTGATCAACTACAATGCAGATTCAGCCAGATTCAAAGTTACAATTTCGATCACGAAACCTTGGTTTTTAACCTTTGATTCAAACCTGCAACACAAAACCTACCAATTAAAATCAAATTCAAAGGTCCCTGCAACACCACCATCAACAAGGAATTTTTTTTTTCTTTTGGATTAAAAAAAATAATTTTTGAGTGCAGATGATTGCCGCAGATGATGAGAGGGAACCCTAGCCTTTCTCTCTTTGTGGATGGAGAAGAAGATTAACCCTAATCCCCTTTTTTAATTAACTAACCCTAATCTCCTTTTTAATTTCAATTTATCAATTAATCACGTCACGTACCACTCAGTTTTTCTGCCACGTTTTAATGGTTGACACGTCCTCCATCCAACTTTGTCCAGATTTAACACCGTTACTCAATTTTAACGGCAGGGGTTAATTTCAACGAAATTGACACTTTTAAGGACCCAATTGGGAAGTTTTATAAAAACGAGACCAAAATGGGAAGACCTTACGAAAACAGGGACGCTTGAGTGGTTTTAACCTTAAATATTTTATGATTCAACAAAGGCGCAGCTTTTGCAGTGTACAAACACTTGTATCAAGTGAAACTTATACAAACACAGATTTGAGGGAGGTTTATTACTAAAATATTATTTAAAGATAAAGAATCATATTTAACGTAATTCTTTTATGTGAATTCTTGTAACGTTTTTTGAAAAATTTGTATAATTTCGATACAGTCTTTAAAGAATTGGAGTATCATAATTTTGCCTAATATGATGAAAAAGTGTTTCTTGACCGTAGATGCATCCCCATTGAACATTGAACACATGTGAGGTGGTGTGGAGCATGTTGAAAAATTGCACTTATTGGTAAAATATAGTTTAAATATTGGAGCAAGTATTGAATGAAATGCATTGGTAATAAATGTGTAAATAAAATTGTTGGAGGGATTCACAACAGTACCCCGACATAAGAACTCCTTGGGAGCTTGTTATATCGGTGTCCCATCCTAGTGCAAAAGTGAAGTTTGGGGCCATGAGACCCACTAATAATATATATTGAAACCCCTAATTTGGGGCATCATTCCCACTTTCCCCTTATTGTTTCTTCTTCAGCGTCTCCCGTCCATTTTTCGTTAGACAAGTAAGCTACAGCTCCCTCCATTTTACGTTGGTTGGACGTGTTCCTTTGCACCTTCCTTAATTATTGCATTAACTAAAGCACCGATCTAAGAGGTGAGATTTTAATGCCTTTTATTGAATGTGCAGTTGGAGAAGCTATTGGTGGTTTTGTTTTTGGTGGAGAGCGTGGTAATTGTAGAAACTTTAGATATGTAATGGGAGTAATTGAAGAGAGAATCACTGTTATTTAATTGAAAGAAACGTGAGGTTTTATAGCCTCTGTAGAAGACTCAAACAGACTCTGAAACAGAATGAAAGAGTGCCACAAATTACGGTCACAAATCACGGTACTGTAACTGACTCTCTTAACATTCGGGCTTATTTTAAAACACAAAAAAAATCACTAACTACTTTGACTATCATTCCCTCCCTTAAGCTAATGCCTCTGCATTGAGCTTAGACTTCATCTGCACTAATCATTCCAAGCATTTCACGGAGTTTTACAAATTGCTCCAACCTGAGTGGCTTTGTCATGATATCTGCAATTTGCTCTTTAGAGTTACAGAAACTCAATTTCACAGTTCCATTGCTTACCAAATCTTTGAGAAAATGAAACCTCACTTCAATATGTTTGTTTCGACCATGTAAAACAGAATTTTTAGACAATTGGATAGTAGAATTATTGTCACAAAAGATCTCTGTACTTCCTTTTTCAGTAGCCCCAAGTTGCTTCAAAATTCTCCTAAACCAAATGCATTGGCAGGCACATAACACTGCAGCAATGTATTCAGGTTCCGTGGTTGACAGACTCACAATTGGCTGTTTTTTTTATGTCCATGAAATTGCTCCAGATCCCATAGTGAACACATATCCTGAAGTGCTCTTTCGATCATCTATATTTATGCCACCATTTTTGTACAGTATTCCAAAATCAGTGGTTCCTTTTATGTACCTTAAGATTCTCTTTGCTGCAAGCCAATGAGATGATTTTGGGTTAGCCATAAATCTACTTATCAAACTTACTCCATAGGTTAGATCTGGTCGAGTAGTTGTGAGATACATCAAACTACCAACCACTTGTTTAAACATAGTGGTATCTACTCCTTCTCCTGCTTCATCCTTTGACAATTGTGTTCCTGGAACAATGGGATTCTTCACGGGATTGCTACTTTCCATGCCAAACCTTTTAAGAATTTGTCCAGCATATCTTCTTTGACAAATAAATATTCCTTCTTTCTCATGTATAACTTCAATTCCCAAGAAATATTTCATTCGTCCCAAGTCAGACATATCAAATTCCTTCATCATTGAGTTTCTAAAGTTATCACACATAATCTTATTTCCTCCAGTAAAGATGAGATCATCTACATAGATGCTAATGATAAGTGTGTTACCTCCTTCGACTTTGGAAAACAGTGTGTGTTCATTGGAGCATTTCTCAAATCCTTCATGCATAAAGTATGCCTCAATTTTGTTGTACCAAGCCCTTGGTGCTTGTTTAAGACCATATAACGCTTTTTTGAGTTTGTAAACCTTTTCTTCATTTCCCAATTTGATGAATCCTTCTGGTTGTTCAACGAAGACTTCTTCTTTAAGCTCTCCATGAAGAAAAGCACTTTTCACATCAAGTTGGAATATTTCCCATTCATGTTGAGCTGCAAGTGCCATAATTAAGCGTATAGTGTCGAGTCTAGCTATTGGTGCAAAGACTTTAGTGTAGTCTATTCCATATCGCTGTGAATATCCTTTAGCCATCAATCAAGCTTTGTGCTTTTCTATTTCTCCATTTTGGTTGAGCTTGGTTTTGAAAATCCACTTGACTCCAACGGGTTTTACTCCTTTAGGCATATCTGTTAACTCCCATGTGATGTTTTTCTCTATAGCATTCATCTCATTCTTCATTGCTTCCTGCCATTTTTTATTTTGGTGAGCTTCTTCAAAAGAATGTGGACATCTTCACTTTCAGCCATCAGCATCATGAGACTTTCATAATCCAAATCAGCACCTGTTATATAATTTGTCATCCGTGTTGGTTTTCTTCTGGTTCTTGTGGCCCTCCCTTGAATTGGACTGTCTTGACCAGTATTAGTTTCTTCATTTGTGAGAGATTCGTCTTCTCGTAAGTCTTTGTCACCATCATCGTGTGCAACGTCTTCTTCTTGCTCAATATTTGATCTTTCAAGAATGTTTGTTTCCTCTTCATATACTAAGACATCATTTTTCCTTTCTTCATTTGTTGTATCCCAATTCCAGCTTTTCTCTTCTTCAAACACCACATCTCTGTTTATGATAATTTTCTTGCAAACATGATCATACAATCTATAGGCTTTTGATTCATCACTGATTCCAAAGAAAACACACATCTTACTCTTATCTTCAAGTTTAGTTCTTCGTTGATCTGGTATATGAACATGAGCCACACACCCAAAAATGCGAAAGTATGCCACCGTAGGCTTTACACTGCTCCATGCTTCTTCGGGAGTTTTATTCTCTAAGGCTAATGTTGGACTTCGATTTTGAACATGTACACACCATTTCACAGCTTATGGCCAAAATATCTTTGGGACTTGTCTGTCTTTTAACACAGCTCTTACGTCGTTCAAGATCGTTCTATTTTTTCTTTCCGCAACTCCGTTTTGTTGAGGAGTATAAACTGTTGTTAGTTGCCTTCTAATGCCTTGACTTTTGTAGAATTCTTCAAATTCAAGTGAAGTGAACTCACCTCCCCGATCTGTGCGTAAACAGCTAATGTGTTCGTCGGCCTCCTTTTCAACACGTATTTTAAAATTCTTGAAATGTTGGAATGCTTCAGATTTCTCATGTAAGAGATAAACCCAAGCTTTTCGTGAAAAATCATCTATAAAGCTTAAGATGTATCTTTTGTTGTTGTTTGAAGAAGGCGTTAGAGGACCACAAATGTCAGCATGCACAAGTTGTAATTTCCTTGAAGCTCTCCACGTACCTTGTTTTGGGATTGATTGTCGGTATTGTTTTCCAACCAAACAGGTGATGCAGGTTTTTGTTGATGACTTCAGAGTTGGTAAACCTGTTACCAAATGCTTTTGTGAAAGAACGTTGAGTCCCTTGTGATTAAGATGCCCAAACCGACAATGCCATAGGTGTGTAGCCTTGTCGGTTTCTAACTCTGATTGAAGACACCTGGTTTCTTTTTGAGCTGAGGTGGCCGACACATAAAACATTCTATTGCCACTCATCTCAGTTTGCATGATTAATCCCCTGTCAGAATGAAAAACTTTACAAGCTCCATTTTGAAATAAGATTGTCAATCCTTTTTCTTGAAGTTGTCCTAAGCTAAGCAAATTGTTCTTAAGCTCAGGAACAAAGTAAACATCGGAAATAACTTGAGTAATACCATCAACTTGCATTCTTACATTTCCCTTTCCTACCACTTTCATTTTCATGTTATTTCCCAATTTTATAGTATGTGAAATTCCTTCTTCCAAAGTAGAAAACCAACCTTTATTTCCCGTCATGTGGTTGTTGCATCCAAAGTCCAAGAACCAAACTTCCTTTTGTTCAGTTTAAATGCAATTATATTGTATGTTCCTCTTCTGAATCCATCCCTGCATAATTTGCTTTTTACTCCCATTCGGGACATTCGTATTGGAAGTGTCCTAGTTTATGACACTTAAAGCATTCAATGATCGCTTTATTCAAGATTCGTCTTCCCCGTCCTCTTCCTCGTCCACCCCTAAAAGAAGTTCTTCCTCCTCTTCCTTGTCCAAAACTATCATCTTGAGAAATCTTCAATACTTGTTCCTCCACTGGGTGTTCCTGCATCCTTTGTTCATGAACAAGAAGACTTCCATGGAGTTCATCGAGAGTTAGACTGCTTAAATCGTTCGACTCCTCTATTGAACATACAATATAATTGTATTTAGGAGTCAATGATCTAAGAATCTTACTGACCACCATGCTTTGCTCCATGTTTTCACCATTCGATTTCATCTTGTTCACCACGCTAGGAGTTCTGCCAAGAAAAGTATCCACTTTCTCCCCTTCTTTCATGGTAAGTAATTCAAACTCTATTCTAAGAGCTTGAAGTTGTGCTCTTTTTACCTTTGTAGAGCCCTGGTACTTCTGCTGCATGGATACCTAGATGGCTTTCGATGTCTCTTTGTCAAGAATTGTCTCTAGAATTTCTCTATAGCCTGGAATAAGAAATTCTTAACCTTTAAATCCTTGAGCTTAGCATCATCCACACTCTTCTTCTCTGCATCACTTGTTGGTGTTATCAGGGGTATCCCTTCATCTACAAGACTCCATAATTCTTTACTTTTGAGAAATTTTTCCATCATCGTTGACCAATGATCATAATAGCCATCAAACTTTGGTAAGGCTGGTTGCACGTATTTTTATGACATTTTGCTTGTGAACACACACACTCTTCACTTAGGTTATCAGGCCCCTTTCGAAGCTCTGATACCAGAAGTAAAAACTTTAGATATGTAATGGGAGTAATTGAAGAGAGAATCACTGTTATTTAATTGAAAGAAACATGAGGTTTGATAGCTTCTGTACAAGACTCAAACAGACTCTGAAACAGAATGAAAGAGTGCCACAAATTACGGCCACAAATCACGGTACTGTAACTGACTCTCTTAACATTCAGGCTTATTTTAAAACACAAAAAAAATCACTAACTACTTTGACTATCAATAATTCTCTTCTCTGATGTTTCTTGTTAAAAGGTGATTTAAATATATTTATATTATAAAATTAGTTTGAAAGACGAAGTATGTATTTTTTATATATTATAAGTTGATTTTATTTTTAATTGATACAAAATTTTTAATTTATTATTTACTTTTGAGGTATATATATTTTGAATGGAAAATTAAATATTATAATTGAGATAGTAAAACAATATGTTTAACAAATATCAAATTTTGTTAAGATATGTAATAACTCAATTTTTATAAACTTGTATTAAAGCTTATTATACTCCTTTAATATCTTTGTTTATTTTATTTTCTAATATTATCTCCTATTCTACTGAAGTGATATGGAATGGTTCAAATGGAGTTAAGTTAGGGTTATGCAATGGCACATCAGCATACAAAATAACTTTTGATAACTTTTTAGATTTTCATTAGGAGAATTCTGATTTTAGGTTTGATGGCCGCAATAAGGAGACACATAAGTTTTATTTGATGAAGCTTGTGTGACATAAAAAGTCTTCTATCAAAATGACATTGTTGTCTAGAAACAATGTCACTGAGTCTGATCATTGATTACATTTTCTTTCTTTTGTTTATAAATAATGTCTTTCCTTTAAATAATTAATTTGCATTTGGTTGTTATTCCAAGTCTCATATATAATGCTCAACAACAAAATTTTAACATGCATTATGATCATTACGAGCTTTAATTTTCTGAATCATATTATGGACAATCATCATTTGACCAACCTTTACAGCCTTGTGAGTCACAATTTTTCTAGTAGCTACCAGAGTTTTTTTAGTCTTATCATAATCACTTTGATGAACCACATTTTGAGCCACTAGAACAATTTTACGAGACGTATTATAACTATTGTTTTGAGTCATATTTGCAACCACAAGTGTAGGGCAAGGTAGATTTCTTGATTAAAGAGATCCAAAGACATATAACTGATAGATGCACTCAGATGGATGAAATGTTGAATGAAGCGTGGTAGCCACTTTTCAAGACCTTAAAACCCAAATCGAAGAGTTAGCCATTGAGACGAATGAACTGAAACAACAAAGAATCATGCAACATGTGGTTCAAAGAAGAGGAAGAATTGGAACTGAAACCAGTTCTAGAATTGGAAAAAGAAAAGAAACAAGATCAATCTAAAAACAACTTAGATTTGGATTTTGATTTATCTCAGTTTTTAGAAAATGTCATTGCATGTGATTGTGATTTAGTTTGTGATGAAATTAATTGTGCAATAAATCCAGATTCTAACCTCTTTATAGGTGCAAATTTTCCTCAAATGGTTATATTCATACTAATATTTTTAGGCTCACGGATTCTACTTTCCAAACTATTTCACTAGATGAGGTGTTGTGGCAACTGTAGCAAAGTGCATAATAAAAAAAATCATTACATGCATGAACAAATTGAGCAGACGCCTAAATATGTTTAATTCGTATGACTAGAAGATTATTGAAGAAGGTTGGACAATCAAGCAAAAAGTTCTTCCTTTACGACTACTATTAAATCGGTTAGGAAAAAAGAATATTTAGTCGTGTTAATGCTAAAAACTCTAATAATGGTATTCTCCTACATATATAATATCTTATACTTGGTTCAAATCTAATTTTGGGTAAGGAAGGTAAAGATTATAAAGAAATTCTTGGATGATGAACAAGATGCATAGTAGCAACAATAACAAGTCACTCTGGAACGACCAGACATTGAGGTCTCAATAAGCCTTCTCTACTCTCCAACCACACCACATCGAGAAACCAAGTGAAAGAAGACAAGATCGAATCTCCACTGTCTTGTGTTAGTTTTAGCAACTTGCAAGCATGTCCACCATGACTCCAATACGTACATCAGTCGACATTATATGTTGGATGTGGTCTTCAGAGTATATATGACAGTTTGTTTCGAGAACTTAGACATATAAATTATTGGTCAACACACTAAGACTCACAACTTTGTCCAAATCTACCAATAAGAACAAGCTCAAATGGTTAGCTAAAATCATCTAAAATCAAAACTAAAATAGATATATGAAAGGAAGTCACCCGAAGAAGTGTTCATACTATCAAACACCAAGTCACGCAAAAAATCATCATCTGCACAACCCTAACATAAAAGATCAACTTCACGTAATTAACTTTCTTCATTATAATTTTTATCATTTAACAAATACATGTTTTATACATTAATACCTTGTTAATTTTATTATGTGTGTGCAATTAAGTTTATAACACAAATTTCTACTAATAAATTAATATTCAAAATTTTGTTATCACTTTGTTTTCAGAAAACTTAAAAACTTGTTAATTTTTAATAATAAGTAAAATATTAAACAATAACCAAATAATCATTACTTTTTTTTACTACACATCTATTAATAACTTTTATTAACTTTTCTTATAAGCAAAATTATAAATAAAACAAATTTTAATTTTCTTATTATTATTAACTCAACCATTTTCAATAAATAAAATTATTTTTTAAAATGTACATTCATCTTATAATAAATCCTAAAGATTAAAAACTTCTTAGTTTTTAACGATAAGTCAAATATTAAAAATAACATAGTTTCCAAATTAACTCATTACTTAATTTTTTTACCCACACGTTTATTAATAACTTTTATCAATTTCTTTTACAAATAAAATTACAACTTAAACAATTTTTATTTTTCTCATTATTATTAACTCAATTTATAACTATGATTTTTAATTTTAATTCATTAAAATCATTGATGCTCTTATCAACTTATAACTATGATTTTTAATATTATTACCATAGATTGTATTTTCGTATAATTTTTTTTCTAATATTTTAGTTTGTATATCTTTAGTTTCCTATTAATATAGTATTTTTCTTGGATTTCCAAATGCACTTATCTTATGGAGAACTCAATCATCTTTGATAAATCGTTTTAGTACCATTTTTTCTTATGGATAAACAAGGCTGAATAAGATAGTTACTACAATTTCTTTATAAGAAAAAAAAGACTCATCTAATAATGTAGATTATATGCGGGGAATGTATCATTTTCATAATATATACATTTATGAATATTTAAAAAAATTTAAATACAATAAATTAAAAGAAAAAAAAAGTAAAGTTACAGAAAAATATGTTTAAATTAACTTAGGTAAAACAAAAGTTTATATTAAAAGAGAAAAAAATATAAAATCATAAAATAGAAATGTTAATTCAAAATAAAAGACAGTATATATATATATATATATATATATATATATATATGGTAAGAATTCAGAAAATTTAATTAAGTAGAGTAATGAGAATGATATAGGTTAAGTCTAATTTATAATATCTATAAGTAAAATGATCTAATAGATTATATAGTTTATTTGATTAAAGTATTTGAATAACATATAACATATCAACAATATTAGATTCAACTTTTACCAATAATGTTTTTTAGAATTTTTTTCAAACTTAAAATATGACCTAAAATGGTGATTAGAGTTTTTTTAAATGGGGTGAAAGTTGAATTAAGAATAAAAGGGAGGGGCAATTAATAAAAAGAAAACTTGTTTTCTTTATTTTATGCTGAACTTTCTAAACAGTAAAGTCATTTCTCGAGCTCTTTCTAGAAAGCTTCCTCTCCATCTTTCTCTACCTTCTCTCTATCTCATCTCTCCATTAAGTTGTTGCATGTCCATTTAGGTTGAGTTCAAGCATCTATGGCGTCAAGAGCTTCATTTCGAACCGAACAGTTTTGCGTTTTATAACGGGTTCTGTTTGGTTCTTCGTTCTGTGGGGTCCTGTTTAGAGTGTTCTAGCAAGCTGTACTGCTCAACCTCCAGGTAAGGGGAGCTAGTGTCTTGTTAAAAATTTGTTGTATGATATGTATGTATGTCAAATTCTAAGTTGGTATGTTGTTGATATAAAACTATGTTATTATTGATAGTTGGAAGAATTGAGGAATTGATGTATAAATTACATATTCAAAGTGATGGGTGTTAGCATGCCAAATTTTGGATTAGTGAGTTTAAAAAGGAAATTCTACAGTTGGTAAAGGTCTTGGGGTCTATTATGTTTGATTTAAATCCTAAAATAGTTATAGTATGAAGTTGAAATTGAGAAGTAACACTTGAGTGCATTCTATACCATTTTAGAGTGAAATTGGAGGGGTTTTGAGAGGTGAATTTTAGAGGGAATGATCGTTAATAACAGTGGCAGTTTGGGGACTATTTTTGAGTTATCTTAGACTTGTTGGAACTCTTAAAAAAATAAAATCTAATCTATATTGCAGTAGAGGTCTTGTGAGGGTTTATGTGCATGGTTTTAGTCAAAAAGAAGGTGTGGAGTAGTGAAATGGTGAGGTAAGATGTCTGCATTATTTTGGAGGGTTGGGAATATGTTATTACACCTATTAGGACTTGTCTAGATGACTAAACCAGTAAAATCTGTTCTAAAATGGAAAATGGCTTCATAGGTTGAGTTTTTAGCCCATTTTGGGGTTCTAAGGGGTGAAAATGAGAAGTAGGACTACTTAAAGTATTCTGTGATTTTGGAGAGTCCTAGCAAGTGCAATTGGACTTGTTGATGCAGGTTGCAAACTGGTTTGAGGGTTTTAAAGGATAGAAATGAAATTGGGCAACTTGTAAAAGTGAATTTGGATTTTAAAGTGTCAAAAGTGGTTTGATACACCTAGTCTTGGATCTAGTGATCAAATGGATGTTTGTTTTAACTTATAAACATGCTTTTCCATCAATACAAATGTGTAAAGAACCCCTTTAGTCATTAGAACAGGTTCTAAGTGCATCAAAAGCCAATTTTCATGGTTGTTGTCAACTGGTATGGTGCCCTTGCTTGAGCCCTGACGCCCCTAGAGCCGTAACGATTCGCACTAGGCGCCCCTGAGTGCCCCTGGGCGTACCAACATGCTGTTGTTTTTGTTTTTGGTAGTTTTTGGGGTTTTGGATGTCCGTTTTGAACGTTCCTTAGGTCGTTTTGGGGGATTTTGGACCCTTCTAGAGCTGTTAGTAAGGGTTTCATAGTTGTTTTCCTTACCTAAATATGAGTATCCTTATGCCATGGATGTTTGATGTTGTTTGACTGTTAAGGTGTATGTATGTCCATATATTTGAATTGTGTGACTTGAAATAATGGGATTGCAAATTGAAATGATGAAATTGAGTATGAATTGGGCATCTGGGGGTGAGGTGATTGAATGTGATTGGAGAGGTGTTGTGGTTGTTCTGTATAATCGTATGGAGCTTTGAACTAGTATGTTTATCCCTACACTCAAAGCACTGTTCATGCTCAGATAGAGAAGAACAGTGTGAGTGGTGAGAGTAGAGGGAAGTCCTTGTCTATAGTCATAGAGTTTAGACATAGACATATGGGGGATTTACCTTGCATAGTGTTGGGGAGGGCCAGCTGAACTATGCAAGTGCAAAGACGACCAATAGTTCGACAGTTATACCAATCCGGATGAGTCGTGTTGAGTGTTTGAGTCACGGTTTGAAGGGTATGTTTTAATCGTTCTTTTATATGTAACTAAGCATGATGACATTGAATGATTGTACTATATGTATATTGTTTGTTTATCTAGCTCACCCTTGTTTTCTTGTTGTGTATTGCTTGTGTATGTTTTCCTTTGCGATGATCATCCACTTGGATGGGAATAGATGGTGTTGAGGAAGTACCCCTGAAGCAAGCACTAGAGGACGCTAATGCAGCAAATTAGTCCGCTTAGGATTTCTCCTAGTTATCTTATGTTATTTTAAGATACTCCTTAGGTTATTTTGAAATACTCCTTATGACTAAGTTTAAGTTTAGACCTTTTAATTAAAGATTTAAATTTTGTCCTCTTTTATGGATGACTGTAATCCTATACTTAATCTCTAGCTTACTCTAACTGTTTTCTTTTATTTGAATGATGATGCCTATATTATATAATTGTGTTATTATATGTGGGATGTCACATATTGTTGAGAATCGGTATGTTAAAAAGAAAGAATTATAACAAGAATAACAATTCAAATAAGAGGAGTTAATTTGTGTCTATTTTTATTTATGTGATTTGTGTAATAGCTTTGAGATAAAAACATGTTTAACTTTGTGAATAAAAAAAAGTTTGGATTTTAATGTAAGAGAAATTAACAATTCTTGTTCTTTACTTGTTCTTTTTTTTTCTTGTGTTAATGATGTAACAATGATTTTGTAAAGACCCCTAAATTCAGATAAATGAAAAAGAGCAAGGTGTATGCAAAAAGGATTCAATTTATAAGATAAGTTTAAAACCTGAAACTTTCTTGCATACATCCTCTCTTTCAAATTTCCCTGAAACTCACTCCTCCTCCATTCCTCTGTTGTTCTTCTCTGTTATCTTCTCCTTTCCCATTCTTCACATTGAATCACCAAATTCCTAATTAGGTGTCGTCCAATGATTGCAACATAGCGGGTCTTGCATCTAGCCGACCAATTTCTTCAATCGAAACCCGTAAGTAGAATTTCTTTCTTTTGTTTATCGTAAAGCTAGAATCATGCAATGGGATCTATTGCATGCAGCTTTTTCTGAGTTTTCCCCAAATTCCTAATCAAATTTAGGATTTAAAACTTGTTCTTCCTTTCCAATTTGACAACCTATAGGTGGTTCTAGCTTATTTTGAGTAAGAGCAAGCTATCGGGGTTTTGATTGAGTCGCGCCACTGTCGAGGTAAGGGAAGCTAGGTTATGCTTCTGTGTTGTGTGATGTATATGCATGAATTGTGGCATGTGGATGTTGTAAATAATGCATGTGTAGGTCGTATATTGTGGAGTATTGTATTTGAGCTGAAATTAGATGATTTTGTGTATGAGAGTATGAAATCCTTGTTTTCTAAAATGTATGAAGTTGTGAATGGATGCATATGAAGTGAATTGTATAAGGTAAGGTACTGGATTGAGTATTAGAAGAGATGAAAATTGTAATACATGTTAATAGAGTTCAAGTTAGGTGAATTATGTTGTTTTTAGGTCATCTTAGAGGAAGTGAGAAGGTGATTTCGAGAATTATGGGTTAAAGGTCGAATTAGGCTCTTAGAATGGTTTAGTTAAGTCAAAAGTGACTTGTTAGGAGTGTTAGAGTAGTCAAATATACTCTCCAAATGGTAAATTTAGTTTTGAGTCCATAGGTTGATGAAAATGAGGTTTTGAATTAGAAATCCTTGCATAATCATTGGAGAATGATGTTAGGAAGACTTAAAGTTACTTAGACAAGTTTAAATCCACCTAAACTTCGAGTTAGAATGATTAGAAATCCATAAAAAGGTCTAAAACGAAACTTAGGGATGTGAGTTCTTCCAAATCTGCAAAATCTGCAGAAAATTCTGCATAATCCACGCCTGGGCGCCCCAAAAGGGCGCTAGGCGCCCTTTGATTCGATGTTTGCCAGAAATATGGCGCCCGGGCGCCCCTAAAAGGGTGTTGGGCGCCATTTTCTGCTGTTGCTTTTATTTTTCATAGTTTGGGGGGTTCCGGATGTCCGTTTTGGACGTTCTTTAGGTCGTTCTGGGGGTTTTTGACCCTTCCGAAGCTATTGGTGAGGGTCTCCAAGCCATTTGAATTACTTAAGTATTGATTATTAAATATTATAAAGATATTTGTGTTAATAAGTGATGTTTTTGTGAAAATATGTAATGTATGAGTTGTTTTATGACATGATTGATGTAGTATGATGGTGTATGAGTTTGGTACGAGACAATATAGTAAGAATTCACTTGAATGACTAGGAAATTTTATGTTTGATGAATCAAAGTGGTTTATGAGGTACATTATTGATTCAAGAGGAATATCATGTGATTTAAAGTGGTCAGATTGAATATGAAATTAAGATCTCTCGGTGAGATCAGTTAGTGTATTGAATGTATGTAAGAGGCTTCCACTATGGGGGGTTATCCCTAACACTCTAACGGTCTTTCATTCTCACTTAGAGAGGATTGACGCGTGTGGTGAGAGTAGTGGGAGGTCCTAGGGTAAGCGCTATCACTGGAGGTCTATTCCGCGGTAACGGACCAGCCTTGTGTGTAGTCGGGTGAAACCCCTTGGCAATGGCTTTGCAAAGCAGTAGAGGCCACCACAAGTGCACAACCCGCCCCAGCTCTATATACATTCTTAGTCCGGACGAGTCTAGAAGTCTTAATATGATAGGATGATTATTTTGATGTGATTTATGAAATTAATGTCCATGTTTATGAGGATTGCATGTTTATGTGGGTGTAGAGGTTCTCGGAAATATTAAATTGAATTGGATTAAATTGTATGTTTATTTGAGACCTAGCTTACCCTTACTCTTGTGTGTGTTGTATGTGGTTGCCTTTTTCCTTGCGATGATCATCCAATCCTTTGGATGTGAGCAGAAGCTGATGATGCGCCCCTGGAGCAAGCATTGGAGGATGAAGAAGATCTAGCTCCTAGTTTATAGGATTACTCTTAGGTATTTTCTATTATTTCGGGATACCCCTGATGTACTTAAAGTTTTAAATTTTTATAGCCTCTTTGGAAGACTGTAAATCTTATGACTTTAGGTACTTCCTTAAACTGTTTTACCATATTATAATGCTATGTCCTCATATATTATATTTAGTATATAATTTTTGGGATGTTACATATTTCATCATTTGTGTTGGGTTTTTTAATTTCATAAATAACAACAAAATGTTTAAGAGTGTTGGGGTTTAATTATTTCGTTATAATTTGTGTTATAGTTAAGATTCTCCTTTTACTGGAAATTGTTTTGTTAGACAAAGGACTTTAATTTTTGTTAGTGGGTTGTTTTGACACCATAATGGAACCAGCTATACTTTGAGGGGTTAGTGTTTTTAGTTACTGTGGGTGTGTTCAATTGAGGGTGACACACTGTTTACGAAGATTAGAGAGCGAGGAATGGAAGGTAAGAACGTGTTTGATTGTGCATATTTGCGAGCGACGAAATGGAGTGATTTGCGAGACGGGGCACTTTTTTTCATCCCGCTGAAACGAGGAGATTTGCGCTGATTTCTTCGGAAATTACGTGCATGCCCTCGTGATTTTCTTAAATATCACAAAGAAGAAGGTATATTATGCATTGACGAGAAAGAAAATGTGAGGAGTAAACTGTGTGGAGTAACTTTGGAGTTTGGGTATGCAACAAGGGAGTTTATAGAAGGTAATATATTTTTGTGATTTAGATGTGGTTGTTGCAGGTTGGTTGGATGTGGTTGAGAAGACGAAGAATGGGGTTGATTGCAGCTTGATGTTGAGGACAATTTGATGGATGAAGATGAAGTTTACTGTAGTAGGTGCGCTTGAAGAAGAGGTGGTTCGTGGGCATGTATTCGGTTCCACAAATCTGGTAACCGGTTACAGTGGTGAGAAGAAAATGAAGATGGAGTTGTATTCGGTTACATCATGGTATCCGGTTCCACTCCTTCAAAAAATTGCAGAAAAGAACGTATTCGGTTCTACGTTCAAAAAATTGCAAGGTCCACTCTGCCGACTACAACCCCGTCCGCTGCGACTCTTTCCTCTCCTCTTCCTGGGATGACACCGTCCAGCTCTGGACCCTCGACCGCCCCACCAGCGTCCGCACCTTCAAGGAGCACGCCTATTGTGTCTACTCCGCCGTTTGGAACTCCCGTCACGCTGACGTCTTTGCCTCTGCCTTTGGCGACGGTACCATCCGCATCTGGGACGTCTGCGAGCCCGGGTCCACCATGATCCTCCCCTCCCACGACTACGAGGTCCTCGCCTGCGACTAGAACAAGTACGACGAGTGTGTCATCGCCACCGCATCCATGGACAAGAGCCTGAAGGTCTGGGATGTCAGGAACTATAGGGTTCCGCTGAGTGGACTTAATGGGCACGGGTATGCCGTGAGGAAGGTGAAGAAGAGGACACTTGCGGCAAACTAAGATTATATTTATACCCAAGACGATAATAATTAAAGTTAATTGTTTTGTATTATATGTTAGATTTTGATAACCATTTTTTCTTTCATTTGATGCTTTACATATATCATTTTAACGTTTTACATATATCATATTATTTTGCCATATGCTACTATTTCGACTTGCACACCACTCTGTTCACTTCTAATTTTGAAAGTGTGATGTTTATGAATGAATAATTTATTAAGGATGTTTTTGCATAGGAGTCTACTCTCATGTTCAAGTGTTTATTAGTTCTTGTATGTTTCAGTTCTAATAAATTTGAAATGTTTTCAATTTAATAAAATTAAGTTTTACATTAACTAAAGAGGCTATTGTATATTTGATAATTGTTTTTCTCTTTCACAGTTTAATTAGCTTTTTTAAGCTGCAAATCATGTAAAAAATGTCCTCTGAAATTTAGTATTTGTCAAATATGGCATTTAAAAAAAATTCATTTCACTAAATTATAATTTAATTAAATTTTTAAAATTATTTTTAATAATTATTCTAAATTTTTAACTCTTAATAAACATTTTTACAATTAAATATAACATTAACAAATATCATTTTATATTACTTTAATACCTAGAGGCATTTTGGTAATCTTCAATTTTTACCAATTAAACAAATTTTTTAAAATTGTCACGTCAATCAAATCCTACACTAATTCTCACAAACTTTACCTTCAAATTCACTCTCAATTACCTTCAAATCCACTCAAGTAAACAGAAAAGAAATCACCCTCAAATCTTCTCAAATCCACTCAATCACTCTTCCCCAAATCATCTCCTCAATCACCCCAAGTAAATACACCCTATATGTTGGAAGCAAAAGAAAATTTTGGTCCGATGATCTTTCATATATATTTATATTTATATAAAAAATATATTTCTTTTAAAATCGTGACAGCTTTTTTATTTATTAATGATATATTAAAATATATTTATTTTATTTAAGAATTTAAAATTACGGTTTTCCATATGGATTAGATTAGGTATATTAATATTATATATTATGTATGATATAAATTTACACTTATATACTATTAGGTATATAATATTTAAAGGAACATTTTAATGGAATGATGTTATAGTATTTAAATATTCTTTTATTAAAATAAATATTTATGTGATAAATTTTTTTATTAAATATAATTTATAAAGGGCAATAATTATATAATAATATGATGAGTTTTTTTTTTTCGAAATTAACGTATACGTGTTGGTTTCGAGTGCGGGATGATGATATAACAATCCGATAATCACATGTTTTAATTAATTTGTGTCATTAAAAAGCTTATATAATAAAAGTTTGATATCTTCAACCACATGATTTTGGGATAGCTTTCAAAACGAGTTTTATGGAATGAGTTTTTTACTAAAACGAATTCTCTCTTTTCTTCTTCCTGTCGAAGGGTGTAGTGGAGAACGGATGTACCACGACATTAACGGTGGTGATGTGATGTACTTAGGGAGGGTATTTGTATCTTTTTATTTCTTTATGGGAGTGCAATTAGTAATAATAGGGATGCATGAAGAAAGAGTTCGCTAACAAATATCGGATGCTTCTTCCTGGATGTTTATTTTTTCTTCTGCACCGCCATAATTTCTGATATTCCTATTTTATTTTTTATTAAAATATTAAAAATAAATTTATTTCAAAATATCGATTTTTAGTAATAGTTTACACTTAGCGTATTTTAGTGTAGCGTTCGATATGAAGCTGAAAACGGAAATGTAACAGGGATTAGAAAAGAAGATGAAGATGGAAATGGAGAGGAATTATTGGTGCAGGGTAAAATGGAGAAGAAAAAGTTTTGATAGAGGGCAGAAGGAAATTTGATGGGGTGCAGGAAGCAACGACTTTTTGTTTAAAGTGTATATGTGTGCGAGGTGAGGAGTTACCCATGAATTAGATTTTACACTGTAATACTATGTTTTACATTAATCACAGTTAACAAGACAAGGTAATAATAGTTATGTGACCCAACTAACAAAAAATTAAATGATTCAAATGAAAAAATAAAAAGTTTATGTATTCAATAAAACAACAAAATTTACAATAAATCAATTAAAATATATTAAAATTTATCATGAATTTTAAACTTAATTCTTTCATCAATTATAATTGATCCTTATAGTTTATTTATGAACTCAATATTTATTACTCCTCACTAAAAAATACCAATGAATAACTATAATTAATGATTGAAAAATAATGACTAAAATTATACCTAGCACAAGTATAATAGAATATATGTGTAATGTCTCTTTAAGCCATACATTACTATTATTATTTTACTAAACATCTCAACAAAAACATATACAACATATGTTTACAATCTTTTTGAATCGAAAATATATATATATATATATATATATATATATATATATATATATATATATATATATATATATATATAAAATGTTTAATCCTTGATTGTTAAATATTTCCATTTGAGCATCTTTTATTCCTATATAACATGATTATTAGGATCAAATCAACATAAACAAACAAAAATAAGATAACTTAGCATACTTTTAAAATCACAAATATTTTATAATTTACCATTCCAAAACTTATTTTTTCACATTCAACATTTTGTGTCATATCATTCAAATTAAATATTTATCATTATTAATAATTTTATTCTACTTTTAGAATACTCGCATGTTGAATAGATTAAAAGAATATGGACTTGACATCTCATTCGCAGATAGTTACATGTTAAGAAATTAAGTCATCCTTATATAACAGAGTTAATTCTTAAAACATGTAGAATATAGTTCTTTTTTTTCATACCACACTTCATGTATAGAAACCATCATCGACTCTCACTACCTAAACATCTTTCTTTATGTAAGTCTAATATTTGTAGAGTCAAATTAATCTTATTATTGAATCCTCATTTAATACAAATTCTAAAATCATAAACAATAGTATTTTCTCATTGAAAATAACTACATTAATTACATCACATATACATTAAATCAACATCTCAAGGTAGATTTTGCAAAACATTTTTTGCAAAAATATAATAAAAAATTTTATAAGTTGAGTTGTACTATTTAATGTCAAAAGCTACATATCTTATTATATGTCTAAACTCAGAGATTATCAAACAATGATATATTACAAATTACTTTTCTATTGTGATTAATCAAATGAAGCAATTGCGACTTCCAACATCTAGTACTTTTAAAACAATTCACTTTTATGTTCCAAACCTTGTAAAGTACATAATTAAATTTACTTAGGGTGATGTTAGGTCTGTTGAATTTGATCTAACATATCCTTCTTGAGTTGACCTTTATGGATGGTGGATCGTGATTGAATCAACTTGTATGCATGTATATATGTTGCTATATATGGATATAACATTTTATGTTAATTGAATTGTCCTAAATTTTTGGTTTGCATGACACTTGA